>CM063309.1:2666278-3023778 GCA_032173965.1 Sitta carolinensis
TGCATTAAGGATGGGAACAGCAGAGACCCCGAATCGGGTGCATTAAGGTGGGGAACAGGCAGAGACCCCCGAACGGGTGCATTAAGGTGGGAACAGCAGAGACCCCCGAACCGGTGCATTAAGGGTGGGGAACATGCAGAGACCCCCGAATCGGGTGCATTAAGGTGGGGAACAGGCAGAGACCCCCGAACCGGGTGCATTAAGGTGGGGAACAGGCAGAGACCCCCGATTTGGGGTCTTAAGGGTGGGAACATGCAGAGACCCCCGAACGGGGTGCATTAAGGGTGGGAACAGCAGAGACCCCCGAACCGGGGTGCATTAAGGGTGGGGAACAGCAGAGACCCCCGAACGGGTGCATTAAGGGTGGGGAACAGGCAAGACCCCCGAACGGGGTGCATTAAGGGTGGGGAACAGGCAGGACCCCCGATCCGGGTGCATTAAGGGTGGGGAACAGGCAGAGACCCCCGAACCGGGGTGCATTAAGGTGGGGAACAGGCAGGACCCCCGAATCCGGGTGCATTAAGGGTGGGAACAGCAGAGACCCCCGAACCGGGGTGCATTAAGGGTGGGGAACAGCAGAGACCCCGAACGGGGTGCATTAAGGGTGGGGAACAGGCAGAGACCCCCGAAACGGGGTGCATTTAAGGGTGGGGAACAGGCAGAGACCCCGAACGGGGTGCTTAAAGGGGTGGGAACAGCAGAGACCCCCGAACGGGGTGCTTTAAGGGTGGGGAACAGGCAGAGACCCCCGAACCGGGTGCTTAAGGGTGGGAACAGGCAGAGACCCCCGAATCGGGGTGCATTAAGGTGGGGAACAGCAGAGACCCCCGAACCGGGTGCATAAGGGTGGGGAACATGCAGAGACCCCCGAACCGGGGTGCATTAAGGTGGGGAACAGGCAAGACCCCCGAACGGGGTGCATTAAGGTGGGAACAGGCAGAGACCCCCGAATCGGGGTGCATTAAGGGTGGGGAACAGGCCAGAGACCCCGAACGCGGGTGCATTAAGGTGGGGAACAGCAGAGACCCCCGAATCGGGTGCATTAAGGGTGGGGAACAGGCAAGACCCCCGAATCGGGGTGCATTAAGGGTGGGGAACAGGCAAGACCCCCGAACGGGTGCTTTAAGGGTGGGAACAGGCAGAGACCCCCGAACGGGTGCATTAAGGTGGGGAACAGGCAGAGACCCCCGAATCGGGTGCATTAAGGTGGGGAACAGGCAGAGACCCCCGAATCGGGTGCATTAAGGGTGGGGAACAGCAGCAGAACCCCCGAATCGGGTGCTTTAAGGTGGGAACAGCAGAGACCCCCGAACGGGGTGCATTAAGGTGGGGAACAGGCAGAGACCCCCGAACCGGGTGCATTAAGGGTGGGAACAGGCAGAGACCCCCGAACGGGTGCATTAAGGGTGGGGAACAGGCAGAGACACCCCCGAACCGGGTGCATTAAGGGTGGGGAACAGCAGGACCCCCGATCGGGTGCATTAAGGGTGGGAACAGGCAGAGACCCCCGAACCGGGGTGCATTAAGGTGGGGAACAGCAGAGACCCCCGAACGGGTGCATTAAGGGTGGGGAACAGCAGAGACCCCCGAATCGGGGTGCATTAAGGTGGGAACAGGCAGAGACCCCCGAACGGGTGCATTAAGGGTGGGGAACAGGCAGAGACCCCCGAACCGGGTGCTTAAGGTGGGGAACAGGCAGAGACCCCCGAACGGGGTGCTTTAAGGGTGGGGAACAGGCAGAGACCCCCGAATCGGGTGCATTAAGGTGTGGGAACAGGCAGAGACCCCCGAACCGGTGCATTAAGGTGGGGAACAGGCAGAGACCCCCGAACCGGGTGCATTAAGGGTGGGGAACAGCAAGACCCCCGAATCGGGGTGCATTAAGGGTGGGGAACCAGGCAGAGACCCCGAACGGGGTGCATTAAGGGTGGGGAACAGGCAGAGACCCCCGAACCGGGGTGCTTTAAGGGTGGGGAACAGGCAGAGACCCCCGAACGGGGTGCTTTAAGGGTGGGAACAGGCAGAGACCCCCGAATCGGGGTGCATTAAGGTGGGGAACAGGCAGAGACCCCCGAAACGGGGTGCATTCAGGGTGGGAACAGGCAGAGACCCCGAACGGGGTCTTAAGGGTGGGGAACATGCAGAGACCCCGAACGGGGTGCATTAAGGTGGGAACAGCAGAGACCCCCGAACCGGGTGCATTAAGGGTGGGAACAGGCAGAGACCCCCGAACCGGGGTGCATTAAGGGTGGGGAACAGGCAAGACCCCCGAAACGGGTGCATTAAGGGTGGGGAACATAGAGACCCCCGAACGGGTGCATTAAGGGTGGGGAAACAGAGAGACCCCCGAATCGGGGTGCATTAAGGGTGGGGAACAGGCGAGGACCCCCGAACCGGGTGCATTAAGGGTGGGAACAGAACCCAGGCTAGACAGCAGACCCCCGAATCGGGGTGCTTATAAGGGGAGGTAGGGAACAGCAGAGACCCCCGAAACGGGGTGCATAAGGGTGGGGAACAGGCAGAGACCCCCGAATCGGGGTGCATTAAGGGTGGGGAACAGGCAGAGACCCCCGAACCGGGGTGCATAAGGGTGGGGAACAGGCAGAGACCCCGAACCGGGTGCATTAAGGGTGGGGAACAGGCACAGACCCCCGATCGGGTGCATTAAGGGGGGAACAGGCAGAGACCCCCGAACCGGGTGCATTAAGGGTGGGGAACAGCAGAGACCCCGAACGGGGGCATTAAGGGTGGGAACAGGCAGAGACCCCCGAACCGGGTGCATTAGGGTGGGGAACAGGCAGGACCCCCGATCCGGGGTGCATTAAGGGTGGGCAACAGGCAGAGACCCCCGAACCGGGGTGCATTAAGGGTGGGGAACATGCAGAGACCCCCGAAACGGGGGGATTAAGGGTGGGGAACAGGCAGAGACCCCCGAAACGGGGCATTAATGGTGGGGAACAGGCACAGACCCCCGAATCGGTGTGCATTAAGGGTGGGGAACAGGCAGAGACCCCCGAATCCCACAGACCCCCGAGTCGGGGTGCTTTAAGGGTGGGGAACAGGCAGAGACCCCGAATCGGGGTGCTTGAAGGGTGGGGAACAGGCAGAGACCCCCGAATCGGGGTGCATTAAGGGTGTGGAACATGCAGAGACCTCCGAATCGGGGTGCATTAAGGGTGGAAAACAGGTAGAGACCCCCGAACCGGGGTGCATTAAGGGTGGGGAACATGCAGAGACCCCCGAACCGGGGTGCTTTAAGGGTGGGGAAGAGGCAGAGACCCCCGAATCGGGTGCTTAAAGGGTGGGGAACAGGAAAAGACCCCCGAACCGGGGGCTTTGAGTGGCCTGGACATGCTGAGCCCCCTGAACCGGGGTGCATTAAGGGTGGGGAACAGGCAGAGACCCCCGAACCGGGCTTCAATTTCGGGGGGGGGTACAGGCAAATACCCCGAACCGGGGTGCTTTTATTGCCGGGGATTGGCAGAGCCCCCCGAACCGGGGGGCTTTGAGGGGCCTGGAGAGGTAGAGACCCCCGAACTTCACTCTAGCCCCGCCGCTCTCCTGCTCTGATTGGCCCTCTCTCAGCGTCTGGCTCCTGATTGGCTGAGAGCCGGGGTAGGGGCGGTACCGGGGATTTGGGGCGATCCCTAATCCCAACCCTAAAACATACAAACAAGAATGTTTGGGTTAGAGGGATACCCACAGTAAATAATACAAAAAATTTAAACAACACACTCTACCCCCCATAAATTGGATATAAGCCACATGTAAATACCCCCATTAATTCAACAGCACTGCCACTATCTGTATCTAAGCATGTCTATAGACACATCTAGAAAAAGAAAACTTAGTAAGGAGCATTAAGCCACCAATATAAAAAAGCAGGAAAACATCCTAAAATGAGATTACAAAAGGATTTTCTCTATCATCCTCCCCCAAATACCCTCGCAACTATAATGCCTAACACAAACAAGAAAAAAATCCATTCCTTACTTTTCTTAACTGAAATCTCAATTATTAGACAAAATGAAACATTTTGCCAAAGCTGTAACAACATCTTCTTCTAAAACCGTTCAATTTAATACCTCGGGTATTCTGTCAGAAGCATGCTGGTCTCTGTGCCGATCAGGTCATGGGGTTCTTATGTTTCCCTTCTCTCTGGTCCATTGGATTTTTGAAGGCTCTCTGTGTCCTCAGACCCCTTTTCACCTCATTTCATAAGGGGGTCGGCTGTTCTCCGTGCTGGGGAGCAGCGGCAGTGGCCCCATGGAAGGGTAAAGGGATACAATACCCGGGTGAGGGATAAATAGAATTCACACCGGGGTACAAACACTGGGATTCTTAGAGATTTGACATTATTAACTTCAGTTCATAACAAAGATTGTAACCACCGTTGCTCTCTAACTCACATAACGCATCCCGTCTTCGAAGTTCACAGTCTACTTAAAGGTGATTTCTCTTTATAAACAGGGGGGTCCTGGGGGAGTCTGAGCAGGATTTGGGTGGGCCTGGGTGGGTTTGAGGCTGGTAGGTGCCAGAGCCTCCAAGGTAAGGGGGGATTTGGGGACGGTGCTGGGGCCTGGGGAGGGGGGAATGGGTGGGGAAGGGGCGGGAACGTTGAGTTGGGGGTGGGGGGGTTATCAGGTTCTGAGGGGATCCTGGAAGGGTTTTTGGGGGTCTGAACATGGTTTGAGGGGTCTGGGAGGGGGGGCTTGAGCGGGATTTGGGTGATCCTGGGGGGCGTTTGAAGGGGGGGTTACAGGGTTTAAGGGGACTCGAGTGGGGTTTTGGGGGTCTCGCATGGGTCCTGGGGGCGGTTTGGGGTCGGTAACAGTCAGAGGAGCCCCGATAACGGTGATCGTGGGGGGATAACGGTGACAAGAGGAAAAAGAGGGAGAAAAACAGACAAAGAGGAGAGAGAAAGGGGTAGAGACACAGGAAAGAGAGGGAGAGAAAAATGGGTAGAGAGAAGGAGGAGAGAGAAAAAGAGGAAAAGATGGAGGAAAAAGGGAGAGGGAAAAGGATGGAAAGAGGGAGGGGGAAAAAAGAGTGAAAGAAAAAGAGAAAAGAGACTCGGGAGGTTCCAGGGATGATCCAAGGGGGATCCGGGGGGAATCTAGGGGTGACCCAGGGGGGGAATCCAGGGGTGACCCAGGGGGGAATCCAGGGGTGACCCAGGGGGGATCCGGGGAGAATCCAGGGGTGACCCAGGGGTGACCGGGGGGAATCCAGGGGTGACCCAGGGGGGGAATCCAGGGGTGACCCGGGGGGGAATCCAGGGGTGACCCGGGGGGGAATCCAGGGGTGACCCGGGGGGGAATCCAGGGGTGACCCAGGGTGGGAATCCAGGGGTGACCCGGGGGGGAATCCAGGGGTGACCCAGGGGGGATCCGGGGGAGAATCCAGGGGTGACTCGGGCTTCAAACCCACCGCAGCTGCTGGGGTAGGCATGGGGGGCGCTTCACCCCTCGGGCCTGCCCAGTTGGCTCCCGGTGCCTCCTCCGGGGCCGCTGCTGAGCAGCTGCAGCTCCTCCTGCTGCTCCTGCTGCGGCCGTGGCGGGCAGGGCAGAGCCCGCAGGTACTGCAGGTGCAGCCGCGTCTCCCGCCGGCTCCGCCGCACGAAGCGGCCCACGCAGACCAGCACGACCCCCAGCCACCCCCCCACGGCCACCAGCGCGGCCGCGTCGGGGGCCCGCGCTGCCCCCGCGCCCCTGCCCAGCGTCTCGTTGCGGCCGCCGGGCGGGGCCGGCGCCAGCGGAGCCTCCCCGGGGCACCGGGAACCTGCCCGGGGGCGCCGGGGCAGCGCCGGCAGCAGCAGCAGCAGGAGCAGCGCGGCCGCCCGCATGGCCCCGGGAGCCGGGGGGCGGGAGGGGACACACCGGGGGGCTCGGGGGGCGGGAGGGGACACACCGCGACCCCCCCCCCCGCCTTGCTGGCGACACGGGATCGCCGCGGTGGCAGCGGGGCGGGCACCGCGTGCTGTCCCCGTGATGGGGGGGGCCACGGCTGTCCCTGAGCCAAAGCAACCCCCGGTGTCACACGCAGACTGACAGCAAATCCACTGGGCACGCACTGGTTTTTATTGGTGCGGGGACATGACAGACATGGGGACAAACTCCCAGGAAACGGAGCCAAAAAGTCTGTGTTTGGGCTGGTACCTGTCCAGCACGGAGGGTGGGTGCTCTGAGACTCCCGGGAGGGGATTCTGCCCCCAGCACGGCAGATCCCCGGAGAATGTGAGATCCAAGCAGGAACAGTCACTGCGGCATTCCTGGGACCCCGCACCGGGCCAGGGGCTCCCTTGTGAGGTGACCCTGCTGGGAAGGGGGCTCATGTGCTCTCTGTGCCCCCTCTGAGTTCCAGCGCCCTCCGGGCCATCTCCAAGGCCCCCTCCCGGGTCTGGTTCCCTCCGATGAAGCCACTGGCGTGGACAAAGATGCAGCCAGGAATTCCGGCCAGCTCGGACAGTGCCTCATCCCGGAGTCCCCGCCAGGCCTCAGGCAGGGGGAGCCTGTGGGGGGACAGGGGGGTTGAGAGTGGCCCGGGCCCCCCGAGGGGGCAGTGGCAGGGCCAGGGGAGGGGTCTCACCGGCTCTGGAAGCTGTGGGGGGCTGTGGGGACACTCTGCACCCGCCACTGCCCGCCTCTGTCCGGGAACAGCACGAGCTGCAGGGGCCTGGGCAGGGCCAGCTCCTGCTCCAGCTGGAACAGGTGCTCCTTCCAGGGACAGCCACCCTGCGACAGCTCCAGGACCTGCCCGCCGGCATCCACCTGTGGAGAGGACACGCTGGAAACACGGCGGTGACTCCTGAAACCACGCTGGGCTCAGTGTGTGCCCTCCTGCAGGGATGCAGGGGCCATGCAAGACATGGGGTGCAAAGGCCCGCCTGGGAGGTTCCTACCAAAAGGATTTGGCCTCCCCACACCCCAGTTCTCCCCCGAAATTCTAGATTCCCCCCAGGGCTGGCTCAGCATTACCTCGAAGCGCTGCCGGACAGCCTCTTCCACCAGGGCCCGCGCAGGCAGCCAGGCACGGTGGTAGAAGTCCACCCGCTCCAGGAACTCGCTGCCCACCAGCTCCATGGCCCTCCTGAAGCCCGCCTGGAGACACGGGGGTCAGCAGTGTCCCCGAGCAGGGTGTCCCTGAGAGGAGAGTCCCAGGGGCTGTCCCCACCTCGGTGTCCTGGTCGGGGTCATTCCAGCGGGGGTTCAGGTGCCCCACGCGGGCGCTCAGCGTGGTGCTCAGGGCGTAGCGCGGCTCCCCCGCTGCCGGCGCGATCCCATTGTCCATGGCATCCACCTCCTCCACGAAGTTCTCGTACAGCTAGGGACAGCAGGGGGACGGAGGAGGGGGAACATGAGGAACAGCGAAGGCACGGCGAGGGAGGACAGGGGCACAACAGTGGGGACAGAGAAAGCAGGAAGGGGAGAGCAGAGCTCAGCCTGGCTGGAAGCCCCAGCAGCTGCCACAAACCAGTCCCCTTTCTGCACTGAGGACAAGCCCTGAGCAGAACCGTGACCCTGGCAGGGTGACAGACCCCCTGCAAGCTACCCTGTCACCTTGTCATAGAGCGCTGTGACCACGGGCCCGTCCTCGGGCTGCCCCAGGAGCCCCGCGAGGATCTGGGACCCGAAGTGACAATAGACGAGCCCGGCGCTGCTCAGCTTCGTGCTCCAGGGCTTGTCCGGCCGCAGGCTCCGCATGGACTCCGTGAAGGACCTGTGGGGCCAGGCGGTCACCGCGGGGACCCCGGGGACGCCGCTGTCCCCGGGGGTTGGGGTCTCACCTCTGGTGGTGGTCGTAGCGGTGCCGCCCTGGGTCGTACTCGCCCCCCACGTCCACCACCACGTCACAGGCGGCCAGGCGCTGCGGGTCCCGCGTCCGCACGATCTCCGCGTCCTGCGGGGGACACCGGGGTGCGGGCCCCTGAGCCACCGGGGACCCCCGGGAGCGGCTCCTGGGGACGAGGCACCCCGAGGAGGGCGAGGGGGAAGATAAGGGCGACCCCCAGGTGGGACCGGGGGCGGAAGGGCGGCCGCTGGGGTGCCCAAGTGTCCCCATATGGGACCGAGAGAGGAGCGACCCCGAGGAAGACCCCGGGACCCGGCCGCGCACGGTGCCCCCGTCCCACGCACGCCCCGGGCGGGACCGTACCCGGTAGCGGGGCAGGAGGCGCAGCAGGAAACACGCCAGCGCCTCGTCGCAGTGGAAGGTGCCGTCGTGGGTGCCGATGCGGGCGGCGGGCTCGGGGTGCGGCCGCTTGTGCCCGGGGCCGGGGCCCGGCCCGGGGGCGGCCATGACAGCGAGCCGGGCGGCGCGCGCAGCCCCGCGCATGGCGACCGGGAGGCCACGCCCCCCGCCGGGAGACCACGCCCCCGAAGGAATGTCACGCCCCTCCACCGGGAGGCCACGCCCCTCCACCGGGAGGCCGCGCCCTAAACCCCGCCCTTCCCGCCGCGTTCAGCCCCGCCCCCGCGAGTGCGCGCGCCCGGGGCGGGCCCAGGGCGCCGGTTCCGTGTGACGAGCGCCCCCTGGCGACCGGGGACACGCGGGGGGCACGCGGTGCGGGGGCAGGGGGGACAGACACGGGGACATGGACACAGGACCCCGCCGCCCACGGCCCTGCAAAGCCCCCCTGGGGGCCCGGGGTTGGACACCCAGGGAAGGACGGACACAGGAGCCTGGGGCTGAGTTCATTTGCCCACGCAGGAGTTTATTGGCCAGAGCCGGGGACCCTCCGGCCACGGGTCATGGCCCGGGGGGCTGCGATCGCTCTTCCCAGGGGTAGGGAGCCCTCCAGCTCCCACTCCCCCTGCCCAGGGTTTGCTCTGGGTGGGAACAAGGGCCTGGAGGCGCTTCCAGAACATCGCAAGGAGAGGAAGCCAAGCTGGAATTGGGGTCCCGCTCCAAAGTCGGGGTGTCTCCTGGAGATCCCCCTGTTCACACCCGTTCCCAGGGAGAGCAAACAAAGCTCATCCTGCTTTTCCCTTTGAGGCTCGAGGACAAAATTTCCCCTCTCGGGGCTTTTCTCAGTTGCCTCTGGCTCGTCCCAGTCTGGCGCAGCAGCACACGGGATGTGCCGGAGCTGTGGGGACATCGCCCGTAGCACCTCCTGGCCGGGGCTTGGGGTGTCCGAGCCCAGGGGTGCTGTGGGATTTCGGGGGAAGCAGAGCACGGCGCCCACAGCAGCACCCTGAGTTCATCCGCCGGCACTTCCCTCTCCCACCCTTCGGAAACAGAAGGGATTCGGGGCAGCCCAGCCCCAGAACGCCCACGGAGGGATGGCGGGAGCGCTGCTCCTGGAAGGCAAGACCCGAGCAGGGACGCCGAACCCCAACCCACGCCTGCTCGGGCTCTCTCCTGCTCCCTCCCCCGCTCCCGAGGCGGCTCAGGAGATCTCGTTGCCGAACACCTCGAGCACGAGCGGCGTGAGCTGCATGCTGTGCTCGGGCTGGAAGGCGAGGCAGCGGTACTGCCGCGAGTGCTCCTCGCTGAGGCTCCGCAGGTCCGCCAGCTTCTGGATCATCCTGGCGTAGAGCAGGCGGCTGCCGGGCGGCGGGTGCCGGGCGCGGATGTAGCTCTGCAGCACCTCCGAGAGCCGCTCCTGCAACGCCTCCACCCGCCGCGGCTCCCGCACGCCCGGCCGGTCTGCGGGGACAGCGCTGGGCAGGGCGGGCGGCGGGGGCTGCGCGGCTGTGCCCCGCCATGCCCTGCCTTTGGGGGCTTTTTAGGGTTCGGGGTGATTTTCGTCCTTTTTAGGGTTTGGGGTGATTCCCTTCCTTTTTAGGGTTTTGGGGTGATTTTCGTCTTTTTAGGGTTTGGGGTGATTCGCCCTTTCGTCCCTTTTTAGGGTTTGGGGTGATTCCCTTCCTTTTTAGGGTTTGGGGTGATTTTCGTCCTTTTTAGGGTTTGGGGTGATTCCCCCTTCCTTTTTAGGGTTTTGGGGTGATTCGTCCTTTTTAGGGTTTGGGGTGATTCGCCCTTTCGTCCCTTTTTAGGGTTTGGGGTGATTCCCTTCCTTTTTAGGGTTCGGGGTGATTTTCGTCCTTTTTAGGGTTTGGGGTGATTCGCCCCCTTTCGTCCCTTTTTAGGGTTTGGGGTGATTCCCTTCCTTTTTAGGGTTCGGGGTGATTTTCGTCCTTTTTAGGGTTTGGGGTGATTCGCCCCTTTCGTCCGTTTTTAGGGTTTGGGGTGATTCCCTTCCTTTTTAGGGTTTGGGGTGATTTTCGTCCCTTTTTAGGGTTTGGGGTGATTCCCTTCCTTTTTAGGGTTCGGGGTGATTTTCGTCCTTTTTAGGGTTTGGGGTGATTCGCCCCTTTCGTCCCTTTTTAGGGTTTGGGGTGATTCCCTTCCTTTTTAGGGTTTGGGGTGATTTTCGTCCTTTTTAGGGTTTGGGGTGATTCCCCTTCCTTTTTAGGGTTCGGGGTGATTTTCTCCTTTTTAGGGTTTGGGGTCGCCCCTTTCGTCCCTTTTTAGGGTTTGGGGTGATTCCCTTCCTTTTTAGGTTTGGGGTGATTTTCGTCCCTTTTTAGGGTTTGGGGTGATTCCCTTCCTTTTTAGGGTTCGGGGTGATTTTCGTTCCTTTTTAGGGTTTGGGGTGATTCGCCTTTCGTCCCTTTTTAGGGTTTGGGGTGATTCCCTTCCTTTTTAGGGTTCGGGGTGATTTTCGTCCTTTTTAGGGTTTGGGGTGATTCGCCCCCTTTCGTCCCTTTTTAGGGTTTGGGGTGATTCCCTTCCTTTTTAGGGTTTGGGGTGATTTTCGGTTCCCTTTTTAGGGTTTGGGGTGATTCCCTTCCTTTTTAGGGTTCGGGGTGATTTTCGTCCTTTTTAGGGTTTGGGGTGATTCGCCCCTTTCGTCCCTTTTAGGGTTTGGGTGATTCCCTCCTTTTTAGGGTTTGGGGTGATTTTCGTCCTTTTTAGGGTTTGGGGTGATTCCCTTCCTTTTTAGGGTTCGGGGTGATTTTCGTCCTTTTTAGGGTTTGGGGTGATTCGCCCCTTTCGTCCCTTTTTAGGGTTTGGGGTGATTCCCTTCCTTTTAGGGTTCGGGTGATTTTGTCCTTTTAGGGTTTGGGGTGATTCGCCCCCTTTCGTCCCTTTTTAGGGTTTGGGGTGATTCCCTTCCTTTTTAGGGTTCGGGGTGATTTTCGTCCTTTTTAGGGTTTGGGGTGATTCGCCCCCTTTCGTCCCTTTTTAGGGTTTGGGGTGATTCCCTTCCTTTTTAGGGTTCGGGTGATTTTCGTCCTTTTTAGGGTTTGGGGTGATTCGCCCCCTTTGTCCCTTTTTAGGGTTTGGGGTGATTCCCTTCCTTTTTAGGGTTTGGGGTGATTTTCGTCCCTTTTTAGGGTTTGGGGTGATTCCCTTCCTTTTTAGGGTTGGGGTGATTTTGTCCTTTTTAGGGTTTGGGGTGATTCGCCCTTTCGTCCCTTTTTAGGGTTTGGGGTGATTCCCTTCCCTTTTTAGGGTTTGGGGTGATTTCGTCCTTTTTAGGGTTTGGGGTGATTCGCCTTTCGTCCCTTTTTAGGGTTTGGGTGATTCCCTTCCTTTTTAGGGTTCGGGGTGATTTTCGTCCTTTTTAGGGTTTGGGGTGATTCGCCCCCTTTTGTCCCTTTTTAGGGTTTGGGGTGATTCCCTTCGTTTTTAGGGTTTGGGGTGATTTTCGTCCTTTTTAGGGTTTGGGGTGATTCCCTTCCTTTTTAGGGTTCGGGGTGATTTTCGTCCTTTTTAGGGTTTGGGGTGATTCGCCCCCTTTCGTCCCTTTTTAGGGTTTGGAGTGATTCCCTTCCTTTTTAGGGTTTGGGGTGATTTTCGTCCCTTTTTAGGGTTTGGAGTGATTCCCTTCCTTTTTAGGGTTTGGGGTGATTTTCGTCCCTTTTTAGGGTTTGGAGTGATTCCCTTCCTTTTTAGGGTTTGGGGTGATTTTCGTCCTTTTTAGGGTTTGGGGTGATTCGCCCCCTTTCGTCCCTTTTTAGGGTTTGGGGTGATTCCCTTCCTTTTTAGGGTTCGGGGTGATTTTCGTCCTTTTTAGGGTTTGGGGTGATTCGCCCCCTTTCGTCCCTTTTTAGGGTTTGGAGTGATTCCCTTCCTTTTTAGGGTTTGGGGTGATTTTCGTCCTTTTTAGGGTTTGGGGTGATTCGCCCCCTTTCGTCCCTTTTTAGGGTTTGGGGTGATTCCCTTCCTTTTTAGGGTTTGGGGTGATTTTCGTCCTTTTTAGGGTTTGGGGTGATTCGCCCCCTTTCGTCCCTTTTAAGGGTTTGGGGTGATTCCCTTCCTTTTTAGGGTTTGGGGTGATTTTCGTCCTTTTTAGGGTTTGGGGTGATTCGCCCCCTTTCGTCCCTTTTTAGGGTTTGGGGTGATTCCCTTCCTTTTTAGGGTTCGGGGTGATTTTCGTCCTTTTTAGGGTTTGGGGTGATTCGCCCCCTTTCGTCCCTTTTTAGGGTTTGGGGTGATTCCCTTCCTTTTTAGGGTTCGGGGTGATTTTCGTCCTTTTTAGGGTTTGGGGTGATTCGCCCCCTTTTGTCCCTTTTTAGGGTTTGGGGTGATTCCCTTCGTTTTTAGGGTTTGGGGTGATTTTCGTCCTTTTCGTCCCTTTTTAGGGTTTAGGGTGATTTCCCTCCTTCTCATTCCTTTTTAGGGTTTTGGGTGATTCCCCTCCCCCCTTTTAGGGCCAGCTGTGTTCAGGGGTTTTTCCTCCCTTTTGTGGGTCTTCCCTCTCATCTGTGGGTTTTTAGGGTTTGGGGTAGCTTTGTCCTTACCTGGGGACAGGATGCAGATGGCCATGAGCAGCACATGCTCCTCCTCATGCAAGTTCAGCTTCTTCAGCCCCACCTGGAATTTCACCAGTGGCTCCAGAAGGTCCATGCTGTGCCCAGCTGCAGAGAGAACGGAGCCTCAGAAGGGCTCTGGAAAAGGCTCCTCTCCTCCAGAAGGGGATTTTTCCCTTTAGAAGGCAATTATTTTCCTCTGGGAGAAGGATTTTTCCTCTGGGAGAGGATTTTTTTCAAACACATCGGGGTGGCACTCGGGACATTGAGGTGCCACCGCAGACCTTGAGGCACCACTTGTCATCGCCCAAACCCCAAAATTTGGGGCAGGACCTTTCTTAGCACAAAAGCAGGTGCAGAGGAAACGCCCCATGGGGGGAAAAGCGGAGAATTTGGGGATTTGGGGCTGGGATTCCCTTACCCTGGGTAACATCGCTGACCCGGTACTTGAAGTCGCTGCTGCCGCAGGTCCAGGACATGTCCTCGAGGGTGAAGGACTGGTTGGAGCGCAGCATGATCACCTCGATGGCGCTGCACTTGAGCAGCACAATCTGGTCCTCTGCTGACAGATCCCTGAAAGAGAATTTGCCCTCTGGATGGGGATGGGGGTGCTCAGGGGACAGAGGGAACTCGGGACGGGGCCGGGAGGAGCTGCCGCCCCCAGGGCGCTGCCCAGGCCCTCAGCTGGGACTCCCCTCCTGGAAATTCCCATTCCAGGGTTGTTTTCGGGTGTGTTTTTGCCCCAAATCTCGGAAGGAACAGAACCTGAGGCCTCTCCCGAACCCCTGGAGTGCAGCAGGAGCTCCGGGTGTCCTCCTGGTGGAATTTGTGTGTGTTTTCCAGGGTATTGGGGAAAAAAGGAGAACCACAGGGAGGGGAGAGACAGAAAACAGAGCTGGGAAGGCGAAACAGGGCTGGGTGTGAAGGGCAGCAGGGGTTCCCGGGAGTGGGAAAAGCTGGATTTGGGACCCAAGGCCTCACCTGAATCCCGGGATCATCTTGGCGAAGCCGATCACCTTCTGGATGCTGTAGCTGACCAGGTCAGCCAGGTGTGGGAGCATGGAGAGCTGCGAGAACTCCAGGTTCATGGAGGAGCTCTCGTCCCGCTCCTCTGGCGGCGCCAGGCTGGGGAACGGCTCCGTGGGATCTGGGAGAGGGACACGGGGGGTCTGCACCCCAGAGAGCCCCCATGGGAGGGGAGGAAAGGCTCTGGAGTGCCAGATTTGGGTGGAACTGCTGCATTTCTGCCCCTGTGACCTCGGGAGGGGTGAGAGAAGGGAGTCTGGGTGGTTGTGAGGTTTTCCACAGAGTGTTGGGATTCAGGGCCGGTTTGGGATCCCAGTTTGGGAATGTGGGATGAGGATGAAGAGAAGCAGGGCAGACCCTCATGGTGGGGTTAATTTGGGCTGTAGCACAACCCTTTCCCACCCCTGGAATCTGGGGTTTGTGGTGGTTTGAGGCATCACCTCCAGCCCAAAGCGAGTCCTGGGGTCCCTCCCTGGCTCCCAATCCCAGTTTGGGGTCAGGAGGAGCCAGGGCACACCTGGGAATGTGCTGAAGGCCTCGGAGCCAAAGAGGTCCAAGGAATCTTCTGAGGACAGGTCCTGGGTGAGGAGGGATGAGGATTTTGTGGCCCCTTTGCTGCTGGCGTGGCTCCTCACAGGGGGCTGGGGGAGAAACCAGAGAAAACTCCCTGAGCAGCGGGGCTGGCAGAGAGATTTGTGGATTCTGCAGGGGCAATTTGAGGGATAAAAGGGATTTTTGGGGTGAGTACCCGAAATTTGGTGAAGTCAGCGTAGGTGGGGTCGTAGGTTTTGCGATGAGCCTCGAGCAGGATATCGATGACTTTCTGCTGCTCCTCTGAGAGTTTAGGTTTGAGGCTTTCCCTCAGAGCTTCCTCCTCCTTCCTCTTCAGGATCATCTCCCGCTTCCTCTGCACCTCCTCGTCAGTCAGGATGACTGGGAAAGGGAAAGGGGCAGAATTAGGGATTGGAATGACTGCTGGATGTCACCCCCAGCCCCTGGAAAATTGCTTATTCCACCTGGAATATCTCTTTTTCCTCCCTACAACCCCTTGGCCCCGGTTTCCTGCTGTGCCCAGGAGGTTTCTGGTGCTTTTAGGAAAGGCTTTAGGGGCACGGAGGCTGTGCCAGCCTTGCCCCGTGCCTGCTCTGCTCCCGCCCTGTTTGCCTGGTGCTCCCAAATCCCGATCCCGAAAGCATTTGGGGCCACTGGGTTCACCCAGCTCTGGCTCCTCTCGGCTCCCAGCTGCCACCAGGGGTGTCCAGCACTGTTTCAGGGCACTTTTAATCTGATTTTTAAGGTCAAGGCACAGCCAAACCTCCCCCTCCCTCAGGGCTGGGGATTTATGGCTTTTATTGGGGTGGCGGTGCTCGGCAGCGGCCAAAGGTTGGGCTCCACGCAAGGCTGGGCCTGTTTATTGAGGGAAAAGGAGCAGCCAGGGGCAATTTGGGCTCAAATCTTCACTTTTTTATCAAGAACTGCAAGTCCTGAGCAGCCTCAGAGGGGCAGAAGGAAAAAGGAGCACCAGGAGCTGCACGAATCTCTGGGGTTCCAACTCCCGAGGGCGCTGGGTGGGACAGATCCCCTAAAACCAGGAGCTCCCTTTCCTCAGCCCTTTCTCCCGGGACCAGAGAGCGCCCAGGGGTTGTTTTGGAATTCCCTGGGTGCAGGGATCCGATGCTGGGAGGGTCAAGGTGGAATTCAGGGCGAGAGGTCGGCACAGGGCGGCGGGAGGAGCTCGAGGAACCCTTGGCCTCCCCTCCTCTGGCCAAGGGCAATTTTCCATTCTCCATTTTCCAGCCTTGCACAATCTTAGAGGGGCCTGGGACACCTCAGAAGGGGCTGAAAGGTCACTCCCACCTCCACCTTCAGCAGCTCCGTGGCTGCTTGGGGAGGAAAATCAGGATTTTGCCATTCCCCCATCCCAGTTTTTATCACGAAAACCATCAGATCTACGTGGGCACTGCCTGCTTGGGGTCACCTGTCCCTGCAGAAAGAGCAGGAGCTGTTAAAAATCTGTGGAGAGGGATTTTTAGGGATTATTCAGGAAGGACCCAAGGAAACCCCAGCATCCCTGGGGGACAGACACCCCTCCCTCAGCTCCAAGTAGCTGGAAAAAAGCAGGGAAAGGGTAATTCCACATTTTCTGGCCACCCAGCAGATGGGAAAGGCCAGGCTCCCACCCCATTATCCAAGGGCAAAAAGCAGTGAGGAGGGGGACAGGCCCTGGCTGCGAGCTGCCCTCCCCAGAGCCACCCCAAGAGTGACAGTGGAATGGGAGAATTCCCAACTCCCAAGGCCCAGAGGGGGATTTTCCCTGCCTGCCACCCGTGGCCTGCCCTCCTTGTCCCCAGACAGGCAGAAAACCACAAATATCTGCCCAGGCCAGTGGCTTGGGGCCGGGTGTGCCACGTGGTGACCTCAGCTGCCACCTCCTCGCTGCCGGGGCAGAGCCCCGAGCACTCGGAGCGGCCACGGAATCCCTTGGCCACACCAACCCCGGCTCCTCCCGGCCCCAGACTGGGGCTGGCAGCCAGGAGGGACCCCAGGACTTGCTTGAGCCCAAATTCCAGGGCTGGGGAAGGCTCTGCCTGGGTCAGAGCCCACACTAACCCCGGCACAAGGGTCGTCCCTGCTCCTCTTCCTCCCTATCCCACATTCCTAGCCCTGAATCCCAGCACCCGGTGGAAAACAGGGCCTCAAAACCTTCCTGATTCCCTTTTTCCACCTAAAAATAACCCAAACCCTTCGTCCTCCCTCATTTTTCCAGTGGCAAAGTCCATTTTTAGCTATTTTTAGCCTCTCCGGGCTAGTTTCGGTTAATCCAGGCAGGATTTGCTAACGGGGCTGTTTACCCGTTAACTCCTGTGGGGAAAACATGGAGAAAACCCCCTGGAATTGATGCCTAGATGTTTTTCAGCCTTTCCTGGGTAATGAATTGGCTGCTGGTGCAAATTAAAGCACTTTCCTCATTAAGGGCTCCTCAAAAACCAGTGACAGCTCCCCAGATTTTGGGGACAGCCAGTGTGGGATGTGGCCTTTTCCTCCCTCATCAACCTGCCAATCCCAAAGAATAAAATCCAGGCATTTCCATCAGGATCGCTGAAAGTTCAAGCATTTTTTTTCCCTGCAAACACCTCCAAATTCTGATTTTCTGGAGGCCCCAGGATGACATCAGGCTCTGTTTGCTCCCTGTTTAGCACATCAGGGAAAGGGCCCTGCTTCCATATCCCAAACTTCCAGCTCCATGGACACCCTGGACACAATCTTCCAGCAGAAAATGTTTGGCTGGAGCTCTCCAGGAGCACCCAGCTCCTCCCCAGCACCTCAAACACATTTTATTTTTAAAAGCCACTTATCTCTAAATACACCCAGAGAAAACAAACATTTGTGCCACATTTGTATGTTTGGACTGGGCTTAAAAACCGCTTTAATTCCCTTTGCTGTTGACTTAAGTCCCTGCTTTATCCCACATGGAAAAAAGGCTCGGGAAAAAAAAAAAAAAAAAAAACACAGAGGGAGAAGAGGAAAACCCAACCTGGCTCCACAGGCATAGGAAAGCTCATCCAGCTCTCCCCATGGATCATGGAAACCGCTGGAAAAGAGGATTTTCAGAGCCACGGGGGGACATGGAGCTGACTTTCCTCAAAAGACCGGGAAAATCCATGAGAAAACAACCGGATGGGAAGGAATCATTAAACAAGCTCCTCTCAATCATTACCCACTGCTTCCCCTGCCCTTTGCATCCCCTGCGAGGTGCCCGGTGCCAGCCCAGGCTGGGCACTCACATTCCTTCATCATCCCGATGTCCACGCAGCGCTTGAGCCGGCAGGCCTGGCAGTGCCGCCGGTTGTCCTTGGTGATGTGGCAGTCCCCGCTGAAAGGACAGGTGAACATGGCCTTCCTCTTCATGCTCCTCCTGGAAAAGAGCAGGGAAAACCCTTTGGGGCTGAATTCCCACTCTCTTGGCTGATGCTCTGCACTTCAGTTGAGTTGGGAGCTTCAGGTACTGCTGGAAAAGGAGAATTTCCCACAGGGAAACGTCCGAGGGGGTTCAGCCACGGGTTTATCCCAGAATGGTTTGGGGGGGTGTGGAAATGACCTTAAACCCAGCTTGGTTGCCTTCCACTGGAGCAGGAAACTGCTGGGCTGAAGGGTTTTTGGTCCAAGCAGGGATTGCTGCGGCCAGGAGCGGGGCAGGGGTGCAGAGAGACCCCGGCAGCAGAACAAACCCGAGCTGGGGCCGCGTGGGGCAAACCCAGCCTGGCTGGCAGAACTGGCCCGAGCACATTCTGGCTGCACGGGGAGAGGAATCCTCGCTGCAGGACACGGAGAGAGGAGCCCGAAAATGACAGCCCTGAGCTGCAGCGAAACCACAGCGCGAACGTGGAGCCTCCGGGACAGAGGAGCAGCGCCAAAACAACCCAGGGAAAAAGGGTCAGAGCCTTCCAGGACAAAGGGTCAGGGCCAAAACCTTCCAAAGGACAACGGTCAGAGCCAGAATTCCCAAGGAAAAAGGGTCAGAGCCTTCCAGGACAAAGGGTCAGGGCCAAAACCTTCCAAAGGACAACGGTCAGAGCCAGAATTCCCAAGGAAAAAGGGTCAGAGCCTTCCAGGACAAAGGGTCAGGGCCAAAACCTTCCAAAGGAACGTCAGAGCAATTCCCAAGGAAAGGTCAGAGCCTCAAAAAGGTAGGCAAACCTTCCAAAGGAAACGCAAGCAATTCCAGGAAAGGTCAGGACCTTCCAGACAAAGGTCAGCCAAACTTCAAGGACACGTCAGAGCCAGAATTCCCAAGGAAAAACGGTCAGGTCTTCAGAGCAAAGGTCAAGAATTCCAGGAAAGTGATGGATACTGGGAGGAAATTCCTCCCTGCAAGGCCCTGTAATAGAATTCCCAGAAAAGCTGTGGCTGCCCTATCCCTGGAAGTGCCCTATCCCTGGAAATATTCAGATAAAAAAATGGGTTAAAAAATTCAAATCTGGGTAAAAAAAAAAATTAAACAGAGGTAAAATACGTCAAATATAGGTTAAAATATCAAATACGGGTGAGAAAACTATTTAGAAATAGGTTAAAAATCAAATCTGGGTAAAAGTCTCCAAGATTTCCTCTGGCTGCAGCCCCAGGAATTAAAAACTGGTTTTAGAAAGGGAGATGTAAGCAAAGAGGCTGCACTCTGCCTTTACCTGCCAGAAATTTGGGATTTTTGGGAATTCATCTGGGAAAAATGGATGGTGGTGCCCTGTTTTCCCCCATTCCTCCCAAAACCTTTGGAATTTTGCTGTTCCCTGTGGGGACAAACAATCCCAGCACTCAGAATTCAGCCTGGACACCCCTAAATTCTCAGTTTTGGTGTGCAAAAAGGTCCTTTTTTCCTCAAAAACCCCGGGAAAGGCCAGGAACACACAAACAACGAGGCCTCAGAGCAGGGAAAAACATTCCCGGGGCTCAGGACAGGCCAAAATTCCAGGTTTGGAATGGAAATTGCAGCTTGGGTGGCTCCAGAGGCTCCCAGGGTGACACCAGAGCCGGGCTGGGCTGGAATTCCATGGAAACCTTCCCAAGCTGCCCATTCCCAGGCGGATTTGGGATCTCAGGAGCTAAAAATAGAGAACTCCAGGCCTCATTCCCAGCCTGGGATTGAGGGAATTGCACTGGGAGGTGGGGAGGGCTCTGGGGGGGAGTGGGGGCAGAATCCCCAGGGTGACACAGAATTCCCAAGGGGGACAGCAGCATTCCCTGGAAATGCTGGATTTTGGGAAGTGCTGCTCCAAAGGATCCCCTGCCCTTCCTCATCCCCCAATCCCAAAGTTTTTTGAGGATATTTTAGGGGTTTTTGGCTTCAGAAAAAAAAACAATTTGTGACCCCAGGGGAGTTTTCCCACACTCCCTGTTTTCCTGGAGTTCTGCAAGGCACCCAGCTCTGTGCAAAGCCCTGGAAAAAACAGGGAAAAAACCATCCCAAGGTTCCAAACCCACCAAAAAAAAAAAAAAAAAAAATCCTAGATTTCCCCCCCCGCCCCCTTACACCACGAGAATGCAGCACCACCCAGAATTCCAGGCCCGTTTCGGGATCCCCTCGGGCTCCCGCTGGGACTCCCGGGTGTTTTCTGGGATGGGGGCATTCCCAGGGAGGTGGGCACACCTGAAGAAGCCCTTGCAGCCCTCGCAGGTCATGGCGTTGAAGTGGAAGCCAGTGGCTCTGTCCCCGCAGACCCCGCAGATCCTGGAAACATTCCGCTCGGAATCTCCGGCGGCATCAGCCACCGAGGTGCTGGGAGCGCCCGGATCCATGGCTGGGAGGGGGATAAAAACAGGATCGGTCATGGAAGTTCGGGACTTTTCTGTCATTTGGGGCAAAAGCAGGGGTTTAGTCCTAAAACTATCCCTAAAATTCAGGATCTTTTCTTGGATTCCCCTTGACTGAGACAAGGAATTTTTATTCCCATTGGCTCTGCGCATTAAAACCACACCAAAAATCCAATTTTTGGGATTCCGGAGTGCTGGGAAAGCTCTGGGATTGGGAGAGGCTCAATTAACACCCGCTAATGAGGCAAACAACCCCAAGGCTCCTTAAAAATTCCCAGTGCCTCTGGAATTATTTTCCTTTAATAAAGGGGAGAAAAGTGCTTTTTCCCATTCCAAACCCGCCCATTCCCAAATTCCAGCAGTGCCTTTACATCTATTAAAATCCACTAAATTCCAATAAAATAATTATCTCTGCTTTGGGGCTGTATTCCAGGGATTCCTGAGGGGGATGGTAAGTGGATTTTGGGATTCCTCAGTGGGATTTTGGGGCTTTAATGGAATTCCCTGGGACAGCATTCTCACCTCCCACCATTCCATCCTGTGGAATCATATCCCCAAACCACTGATCCCAAACAAAGAATTTCCACAGGAGCTGCTCCGCTGGGACATCGCAGATAAAAACCCAAGGAAAACCAGGAGAGGGAAGGGGTGAAAGTTTCCCAACGGAATTGGAGCAAAGAGCAGGGACAGATCCAACGCCCCGGGAATTCCGGCTGGGAAAAACGAGCCTGGCAACTCTGGAGTTCCCATCCCTGGCACAGGAGGGAATTCTGGGGTGAGGAATTTGGGATCCACAGATCCCAGTTTTCTCCCTGTCCCACAAAAAAAAAAAAAAAAAAAAAAAAAAAGGGGAATACTCCAGGTTAAACCCTTGTGTTGCCATTCCCTGTGTTCCAAACACATCCCACTGCTCCTTCTAAATGGGAAAAATCCAACTGAGCTGAGCTTTCCCCAGGATTTTTCCCCCCCAAAAAAATATCCCTCCAGCACCACTGTGGTCACGCCATGGAAAAGCTTTCCCTGTTTTCCAAGCAAAAGCTTCCAAAAAATCCAGAATTTTTCCCACAGAATCTTCCCCAGTGTCCCCCAAACCCTTCCTGGATTTCCACCTCCCGCCCCAAATCCTTCCCTTTGCCCATCTATTTCCCTAATCCCAGGCTGTCCAAGGAATCCTTCCTCTTATATCCCCCAAAAAATCCAGGAAAGGCTGACAGGCGGAAGCTGCCCCTGCTTGTGGCAAATTCCAGAACTCCTCCGGAGCTTCTCCCTGGATTTCGAAATATTCCCAAACAGGTTCTGGCTCCGTCACCCTCTGGAGAGAGAAAACCACCCTAGGAAAATGCAATTCGTAGGAACTTTCTTTATTTTACCATCTCCAGCTTCCCTTGGGCTTTTTTTGCTCCAGAGGGAGGAAAATTCCAGCAAAATTCCAGCAGAACGCTCCTGAAATCTGCCCCAAAAACAGAGACTGGGGAAAGGAGCTGGAATGCCAAAGTTTGGGCAAAAAGGGCCCAAAATTAAGTGTATCCTGGATTTCCTCCCAGCTGCAGCCCTGTCAGTGGGATATTTCCATTTTTAGGTGGGAAAACGCCCAATTTAAGTTGTGCAATCTCTGCCATTATCCCCAAACCAGGAATATTTGCAGCTCCAAGGCCTTCCCCAAACATTCCAGTGTCCCTAAAAGCCTCCAGGGTTACAAACCCAACCCAGTGCCTGTTAAGCCTCCCCAGAAATTGCAAGTTTTCCTTGGAAAAGGAATGTTGGGTGGGATCACAGCCCCCTGTGCTGCTCAGAGACCCCAAGGCAGGTGATGGCAATGGTGACAAGGATAAGCTGGATCCCAAATCCCAGCTTTTCCTGCCTGGCTGGACAAGCCACGAGCAAAATTCCAACAGATCCCAGCACGTGACAGGGCCTGACCCTGCCCTGCTGCCTCCCTGGCAATTCTCCTGCTGCTGGAGCTGCTCAGAAATTGAGGAAAATTCTGGCTTTCCCCTTCCTGAGAGGAGCAGCATTCCCAGTCCAGCTGGAGCAGGAATTGCTCTTCCCAGCTGTTCCTGGGCTGCAAAAAGACCCAAAAATGGCAGGACAGGGGCCACCCTGGGCAGCAGCAGCAGGACACAAATCCAGGTTTTTCCGTGGAATGCTTGGAGTGTCCCAGCCCCTCAGGAAGGGATTGTGGAGCCCAGGACACCCCCAGACTCAGGAATTTCACAAGAACCAGAGGACATGGGAAAAGAATGCAAAATTCCCAGAAAACTGCACTGGGAAGGACTCTCCCTACAGAAAAAAATCCCAAAGCAGAGGTGGAAGGGCACTCTGTGGAATAAAATCCTCATTTTGTGCTGGAAGCAGCCCCGGAAGAGCCCTGGGAAGGTGTGGAGCCACAGCCGTGCGATTCCCAGGAAACCTGGGATCTGCTCTCCCCTCCCAGGGCCACCCAGGTGAGCCCAAAGCCAGGGCCCTGGTCCAAAACCAGAGCTGGGCCTTGTCAGGCTCACGAGCAGGGGACTTCTGGAGATGGGAGGAGGGATCCTAGAGATCCCTCTTTTTATGGAGCTCTCAGGGACAGCACAGCCCAAATCCCTGTCCCTTCCCTGGGGCGAACCCGGAGGAAAAGGGGATTTTAACTGAAGGTCTCCCCTTGGCGTTAGAAAAGGAGCCTTTAGAGGCCCTGAATCCCTGTCCAGTCCCTGTCCCTGGAATGTGTCCAGTGGAAAAGGGAATTCTCATTCCCCAGAACCTCGACTTGCCCAAGGAAGGAGGAAGAGGAGAGCGATGATGCAGCAGCCGGACCTGTTGCAGGCTGGAATTGGGAAATTGGGGCAGCAGCCACGCCTGGGGCATGCAGAAGGTGGGAAAACCCTCGGGAAACGGCTCAAACTTCTCCAGAGAAAAATCAGAAAGGCTTCGTGTGCCAAAGGTCCCCTTTCCCACCCAGTTTGCCTCTGGGAAGTGGGAGCACACTCGGGAGTCGCTCCGGGAAAGGAGAGACCCTGCCCAGATCCTGGGGCAGCTCCTGGGATTCCTGGCGATGAGGAAAGGCCTTGGGATGCCCGGATAAAAATTCCGGGTGTTGTTTACCGGCCCTTTTCCCGTTTATTAGCGGCGAGAAAGGGCGAGGGTTGAGCTGATAAGGGCCGAGATAAGCGCGATGTCCCGCGGAGCAGCTGAGTCAGCAGCGGCTGGAGATGAAGTGGCAGCGCCGGGGGTGGCACCGGGACACTCTGGCACTGCCACCCCCGGCAGGCTTTTGTTCCATTAACACCTCCATTTAACCTTAACCTCCCTGGATATTTGCTCCCCTTGTATTCCCCGTGTTTTCCCTGGATTTTTGCTCCTCTCACCCCTCATTTTCCCCATCATCTTCCTGAACTTATTTTTTTTTTAGAAATACTTAATTCCCAGAACCGTTTCCACTCCCATTCCTCTCCTTTTTAGGCTCCTATTTCCATCCCAGCCCACCTCCAGCTGGGATTTTCCCTCTCCCAATCCCTGACAATTCCAGAATTTCCCCTCAGGGAGCTCAGGCCAGGCCAGCTCTGCTTTGGCTCAGCCACAGGAGGTTAAAAATTATTCCCTGGAGCAGGATTAGCCATTAAATAGGAAAAAAAAGCCCGCGGATTTTCCATTTATTTCTCCCTGAACACAGTGGGATTCGGGGAAACAACCCCCAGCCACCACCCCAGGCACATTTTTACCTGGTAAAGAAACTAATATTTGGGATTTTTGTTATTGCTGGGACATCTCAGTCCTGATCTGGTCACACCCTGGAGATCTGGGGCAGACATCTCCCATCATCCTCACGATCATCTGCATCATCATATCCCAGATTTTCCTCCCTCTGGGATTCCAGAGGCAACTCAACCTGGCATTTTTTCCCCTTATTTCACCCCATTTCTGCCAGGTCCAAACCAACCCGGGAGTTTTTTAAACTTTATTTAACTTTATTTATGCGATTTCTGCTCACCTTGGTTTCCCCATATTTCCCGGGATTTTTGCTCTCCTCAGACCTTGGCGTTTCAGCGCTTCCCTGGGTTTTTCTCCATTCACCCTTGGGTTTAATCTTAATTTCCCTGGATTTTTCTCCTCTCACTGCCCGATTTCCCTGGTTTTAATCTGAATATCCTGGGATTCTTGCTCCCGTTGATTTCCCCATCGTTTCCCCGGATTTTTCCTCCCTCTTCCCTGGCTTTAACCCACATTTCCCAGGGTTTAATCTCAATTTCCCGGGATTTTCGCGTCCCGCCGCGGCCGCGGCTCCTTCCCCGAGCCGGAGGAAGATGAGTCACGGGCGGCTCCGGGGGAGGAGGAGATGCCGCAAAAACGTCGCTTCTCCCGAAAACCTCTTTCCGAGAAAAAAAAAAAAAACCAACCAACTTTTCTCAAAGCTCCAGCCTTGAAAAGGAGAGGAAGGAGCGGCTCAGCCGCCTCTGCCAGCCTCAAACCGCCCCAAAAACTCTTTTGGGATGCCCAGGGGAGGATCCCCCAATTCCTGGTGCATAAAAATCCCCCCGTACCTTGATTTTCCTGGTGCTGGCACGGCTCGGGAAGGTTCCAAAACATGGGACAGCACTGGGGAATTAAAAAGGACGGTGATTAATGCCGTGCTGGGGGGGCTCAGGGCCCCCAAACCCCCGCGAAAACCCCGAATTACGACGTTGAACGTGGGTTTAAATGGGGCACTTAATCACGAGAGCAGCCAGAGACCCCAAAAACGCATTACAGAAACCCTCGCACCACCTTACAGGAAACCCTAAAGTCACATAAACACCCCCACGGCCCCCAGGAATTCCCCGGGCTCGAAGGCCCCCAAAAAGGGGGAGCCCCAGAGCGGGGGGACGGCGGTGCCTTTCCGGGATGTGCGGAGGCCCCGGAGCACCCCAGAACTCCCGGGTGAATTCAGATTTGTGGGGTGGTCAGGGCTAAGCCTGGACAGCCCCTGACCCTCCCTAAAACCAGCAGCCGCCCCCAGAACGGGACGGAGAGACCCCAAAGGAACGGGGACACCCCCAACCCTAAGGGAAGCCGAATTTGGGCAGGGAAAGCCCCGAGAGCCGACAGCCGAGTGGGACACGGGGGCCAGGGGGGTCTCACAGCGGACCCGAGACCCCACCCGGGGCACTGGTGGGGGGGGATGTTGTCAGACTCACGCGGGACCCCCAAACCAGCCCGGGAACACCGAGACTCCGAACCAGGAAGCACCGGGGAGCCTCAAGGTCCGCCCCGTGTCCCTCCTGCCGGCGGGGACACCCCAGCCCGGGAGCGCCCCGCGCCACCGCCGGGGCCCCCCCACTGCTCCCCGGACCCCCGGGAACGACCGCCCGCGGTTCGCCCGCCGCGGGCACCCCCCGCGTCCCGGGGAGCACCGCAGTCACTGCGAAGGGCACGGCTGGCCCGCGGCACCCCCGCCCGTTACTGGCGACCCCCGCCCGGTACCGGCGACGCCCGCCCGGCACCTGATCCCCGCCCGGTACCGGCGACCCCCGCCCGGCACCTGATCCCCGCCCGGTACCGGCGACCCCCGCCCGGCACCGGCGATCCCCGCCCGGCACCGGCGACCCCCGCCCGGCACCGGCGACCCCCGCCCGGTACCTGAGCCCCGCCCGGTACCTGAGCCCCGCCCGGTACCTGAGCCCCGTACCTGAGCCCCGCCCGGTACCTGAGCCCCGGTACCTGAGCCCCGGTACCTGAGCCCCGGCCCCGCTGCCGCCCCCGCCCCGCCCGCCGCCGCCTTTTGACGGGAACCGGTCCCGCCGGCCCCGCCCCGCCGGCCCCGCCCCGCCAATGCCAGCGCGGCGCTGCCTAGGCCCCGCCCACTCCTGCCATACAAGGCAAAGAATAGGCGTGGTCACGGCCAAGGGGGCGTGGCGGGGAATTGCACGCGGCCCCAGTGCCGGGGGGGCTTCCCCGGAGGGGCCGCGCGGGGCCCGGACCCCCTGACCACGGGACCCCCTGACCACCGGACCCCCTGACCACGGGACCCCCTGACCACACGGACCCCCTGACCACCGGACCCCCTGACCACGGGACCCCCTGACCACCGGACCCCCTGACCACGGGACCCCCTGACCACGGGACCCCCTGACCACCGGACCCCCTGACCACCGGACCCCTGACCACGGGACCCCCTGACCACCGGACCCCCTGACCACCGGACCCCCTGACCACGGGACACCCTGACCACCGGACCCCCTGACCACGGGACCCCCAGATCACCGGACCCCCTGACCACGGACCCCCTGACCACCGGACCCCCTGACCACGGGACCCCCTGACCACCGGACCCCCTGACCACCGGACCCCCTGACCACGGGACCCCCTGACCACGGACCCCCTGACCACCGGACCCCCTGACCACCGGACCCCCTGACCACGGGACCCCCTGACCACCGGACCCCCTGACCACGGGACCCCCTGACCACCGGACCCCCTGACCACCGGACCCCCTGACCACGGGACCCCCTGACCACCGGACCCCCTGACCACGGGACCCCCTGACCACCGGACCCCCTGACCACCGGACCCCCTGACCACGGGACCCCCTGACCACGGGACCCCCTGACCACGGGACCCCCTGACCACGGGACCCCCAGATCACCGGACCCCCTGACCACCGGACCCCCTGACCACCGACCCCCAGATCACCGGACCCCCTGACCACCGGACCTCCTGACCACGGGACCCCCAGATCACCGGACCCCCTGACCACGGGACCCCCTGACCACCGGACCCCCTGACCACCGGACCCCCAGATCACCGGACCCCCTGACCACCGGACCCCCTGACCACGGGACCCCCTGACCACCGGACCCCCTGACCACCGGACCCCCTGACCACGGGACCCCCTGACCACCGGACCTCCTGACCACGGGACCCCCTGACCACCGGACCCCCTGACCACGGGACCCCCTGACCACCGGACCCCCTGACCACCGGACCCCCTGACCACGGGACCCCCTGACCACCGGACCCCCTGACCACCGGACCCCCTGACCACGGGACCCCCAGATCACCGGACCCCCTGACCACCGGACCCCCTGACCACCGGACCCCCAGATCACCGGACCCCCTGACCACCGGACCTCCTGACCACGGGACCCCCAGATCACCGGACCCCCTGACCACGGGACCCCCTGACCACGGGACCCCCAGATCACCGGACCCCCTGACCACGGGACCCCCTGACCACGGGACCCCCTGACCACCGGACCCCCTGACCACCGAACCCGCTGACCACCCGACCCCGCTGCCCCCCGGACCCCTCTGCTGCCCACCCCGTTCCCGCTGCCCACCCTATCTTTGGTGCTCGCTCGATCCCGCTGCCCACCCGGCCCCAGGTGCCTGCCGGTCCCTGCTGCCTACCCGACCCCCCTCCCACACCCGGGGGCGCCCAGCTGGGCACGGGACTCTTGGGGTACCAGCCCCTGGCGCTTCGGGGGCTGCCACCCCTCGAGAAAGTCCGGCGGGCTCTGGCAGCTGATCCAGCTCCCAGTGAGAGCCCAGTGCTGTACTGGAACAGGACAAACGCCACCAGTACCAGAGTGACACCCCAGCACTCCTGGCTCTTCGCAGGCTCCAGCTGCTCCCGACGACCCCACAGAGCCCCGAGGGTGATGCGAGCCTGGGCACCCGCTGGACACCCGGATTTGGCTGCCTCTGAAGGATCTGAGAGTGTTTGGAACAGAGCAAGAACTGACCATGACAATCCAAAATCCCGGTTTTGGTGACTTGGAATGTGGGATTGTGGGCACAGCCAGCTCAGCCCGACCCAACCCAAAGATGGTCCATTGTCTGGGCATCCTGCACCCCCAGTCAAAAAAATCGGGATATCCGTCAGTTTTCCCATTTCCATCCCCAAACATCCACCAGGGGGCAGCCACCTGCGTGACTGTATTAATAAAGCAGCGAGAAGCGCTCCCAAAAATACCCTGTCGCTGCTCCCAGGGTTTATCGGGTGTCCCCTAAACCCAAAATCCCGAGAGCAAACGAGCCCCCGGCGCCCCGGAGCCCCCGGCGCAGCGGAGCCCCCGCAGCCGCGGGCGCCAGGTTCAGCCGCCGCGGTTTGCGTGGGGAAATGTTTCGAAATCGCCTTTAAATTGATTTAATGAGGCCGAGGAGAGGAAAACAACGTCTGGGAAGAAATGGGAGCTCATCAGAGGCAATTTCATGGCGCAGAAGGATTTCGGGAGGGCGGGGAGTGGTGGAAGCTGCTCACCCCTGCCCCGGTGTTTTTGGGATCGCAGCACTTTCCATGCCAAAAAAATGTCCCAAAATCTCCCAAGGCTTTTCCCCACTGACACGGCCATGCATCAGACCTGCATTTTCCCTACAAATTTGCCGTCGATCCCACCTTTTTCCCACCGGCAATTTGTGCCCCTCGAGCACTAAAGTTAGTGGCCGTGGAGGATTTGGATTCTCTCTCCCGATTTCCTGCTGCTTTTCCGCCCTCAATCCGCCCGGCACGAGCGGTTCGGGGCCAAACCCCGGCTCTGCTCCGAACGCCCGGGACAGTGCAGGGATTCGGGAGGATTGAATTCCTGCAAGGAATTTAAGTCCTGCCTGGACATTCCGAGAGCTGTGAGCGGCAGCCGCAGTTTTTGTGCTGCCCCAGCCTAGGAAAAGGGTTGGGAGAGGAGCGGGATGGCTCGGGGCTGTGGAGCGCAGGAATTGCGATCCCCAGATGGTCACGGAATGCTTTGGGGCTGGAAGGGACCTTAAGAATCGTCATTGCCATCCCTGGAATTGTCCCTGGACGGGCTTGGAGCCACCTGGGAGAGAGCGCGGCAGGTGTGGGATAAACGGGGCTGGATGAGCTCGGAGGTGCCTCCCCAAAAATCCCGCGATTCCCTGATCCCGTTCCAGGGCTCAGAAATCCCTGAGGGACACACGGAAAAGTGGGAAAGAGCCCCACTCTGGTATTTCTTAGCCCCTGGAGAGTGATCCCTCATCCCGGACTCACTCAGGGGATGGATCCGGACTCGCCCCATCCCGGGGGAGTGGAGATTTTCCTGGAAGCCCTTCCACAATCTCACCTGGTGGCTGGAAAAGGGACTTTCCCCCCTTTCTGCCCCTTCTCGCTGGGTTTGGGGTCAGAAATAAAGTGGGCATAAAACCGGGATCAAATCTAGGACGCGACGGGAGCCCGAGGGGATGCTGAGAAGGGAATTTTCGGTTCTCTCCCTGCTCTGGGAATTCTCTGCGGGGTCGAGCTCATCCCGCAGCGCATCCCAAGGGATTGGGAGGGATATGCCCTTTCCCAATTCCTCTCCCTGCTCCTTTTCCAGCCCTTTGTCCGGGAAGGCGCAGGAAAGAGTTTGGAAAAGGAACGAGAGATGGGAATTTCCCACCCCCCCACCCCCCCCCCCCGCCTGGAATTTCGCTCCTGGGAAGGAGAGAAGAAATGATCCATAAAATTTCCATGGGATACGGCTCCCGCGGCCCGCAAGAGATACCTCTGGAGCTCGTAAAATACTTAAATTTTGCCGTGGATTTTATTTTGATAGTTTGGGTGATTATGAGAAGGAGGGATTTCGTTTTCCATCGGTTTTCTCTGGGGTGTGGTGGGAAAAAAACCCATGGGAGGGAATTTATTGAAGGAAAACGGACCCGGGAGCTGTCGGGGCTGGGGGGGAAATTGGGAAGAATGCGCTGGGGGGAATTTTTCCCCAAAAGCTGAGAAGTACTGGAGGTGATGCTGGGCTGAACTGGGACGGGTGGGCTCGAACGAGTGCGGGACCGCTCCGTGCTGGGAGCCGCGCTCTCCCGCTGGTGCGGCACGAGTCTGTGCTGGGGGGCTCGTACTGGGACGGGACCCCCAGAGCGGGAACGGGACCCCCGGACCGGGAACGGGACCCCCGGACAGGGAACGGGAGCCCCGGACCGGGAACGGGACCCCTGGACCGGGAACGGGAGCCCCGGACCGGGAACGGGAGCCCCAGAACGGGAACGGGACCCCCGGACCGGGAACGGGAGCCCCGGACCGGGAACGGGACCCCCGGACAGGGAACGGGAGCCCCGGACCGGGAACGGGACCCCTGGACCGGGAACGGGAGCCCCGGATCGGGAACGGGAGCCCCAGAACGGGAACGGGAGCCCCGGACCGGGAACGGGACCCCCGGACCGGGAACGGGACCCCCGGACAGGGAACCGGAGCCCCGGACAGGGAACGGGACCCCTGGACCGGGAACGGGAGCCCCGGACCGGGAACGGGAGCCCCGGACCGGGAACCGGAGCCCCGGACAGGGAACCGGAGCCCCGGACCGGGAACGGGAGCCCCGGACCGGGAACGGGACCCCTGGACCGGGAACGGGAGCCCCGGACCGGGAACGGAGCCCCGGATAGGGAACGGGACCCCTGGACCGGGAATCGGAGCCCCGGACCGGGAACCGGAGCCCCGGACCGGGAACCGGAGCCCCGGACCGGGAACGGGAGCCCCGGACCGGGAACGGGAGCCCCGGACAGGGAACCGGAGCCCCGGACCGGGAACGGGAGCCCCGGACAGGGAACGGGAGCCCCGGACAGGGAACCGGAGCCCCGGACAGGGAACGGGAGCCCCGGACCGGGAACGGGACCCCCGGACCGGGAACGGGAGCCCCGGACCGGGAACGGGAGCCCCGGACAGGGAACCGGAGCCCCGACCGGGAACGGGACCCCTGGACCGGGAACGGGAGCCCCGGACCGGGAACCGGAGCCCCGGACAGGGAACGGGAGCCCTGGACCGGGAACGGGAGCCCCGGACCGGGAACGGGAGCCCCGGACAGGGAACGGGAGCCCTGGACCGGGAACGGGAGCCCCGGACAGGGAACGGGACCCTGGACCGGGAACCGGAGCCCCGGACCGGGAACCGGAGCCCCGGACAGGGAACGGGAGCCCCGGACAGGGAACGGGAGCCCCGGACCGGGAACGGGAGCCCCGGACCGGGAACCGGAGCCCCGGACCGGGAACGGGAGCCCCGGATAGGGAACGGGAGCCCCGGACCGGGAACGGGAGCCCCGGACAGGGAACGGGAGCCCCGGACCGGGAACGGGAGCCCCGGATAGGGAACGGGAGCCCCGGACCGGGAACGGGAGCCCCGGACCGGGAACGGGAGCCCCGGACAGGGAACGGGAGCCCCGGACCGGGAACCGGAGCCCCGGACAGGGAACGGGAGCCCCGGACCGGGAACGGGAGCCCCGGACAGGGAACGGGAGCCCCGGACCGGGAACCGGAGCCCCGGACAGGGAACGGGAGCCCCGGACCGGGAACGGGAGCCCCGGACAGGGAACGGGAGCCCCGGACAGGGAACGGGAGCCCCGGACAGGGAACGGGAGCCCCGCCCCCGCGGCCCCGCCCCCGCGGCCCCGCCCCCGCGGCCCCGCCCCGCGGCCCCGCCCCCGCGGCCCCGAGCATGCGCACTCCGGAAGGGGCGCCCCGCCGCGCGCGCTCACATTACGTCACGCCACGCCCTGCCACGCCCAACCGTGACTATTCCTTTCTTCTGCTCATGCGCAATATTGTCCCCGCCCATCCTATGCAAATGACGAGGGGTCACTGTCCCCGCCTCCCACAATTTGCGCGTGCGCTCTGGGTGAAACGAAGGGGCGTGGTCCGATAAACCCCGCCCACCCCCTGGGGGTAATTCCCAACCGGGTGGGCGTGGTCTGGATAACCCCGCCCGCTATCGCAGAGTGAATGGGCGGGGGCATGGGGAGACCACGCCCACCTCCGTCTCGCGCCGTTGCCTTAGCAACAGCGGCTGCGCGCGGTGACGGGGGCGGGGCTGCGGCCGCGGCGAGTCCGGGGCGCGCTCGTGGCGGGAGAGGGGCGCCCCCTGCCGGAGAGCGCTGAGGGGAGGGGTCTGTGAGGGGGGAATTCCTGAGAGGAGGGGTCCCAAAGGGGGAATCCTGAGGGAGGGGTCTGTGAGGGGGAATCCTGAGAGGGGGGGTCCCAAAGGGGAATTCCTGAGGGAGGGTCTGTGAGGGGAATTCCTGAGAGGGGGGTCCCAAAGGGGGGAATTCCTGAGGGGAGGGGTCTGTGAGGGGGGAATTCCTGAGAGGGGGGGTCCCAAGGGGGGAATTCCTGAGGGGAGGGGTCTGTGAGGGGGGAATTCCTGAGAGGAGGGGTCCAGGGGGGAATTCCTAGGGGAGGGGTCTGTGAGGGGGGTTCCTGAGGGGAGGGGTCTGTGAGGGGGGTTCCTGAGGGGAGGGGTCTGTGAGGGGGGAATTCCTAGAGGGGAGGGGTTCCTGAGGAGGGAGGGGGGAATTCCTGAGGGGGAGGGGTCCTGTGAGGGGGGAATTCCTGAGGGGGAGGGGTCTGTGAGGGGGAATTCCTGAGGGGAGGGGTCTGTGAGGGGGAATTCCTGAGGGGAGGGGTCTGTGAGGGGGGTTCCTGAGGGAGGGGGTCTGTGAGGGGGGAATTCCTGAGGGGAGGGGTCTGTGAGGGGGGAATTCCTGAGGGAGGGGTTCCCAAGGGGGGAATTCCTGAGAGGAGGGGTCCCGAAGGGGGGCAGTTCCTGAGGGGGGGGGTCCCGAAGGGGGGCAGTTCCTGAGAGGGAGGGGTCCCGAAGGGGGGCAGTTCCTGAGGGGGGGTCCCGAAGGGGGGCAGTTCCTGAGGGGGGGGTCCCGAAGGGGGGCAGTTCCTGCGGGTGGGGGTCCCGAAGGGGGGCAGTTCCTGGGGGGGGGTCCCGAAGGGGGGCAGTTCCTGGGGGAGGGGGTCCCGAAGGGGGGCAGTTCCTGGGGGGAGGGGTCCCGAAGGGGGGCAGTTCCTGGGGGGGGGGTCTTCAGAGGGTGACTCTTGAGGGAGGGGGTCCGTGATGGGGAGGGGGTCTCTGAGGTGCGGCCTCAGGCGTCCCTAGCGGGGTCCCCTCGGGGGTCCCAGGCGCTCTGCAGATGCTGCGGTCGGGGGTACCCTGGGCGGCGCTGGCGTTGGGGGGCTGACAATGAAGCCCCTCAAGGTGTCCCCTTCTCCAGGGAAGCCCCCTGTGGACTGGGACACTTTGCGGTGGCTTTGGGACCCCTGAGAGGGGGCAGTGCCGCTTAGGAATGGCTGAGAAGCCTGTTCAACAGCGCTGAGCTGCTGCTGCCGCCTCTGCCAGGTGGCCCCGCCATGGGCTCCCTTCGCTCCCCGTCTGCCGCCGGAGCCGCCCCGAGCCGCAGCAAGGCCGGGGCCGAGCAGCGTGAGGGCTCGGTGGCCGGCCAGGAGCCCGGGGAGGACATCACCAAGATTCCCTACATGGAATTCACGAGCCACGACAGCATCACCTGTCCCACCTGCCGAGGCACTGGCTGCATCCCCACAGGTGGCCGCTCCTCTGGGGCCTGAAGACCCCAAACAACAGCTCTAAACAGAAAAAAAAAAAAAAAGGTCACTTTTTAACGTGTTATTCCCATTTTTGCTTCCCAGAGCAGGTGAACGAGTTGGTGGCTCTGATCCCCTACAGCGACCAACGGCTTCGTCCTCAGAGAACGTAAGGGGCGAGTTCTTTTATCACTTATTGCTGCATTTAGAGGTGGCTTTCACGCTAAGAAGTAGTATTTAAAGCATGATTTTAAATATTTATACTGTGGGTGCCACGATCCCACTCACCTTCCATCACCTCGCTGGAGTTTTGGGAGCAACTGCAGAAAAACCCAAAATGCTGCCTCGGATTCTCCTTACCCAACCCCAAATGTGTAAAGGGAGGATTTTGAGCCATTTTGCTATTAAAAATGTGACAGCGCCTCTCGGGTGCCTTTTCCAAGGAAAACCAAATGGGGTGGGTGTTTTAGGATCTGAATCTCACAGAGCAGGTGAAGAATATTTTTGTTTGTTTTTTTGGTTTTTTTTCCCCAGGAAACTCTATGTGCTGCTCTCAGTGCTGCTCTGCCTGCTGCTGTCTGGCCTGGGGGTTTTCTTCCTGTTCCCCCACTCCGTGCTGGTGGATGATGATGGCATCAAAGTGGTCCAGGTGTGGTTCGACAGGAAAAACTCCGCTGTCCTCCTGGCCATCACGGTAAATTTTCCGTGGATTTGGGGCAATGAATCACCAGGGGAAGGAGCCAGCAAGGTCAGGGGGTTTTTGTCCCCTCCAGGCCACCCTGAGGATCAGGAATTCCAACTTCTACTCGGTGGCAGTGAACAGCCTGAGCAGCCAGGTGCAGTACATGAACACCGTGGTGGGCAGCCAGCAGCTGGCCAATGTCTCCAGCATCCAGCCCCTGAGGGACAAACTGGTACTGACTGGGAGTTCTGGGAGCTGCACCTTGGGATTTCAGTGTCCAGTGGCCGCAGCAGCTTCTGCTCTGTCCACTCCCTCGGAATTGGGGTTGAAGGGTGATTAAACTGCGCTGAAATCTGGATTTTTCCCACTCCGTTGCAGGTGAATTTCACCGTGAAGGCAGAGCTGGGCGGATCCCTGTCCTATGTGTAGTAAGGATTTACTGCTCCTTGGAGAGACCTGGGGGAGGGAGAGACATGGAGCTGCTTTGATTAAGATGTGGGAATTTAATCTGGAAATCACTCACTTTTCCTGCTCAGCTCCTTTGCCAAGGATTTTCTCAAGGTGCTGTGAGATAGTTTTATTAACACCAAAGTGAAAAATACCAGCAGGAGCTGCCAAACCCAAATTCCTCAAGTTTTTCGCTTGCTGACCAATTTCCTTGATCTTTTCCAGTTTTTTCTGCACTTTGCCCAAGGTGAAGGTCCACAACATCGTGATCCTCATGAGGTGGGTGCTGCTCCTGCTTTGGGTTCTTGGAGCTCTTTTCCCAACCTAAAGGTTCTGTTCTGTGGTTCCCGAATCCCAAGGGAATTCCAGTCCCGGATTTGGGCTCTGGGAAGAAAATCCTACTTGGGTTTTCCCAAAATTCCCCCCAAACCCACCTCAGGGTCAGGTTTAAATCCAGCCATGGGGGTAAACATGGGGTGAAGCACACAGCTCCCACCGGAGGCTGCAATTCCCAGTTTTTCACCAAAACCTGCAGGAATTTGTGGGGGTTTTTTTTGAGGAAAAGAGCCGTGTGATGACTAACAAGCCTGGTGGGCTGTCCCTTTGCCCTGCCAGGACCTCGGTGAAGCTCTCCTACATCGGCCACAGCGCCCAGAGTGCCCTGGAGACCTTCCACTACCTGGACTGCAGCTCCAACTCCACGGCCCCAGCCCGGGTGGCTCCCGAGGGACCCTGAGTGGCTCTGCAGGGACAGCCCCGCAGCCCTGGGGCTGCTCCTTCCCTTCCTTTCTGGGAAGGAATCTGGGACTCCCCCTCCCGAATTAAGGGCTGAACTCCCGAAGGTTTACAGTGGTTTGCACCTGTTCTGGAAGCTTGGCACTCTCAGGGTGTTTGGGGATAGATGGGTTGAATTTTTGGAGAGTAAATAAATGTGTATTTTTCAGGAGAAGTGAATTTATTTTCCTGCTCAGTGTTGGCAGCAGCTCAGGACCCCAGAAAAGGGACAGTTCCCACCAGGAATGTGCCTCTGTTTCACCCTGGAAGGAGGCAAAGGAACCCAAATCCTCGGAATGAACTTTTTCCTCCTTTTTCCCCTGTGGCTCCAACCCCTTTGGCATCCCGAGGCTCTTCCCTGGGGTTTGAAATCCGGGAATTTGCTGCTTTTTGTGCTCCACTTCCCAAAGCAGCAGGGATTGGAGGGGGTTCTGTGGGAGGCTGGGATTCCAAGGCCTCCCTGCCGGGAGCTGGACATTCCTGCCTGGAGCTGGACATTCCTGCCAGCTGCTATCCCGAGGAAAATCCAGCTGCCAGCTCAGCCCCCGCAGCCCTTTGGCATTTTGCCCCTTTTTGGGAGTTTTTTTCTGCAATTTCAGCTCTTGTTTCCCATGGGATTTGGGAGCCAGGTGCATCTACAGGTGAGGGAATCCTTCCTCAGTGAAAAAACTACTGGATTTTGGGGTGACAGTGGCACAAAATCCACACTTTGCTCCCTTTTCCAGCAGGAGGTTCCTGCCCCTGCAGCATTTTTAGGGCTGAATCCTTCATTAAACCTGATTTGGATCTTTCTGTGTGCTGTCCTTTATTTTTTTAAAGGAAAAGCTCTGGATTTGTCCTGAATCCAGTGCTCTGCTGCAATTGCTCTTGTGTTTTTTTGCCCCAAAATCCCTGTTTTGTTTCGGATTTCCACTGAATCCCAGAACGGGTTGGGAGGGATGCTGAAGCTCATCCCATTCCACCATCCCAGGCATGGGGAATCCTCTGGGAATTCCATCCTGGGGCCTCCCTGCCCTCACAGGGAGGAATTCCTTCCCAAAATCCCAGTGGGAAGCCACTCCCCATGTCCAGTCCCTCCACCCTTTGTCCCAAATCCATACCCAGCTCTCCTGAGAGGTCACCCTGGAGCCTTCTCTTCTCCAGGCTGAAAAATCCCATTTTCCCAGCCCTTCATAGGATTTTCTGGAGGAAAACGAGGATGAAGAATCTCAACCAGGTGCCCATTCTCAGTGCCCAGAATCCCACCCAATCCCTGGTGACCCAAAACTTGTCCCACAAATCCCCCAATTCCCACAGAGTTTTCCTTTTTTTTTTTTTTTTTTTTTTTTTTTTTTTTAAGGAAAAGGAAGAAATCCCACTTTGCTTTTCCTCCATTCTGTTCCCCTCCTGGCTGGGTTCAATCCTGATTTTAGGAAAGGTCTCCCCATGTTCCCTTTCACCCTCTTTACCCCCATCCCACTTTTCTGAGGGTCCTGGAGGGATTTTGGGGGGGGCTTCCCCCAGCAGGGACCCCCTGAATTTGCTGCTTGGCTGCACCAGGAAGGGAAAGGTTTGACCCCAAACCCTTTGTGCAGAGCCCCCAGCACTAGGAGAGCCTCTTAAAGGGCATTTTTTGGGTGGAAAATCCTCTTTAATCCCCCAATCCTCCTTAATGAATTTCCCCTGCCAATGTTTTGGTGCTTGGCCACAACCAGCAGCAGATGTGCTCGAAGCCAGGAGGGTTTAAAACACAAATTCTACCCCCAAAAATGGCTTTTTCTTTAAAGCTGCTTTGATGATCTTTTCAAGTTATAATTTCTCTAGGCGTAGTTTTGCCAGCCACAGGGGCAAGAAGAGAATTTTTGCCCAAAATAATTGGGATGAATCTCAGGAATTCCTCACCCAGGAGCTGCCTGGGGCCTCCTACATGAGAAATCTGAGCAGGTTTGGGGCTCTTCAGGGTCACTGGGCTGATTTTTGTCAAGATCATTTAAAAAAAAAAAATCCCATTTCTGAGCTTTTTTCCTGTAATGAACAGCCTGGTGAAGAGAGGAATTTCCATACAGGTTTTTTTTTTATGGCACAGCAAGAGGGGAGGACCACGGAGTCTCCTAATTCCAGTGCTGCAGAACAGCCCAAAATTGAGTTTTTGCAGGAAAACAAAACAGGATAAAATCTGTGGGGAGGAGGGGACAGCCATCCCTGCCCTGGTGACACCAGGATTGTCCCAATCCTAATTATGGGACAAGAATTCCACAATTAAACATCCCACTTTTTCAAGATTTTCCACTTCAAAATTTTTCACTTTCAAATTTTTCCTTTTCTTTCTTTTTTTTTTTTTTTTTTTTCTTTTTCTTTTCCTCCTTAGTTTGAAGTATCCCAACCCAAAAAAATTTGCATTTTTCACCCAAAATGAGGATTTTAAAGAGATTTTTTTTCCCAATCTAAAGAACTTTATAGTGGTTGAAATGGGGAGGAAATGTTTGAGTCACTGCAAACACACACAAAAACAAAAAGACTCAACTCAGCTTTTACTTTCCACCAAAAGTTTTTTTTTTTTTAGATTTTTTTTCATTTTATACCAACAGATGTTAAAAAATACAGACTTGTTTTACAAGAATAGCACCATTTTTTGATTTTTTTGTGTGTTTTTAAACTCATATTATACATGAACACTCCTGCTGGGGGGGAAGGGGGAAAATTTGGGGTAAGGAGGGGATTTTTGATACCTGGATTGGTGAAATCCTATTTTTTTTTCAGGAAAAAGGGATCACTGACATTCCCACCTCCACCTGACCTCAAAAACAGGTCTTCCAGGAAGAGAATAAATAAATATTAACGGGTTTTTCCTTTGATTCTGGTGTTGGGATGAGGTGGTTGCTCCCTGATTCGGGGTGAGCCCTTTCAGTGCAGAACTTCTCAGCTCCTTTTTTTGGGGGGGGAAATCTCATTTTCTGTGGGGTTTTTTTTTTTTTTTTGTTGTTGTTGGGGTTTTTTTGTTTTTTTTTTTTTTTAAGGAATTGGGCCAGGCTGTTTAAAAAAAAAAAAACAAACAAACAAAAAAACCCAAACAAACAAACAAAACCCATGACAACCAAAAACAAACAACCACACCAAAAAATCCTTTTTTTTTTTTTTTTTTACATGAAGCAGACAGGGCTGAGGTCGACTCCAAACTCCTGCTCGGGTCCCCCAATGTCCATAGGTGCAATGTCCACGATGGGCAGGCGAGAGGTCTTCTGCGAGCGGTACTCGATCACGGTCCTGCCCCACTTCCCAGTGTGTTTCTGAGGGAAAAATGGATAAATGTGGGGTCATTTCATCTACTAAATCCTCCCCAAACCCTTCAAATCCCAGTGTGAACCCAAGTTTATCATCAGGCACCGAGGGGGCCCCGCTTCCCGGTGTGTTCCTAAGGGAAAAACGGGCAAAAAAAATGGTTATTTAATCCTCCAGAACCTCCCCGATCTCAGTTTGAACCCAAATTTATTATCAGCTTTGGAAAAAGGGGGTTATTTAACCTAGAACCTTCCCAATCTCAGCTGGAGCCCCACCTCACTGTTAAATCCCAAAGGGCCGCACTTCCCGGCACGTTTCTCAGGGGAGAACGTCGGGAAACGGGCGTGGGGCAAAGCCCGCGGTGACAGCGGCCGTGCCCCCACGGGTGCCCAGGCTGACCCCGCAGCTCCCCCACGGGAACCCCACGAGGCCCAGGGCGCCTCACGCACCGTGCAGCCGTCCTCCAGCACGCTGTAGGTGAACCTGCTGTTGCCCTCGGCGCGGATCTCGACGTCGTTGGAGCCCTGCAGGAGCAGCGCCTTCCTCAGGCTGCCCGACTCTCCGTCCAGGTACGCCACGCTGTTGCGGCAGTGGTAGGTGACGTTCTGGGAGCCCTCGGTGGACAGCAGCCGCAGGAAGGTCATCTGGATGTTGGCCGTGTTGGGCGCCAGCTCCTCAGCGCCGTAGCTGAACTGCAGCGGGGAGGGAGCGGGGATTCAGGGGGAATTTCCAGGGATTGCTTTCCCGCAGGGGTGCGGGTGTCGCAGCTGGAGGATTTCCATGAAAGTCTCTTAAATCAACCAGTTCTGGTGTAAAACCCAACAATTTCACCGCCAGGAAGGACATCACTCCCAAGTTTTTCCATAAAATCCCTAAATCAGCCAATATCTGATCCAAACGCCATCAATTTCCCCCCACAGGAGGACACCGCTCCACAATTTCCATAAAGTCCTTTGGATCAACCTGTTCTGATCCAAACACCATCTATTCCACACCAAGGAGGGACACAAACCCCAACCATTCCATAAAGTCCTCTAAATCAACCGTTTCTGATCCCACAACCACCAATTCCACCCCCAGGATGGACATCAGCTCCAAGATTTCCACACAACCCTCAAATCACCCAATATCTGCTAGAACCACCAAAAATTTTACCCCATCAGGTCCAACTTTTCTGTAAACTCCACCCCTTTTCCCTGCTCGTTCTCCCTGCCCATCCTGGCCGGACACCCACGTGGAAGCCGCCGTTGATGGTCTCAGCAAACCAGACGTGCTTCTTCTCCTTGGCTTTGCTGCTCCACCAGTTCTTCCTGGGGATGCTGCCGGGGCTGGGGTACACGCACGTCTCGCCCGTGGCCATGTTGCAGAAGACCTTGATGGCATCCAGGGTGCAGCCCTGGTTGGGGTCGATCCAGTAATCGCCTGCAGCCCGAGGGCACAGAAGGAGTGAGGAGGTCAGCGTGGTCCTTGGTGTCCGGGAGGGTGGTGGAGGGGACGAGGAGGAAGGGGGAGACACGGGAATGGAGGCAGGGATGGAGGCGGGGATGGAGGTGGGGATGGAGGCAGGGATGGACACAGGGATGGAGGTGGGGATGGATACAGGGATGGACACAGGGCCGGACACAGATGGACAGGCACAGATGGACACAGGGCTGACACAGGGTGGACACAGGGCGGACACAGGTGGATGCAGGGTGGAGCAGTGGAGGCGGATGGGGTGGATGGAGGTGGGATGGACACAGGGAACAGGCTGGACACAGGGCTGGACACAGGGATGGAGGCAGGGGAGGTGGGGATGGGCAGGGATGGAGGGATGAGGGGATGGAGGCGGGATGGAGGAGGGAGGTGGATGGAGGTGGGATGGACACAGGGCCGGACACAGGGCTGGACACAGGGCTGGGCACAGATGGACGCAGGGCTGGACCCTCTCCCTCACCACTCTTCCAGTCGGGGTGGCACAGTTTGATGTCTCGGCAGGTCCTGGCCGGGTTCTTGCGGGAGCCCTCAGGGCTGCGGATGCTTTCGATCTGGTTGTTGAGGGCCTTGAGGGTGGCGTCCACTTCGGCGTCGTGCGGCCGCAGCCCCGGCGCCGCCTCGTCCGCCCGCATGTAGCGCCCGGGGTCGGGGCCCTTCTCGGGCTGCCCCAGCCCCGCGAACGCTGACATGTCGATGCCGGTGCCGGGGGGCCCGGGCGGCCCGGGCGGGCCGGGGTTCCCGGGGGGCCCTGTGGGAGGGAGGAGCAGTCATGGGGTGATCGGCCAGGGGTTGGATCCCCCTGCCCCACTGAATCCCTCTAAGCCCTGCAGGATCCGCCCCTGCCCTGCGGGATCCCTGCCCTGCGGGATCCCTGCCCTGCGGGATCCCTGCCCTGCGGGATTCCCTCTCCCCCGCAGGGTCCCCTCTCCCCGCAGGGTCCCCTCTCCCCGCAGGGTCCCCTCTCCCCGCAGGGTCCCCTCTCCCCCGCAGGGTCCCCTCTCCCCTGCAGGATCCCTGCCCTGCAGGGTCCCCTCTTCCCGCAGGGTCCCCTCTCGCCCCCTCCCCACTCACCGCCGGGCCGGGCTCGCCGCTCCTCCCGCGGGGTCCGGGGGGGCCGATGGGTCCAGGCATTCCATTGGAGCCGTCCTTGCCCGAGGGGCCCACGGGGCCGGGGGGACCCTGAAAAAAAACCAAAAAGGGCTCAGGGCACAGCAGGGATGGGGCTACCACCCACAGGCGTGGCACCGGTCCAGGGGCGCCTCCTTTTCCCCTTTTCCCCACAAAAATTCCAGGACTTACCCTGGGCCCAGAGGGACCCGCGGGTCCCGCAGCACCCTGGTCTCCAGAAGGACCCTGGGAAGGATTGGAGGGTGGAGGATTTAGGATCCCATGAGACATGTGGGATCTGGGATGTAGGATTTGGGATGTGGGAATTGGGATCTATGGGAGGCTGTGATCCCAAATCCCAGCACTTACCGGGGCCCCGGCAGCCCCTGGAGCCCAGTGAAGCCCCGGTGCCCCTTCAGGCCGCGCTCGCCAGCCTCACCCGCCTCGCCTTTGTCACCGCGCGGCCCCTGGGGACCCTGCAAGGGGGACACGGCGGGTCAGGAGCAGGAGAGATCCCAAACCAGGATGCCAAATCGCAATCTCAAACCAGGATCCTCGGAATTCAGGGTGGTAATCACTCACCGGCATCCCCCGAGCGCCAGCAGGGCCAGAGGGACCCATGGGACCTTGAGCACCCTGCGGGAGAAAGGAGGGGAGTCAGAAACAGTGGGAATGGGATTTGGGATTTGAGGTGTGGGAACGTGAGGGGTGGGATTTGGGATGTGGGATTTAGTGTTCCCAGCTGCCCAGAGCAGTGCAGATATTCCCAGGTTTATCTCCTGGGATTCCCAGCTCATTCCCAGTTCCAGCTCCTGGAGCTCCCAGGCAGATCCCAAACAAGGGTCCCAGGAATCCTCAGGAAGACGCTTGGGTCTGTTCCCGGTGCCATTCCCAGATGATCTCGAACAGCTCCATGGCCTGGATTTGGGATGATTCCCGGTAATTCCCATCTCCCCCAGGCCTGGCGTGTCCCGCTCACCGTCTCTCCTCTGTCTCCTTGTTTTCCAGTGGGTCCCACGGGGCCGGGAGCTCCGGGAGCGCCGGGGGCGCCGGGAGCACCCACGGGGCCGGTTTCGCCACGATCGCCCTGGGAACAGGGAATGGGGGGGTCAGGAATCCTGGGAATTCCGGCTCTTGGATGGGAGCGGAAGAGATCCGGGACAAGGGAATTGGGTCAGGAATCCCGGCTCCGGGATGGGGGTGAGCACAGGGATTACGGGAGATCCCGGGAATTCCGGCGCTTGAGAAATCCGGGATGAGCTCACCTTCACTCCAGCCGCACCATCCCTGCCCGGCGGTCCGTCAGAGCCGGGATTTCCCTGAGAAAAGAGGAGGAAATAGGCTTTTGCCTTTGGAATGGGGGAAAAATCCTACAGCGAAAACAGGCCGGGAATTTCCGGGATCGGCCTTACGGCTGTCCTCACCCAGGATCAGCTAGGGATCCATCCTGGACATTCCCAGTTTTCTTACCTCCCTGCCGGGCTCTCCGGCCGGCCCTGTCAGCCCGGGGGTCCCACGGGCCCGGGGGGTCCCCGGTCCCCGGCAGATCCAGGTGCTCCTTGTTTTCCAGGTTCTCCCTAAAAAACAGATAACCCCCAGCCGTGAGTCCAGGATGAGGGATCACTCTCCAGGGGCTAAGAAATACCAGAGTGGGGCTCTTTCCCACTTTTCCGTGTGTCCCTCAGGGATTTCTGAGCCCTGGAACGGGATCAGGGAATCGCGGGATTTTTGGAGAGGCACCTCCGAGCTCATCCAGCCCCGTTTATCCCACACCTGCCGCGCTCTCTCCCAGGTGGCTCCAAGCCCGTCCAGGGACAATTCCAGGGATGGCAATGACGATTCTTAAGGTCCCTTCCAGCCCCAAAGCATTCCGTGACCATCTGGGGATCGCAATTCCTGCGCTCCACAGCCCCGAGCCATCCCGCTCCTCTCCCAACCCTTTTCCTAGGCTGGGGCAGCACAAAAACTGCGGCTGCCGCTCACAGCTCTCGGAATCTCCAGGCAGGACTTAAATTCCTTGCAGGAATTCAATCCTCCCGAATCCCTGCACTGTCCCGGGCGTGCGGAGCAGAGCCGGGGTTTGGCCCCGAACCGCTCGTGCCGGGCGGATTGAGGGCGGAAAAGCAGCAGGAAATCGGGAGAGAGAATCCAAATCCTCCACGGCCACTAACTTTAGTGCTCGAGGGGCACAAATTGCCGGTGGGAAAAAGGTGGGATCGACGGCAAATTTGTAGGGAAAATGCAGGTCTGATGCATGGCCGTGTCAGTGGGGAAAAGCCTTGGGAGATTTTGGGACATTTTTTTGGCATGGAAAGTGCTGCGATCCCAAAAACACCGGGGCAGGGGTGAGCAGCTTCCACCACTCCCCGCCCTCCCGAAATCCTTCTGCGCCATGAAATTGCCTCTGATGAGCTCCCATTTCTTCCCAGACCGTGGGGGATTTTGGGGTTTTGGGGTTTTTTAGGGTTTCTCTCACCGAGGGCCCGGGCAGCCCCGGGAATCCACGCTCGCCGCGCTGCCCCGGCAGCCCCACGATGCCGCGCTGTCCTGCCAGCCCCTGGGGACCGGGGGGACCGTCCGGACCCTGCAGGGACACAAAGGGGGTCAGCGCCTCTCGGGGCGGCTGGCGCAGGGTCCGCGGGGGTGTCCCCAAGTCCCAAATACCGCGGGGCCATCCTCGCCGGGCTCGCCCTTCTCGCCGGGGGGGCCGGCGGGGCCCTGCAGCCCCGGGTCCCCCGCTCGGCCCGGGGGTCCCGCGTCGCCCCGGGCGCCCTTGGGGCCGTCCTTGCCCGCCGAGCCGGGGGGCCCGGGGGGCCCGGGGTTACCCTGCAGGAGAGATCTTGGGTTAGAGAGAACTCAGAAGAGGCTTCCATATTCCTGATCCAACCCCGATCCCATTCTCGATCCAGTCCTGGATCTGCTCAGGTATCGGGCAGCGCTGGGAATGTCGCTGTGGAAGGGGAGGGTGGTGGCACTCAGGGAGTGGTGGCTGCGAGCTGGGGTCAGCGATCTTGGCTGGTCCCGACTGTCCCGAGTGATCCCAGAGCTTCCCAATGGATCACAACTGTCCCAAAATGAGCTGTTCCCAAATGATCCCAGCTTTTCCCCTATGATCCCAACTGTCCTGAGTGATCCCAGATCTTCCCAAGTGATCCTGCTGCTCCGAGTAACCCCGGCTGCCCCTCAGTGACCCCAGTTGCCCCTCAGAGACCCCAGCTGCCCCCAACTCACATTGGGGCCAGGGGGTCCGACGCGTCCGGCAGCTCCGGGGAATCCAGTGGCTCCCTGGGGACGGAGGCAAGAGGGGCTCAGGCCACGCCCCTCCCCCATCCCACCCCCTCCCCCATCCCACCCCCACCGCACTCACCGGGGTCCCTGAGCGCCTCGGGCTCCTTTGGGACCAGTGACACCGGTGGGACCCTGGGGAGAGATAGAAAATCGATAGATCAGAACAGTCAGGACCTGAAGGTTCCCGGAATTCCCGGGATGAGGGACCCCCGCAAGGGTTCAGCCCCAATTTTGGGGGTCCCGGCTGGACCCACCTGTGGTCCAGGAGCCCCGGAGGGACCCTGAGGCCCGGGGGCTCCAGCGTCGCCCTTCTGGCCGGGCTCCCCCTGCTCGCCCTTGGCTCCGGGCTGGCCATCGGCGCCCTGGGGAAGAGCCACGGTCAGTGCCCAGCGGCCACTGGGGACACTGGGGACACTGGGGACACTGGGGACACTGGGGACACAACTCACCGGGGGTCCAGCGAATCCGGCAGGGCCGGGGGCTCCAGGCTCTCCACGCTCTCCCTGTGGGGAAAACGGGGCGAAAATCAAGGGAATGTGGCAAATACGGCAGCGGCAGCACCACGGGGGGACAGGTGGCACTTACGGGGGCACCGCGGGCACCGGCGGCTCCGGACGGCCCGGGCGGGCCAGACTCGCCCTGCAAGGAAAGGAGTTGTGGGAATGGATGGGATCTATCCCAGAGGTCAGGTGGCATCTGTCCCGGGGATCAGGTGGGATCTGCCCCAGGGATCAGGTGGGATCTGTCCCCAAGGGAGCAGCGGTGGGGCCACCCCGGTCTCACCTTCTCGCCGTTGGGGCCAGCGGGGCCTGGGGGGCCGATGGGACCGGTCAGACCCTGTGGGGACAGAGGGGACAGTGAGGCCACCGGGAAGGGCCGTAGGTGGCCACCACGGACATCCCTCACCGGTCACTAAGAGTGTCCCTGGATGGCCACAATGGGCACCCCTTGCTGGCCACTGTGAGCCTCCCTGGCTGGTCATTGAGACCACTCCTGGCTGCTCCCCATGAGTGTCCCTGGCCGGCCACCACGAGTGTCCTCGACTGGCCCCCTCCCGCCCCGTCCCACTCACGCGAGCTCCGTCCTTTCCGGGGGCTCCCTCGGGTCCTTTCTCTCCAACGTCTCCCTGCGGGGCAGAAAGGAGCCAGAGTGAGCCCGGCTGAGCCCTGGTGGCACCCCGTGTCCCCCATGTCACCGTCACTCACCCTGTCCCCCTTGGGGCCGGCGATGCCGGCGGCTCCTCTTTCCCCGGGCATCCCCTGCAGCCCCGGGGTCCTTGGGCGCCGCTGGGGCCGGCGGGGCCGGTGGCACCCTAGAACAGCACAGGGACATTATCGGGGTGTCACCCCCCCCCGTGGCGGCTCCGAGCCGCCCGGCGCTGTCCCCGCGGGTCACCCACCTTGGGTCCGTCGGTGCCGGGGGTGCCGGGGAGGCCGCGGGGCCCCTGCAGGCCCTGGGCGCCGGGAGAGCCGCGCTCGCCGGGGAAGCCGCGCTCGCCCTGGGGACAGCGGGGGCGGCTCAGCGGGGACCCCGGGACCCCGCCGAGGGCGGGCAGGGCAGCGACCCACGCTGCCCGGGAGGGGCAGCGACCCACGCTGCCCGGGAGGGGCTGGGGGGGACTGGGACTGGGGTGGGCTGGGCTGGGACTGGGGTGGGCTGGGAGGGGACTGGGGTGGCTGGGACTGGGGTGGGCTGGGAGGGACTGGGGTGGGCTGGAGGGACTGGACTGGGATGGCTGGGAGGGACTGGGGGTGGGCTGGGACTGGGTGGGCTGGGAGGGACTGGGGGTGGGCTGGGAGGGGACTGGGACTGGGATGGGCTGGGAGGGACTGGGGGTGGGCTGGGAGGGGACTGGGGGTGGGCTGGGAGGGGACTGGGACTGGGATGGGCTGGGACTGGGATGGGCTGGGAGGGGACTGGGGGTGGGCTGGGAGGGGACTGGGGGTGGGCTGGGAGGGGACTGGGACTGGGATGGGCTGGGACTGGGATGGGCTGGGACTGGGATGGGCTGGGACTGGGAGGGACTGGGACTGGGATGGGCTGGGAGGGGACTGGGGGTGGCTGGGGGTGGGCTGGGAGGGGACTGGGGCTGGGAGGGGACGGGTGGGGACCGCAGGGAGCTGGCAGCCCCAGGGTCCCCATGGGTCGAGCGCGTCCCAGGCTGGGAGGGCAGGTGACACTGGGACCCCCTCCAGCCGCCCCCCAAGTGACACTGGGACCCCCCCCAGGTGACACTGGGACCCCCCCAAGTGACAGGTGACACTTACCCTGGGACCCACAAGCCCGGGGGCTCCGGCTTCTCCAGGAACGCCCTGTGGGAAGGGGACAAACGGGTTTGGGGTCAGACGTGGGGGATTTGGGGCATCTCGGTCCCACCTGGGGGGCACGGGGAGGGGTCTCACCTGATCTCCGGGTTTGCCGCTCTCACCGGGTGGACCTGGTGGTCCTGGCAGCCCCTGGGAGGGGACAGGAGCCACATGAGAACAGTGACAGCGAGACCCCGGGGTCTGGGATGGCATGGCCCCGACCCCAGACCCCTGTGCTCACCTGGAAGCCGGAGGGGCCGGGGGCTCCTTGCTCTCCTCTCTCCCCCGCCGGGCCCTGCGGGACGGACGCTGCTCAGGGACCCCAGAAACCTCTGGGATTTCAGACCTCCCCCGCCCCGAGATTTTGGGGATCCCACAAGCCCCAGCACCACAAGGGCTGGGGATTTGTGGGTTTCGAGGTCCCCCAGCAGATCCAGGGGGAGTTAGCCCAAATTTAGGGTTTTTCATCCCAATCCTGAGCTTGCCCCGTTGCACTCACAGCAGGTCCTGGGGGTCCGGCGGCTCCGGTCTCGCCGTCCTTGCCAGGAAGTCCCTACGGAGAAGGGAAAACCTACTGAGCCCCAGACCAAATAAATCCCATTTCCCCCTCTTCCCGTACCTCAGTTTCCCCCTTTGGAAGCTTTTAAGGCAGAGTGGCACCAAAAGGTGAATTTTTGGGGTTTGTGGGGACAGAAAACCTCACCCTCAGCCCTGGTGCTCCAGGAAGGCCTTTTTCACCAGCTTTGCCAGGCTCACCCTAAAAGAAAGGATGGAGGATTTGGGGTTCCAGCCCCAGGGAGAACTCCCGAGTATTTTTAGAGGAAAAAGGGTCGGTACTCACATTGGCACCTTTGGGACCAGGGAACCCCATAACACCGGGCTGGCCCCGAGCCCCCTGGGGGCCGGGGGGTCCAGGGCGTCCATCCTCACCAGGGGCACCCTGTGGGGACAACGGGGTCAGGACAGGAGCCCACCCCAAAGCCCAACCACCCCAAACAACGCCAAACCCCAAAGCCCAACCACCCCAAACAACGCCAAACCCCAAACAATGCCGAACCCCAAGCAATGCCGAACCCCAAACAATGCCAAACCCCAACCCCAAACAACGCCAAACCCCAAACAATGCCGAACCCCAAACAACGCCAAACCCCAAACCATCCAAACCCCAAACAACGCCAAACCCCAAACAACGCCAAACCCCAAACAAGCCAAACCCCAAACAATGCCAAACCCCAACAAATCCAACCCCAAACCATCCCAAACCAACCCAAACCCCAAACAACGCCAAACCCCAAACAATGCCAAACCCCAAGCAATGCCAAACCCCAAACAATGCCAAACCCACAAACCCCAAACCCAACACCCCAAACAACGCCAAACCCCAAACAATGCCAAACCCCAAGCAATGCCGAACCCCAAACCCCAAACCCAACCACCCCAAACAACGCCAAACCCCAAACAATGCCAAACCCCAAGCAATGCCGAACCCCCCAAACCACCCAAAACCCCAAACAACGCCAAACCCCAAACAATGCCAAACCCCAAAGCACCAACCACCCCAAACAACGCCAAACCCCAAACAATCCCAAACCCCAACAATGCCAAACCCCAAACCCACACGCCAAACCCCAAACCATCCCAAACCCCAAACAACGCCAAACCCCAAACAATGCCAAACCCCAAAGCCCAAACCCAACACCCAAACAATGCCAAACCCCAAACAATGCCAACCCCAAAACCCCAAACCCAACCACCCAAACAACGCCAACCAAACAATGCCAAACCCCAAAAAAAACAAAAAAAACCATCCAAACCAAACACCCAAACCCCAAACAACCCCAAACAATCCAACAAAACCCCCAAACCAATCCCAAACCCCAAACAACCAAACCAACCAACAACCCAAACCCCAAACCATCCAAACCCCAAACCCAAACCCCAAACCACCCAAACCCCAAACATCCAAACCCCAAACCCACCAACCCAAACAACCCAAACCCCAAACCATCCCAAACCCCAAACAATCCCAAACCAAAGGGGCCCAACCAACTTTCCTGGGCCCAGCGCCCCGGGGGCCTGTGGGCACTTGCTGGGGACTCGGCGCTTGAGACTGTGGGACAAAAAGGGTTTGGAGACATCCCCTGGTGTGGGGGGGCCTGACCCCATGGTCATGGGGTGACCCCAAAGGGCACCTCTGCTCCCCACAAAGAGCAGAAAACCCCAAGGAGGATTTTTGGGAAGACCAAATGCGTCTTGGGAATCCCAAAGAGCATCTGAATTAGCAGAGAGCATCTTACTTAAGCCCCAAGTTTCTTAATTAACCCCAAAGTTCCTTAATTAGCACCAAAGAGCACCAAGCAGAACCCCAAATAAGGTCTTAATGCCAAAGGGCATCTTGGCTAACACCAAAATGGCCTTAGTGACCCCAAAAGCTCCTTAACCACCCCCAAAAGCACCTTGAACAACCTTGAAAGCACCTTATCAACCCAAAAGCACCTTATCTACCCCTTAACCAGCCCCAAAAACTCTCATTGACCCCGGAAGCACTTTAACCACCCCCAAAATCTCCTTAAACCAACCCCAAAATCACTTTAATCACCCCAAAACCACCTTAACCACCCCAAACCCCACCCTTACCAATCCCAAAAAAGCGTGTTAGTGACCCCAAAACGAGCTTAACCACTCCCAAAATCACCTCGCTGACCCCGAAAGTGCCTTAAGCAACCCCAGCCCCCCGTCATCCAGACCCCAAAGGTGCCTGTTTTTGGGGTGCCTGCTGTCCCTCACCCTGGCTCCAGGCAGGCCGGGCTCTCCGGGGCGTCCGGGGTCGCCGGTGGCTCCTTTGGGGCCGGCCAGGCCAGCAGGGCCACGCTCGCCCGGGGCCCCCTGTGGGGAATTCAGGGTCGGTTTGGGGGACCTGGGGTCGGTTTGGGGTTGTCACCCCTGGGACACCCCTGGTGTCCCCAAAGTCCCACCTTGGGGCCGGCCAGCCCGTCCTGCCCGGGGAAGCCGCGGTTGCCAGGAGCTCCCTGTGGGGGAAGAAGAGGATTTGTGGGGTCAGGGCAGGGTTTTTAGGGTTGAGGAGATTTTTGGGATTGGGGTCTGTTCTTCCGGACCAGGGTCTTTTTTTGGGGTCGGGGTCATTTTTTTGGGATCAGGGCTGGTTTTTGGGGTTGGGGGCACCACAGACCCTCTCTCCAGGTGGCCCCAAGGGTCCGGCAGCTCCGGGTTCTCCACGGGCTCCTCTCTTCCCTTCCTCCCCGGCCGGGCCGGGGGCGCCTTGGGGTCCTGCAGGGCCCTGGGGACAAGGAGGAAAAGGGGTCACAAGGAGCCTTCATCCCCTCCCTGAGCCCCGGGGACAAATCCCATCAACCCGAGTCTCCCGCGTGTCCCCCTCGTGTCCCCGCTGGCGCCGGGGCTCGGCGGGGCCCCATTGATGGTGGTTAATGAGGCGAGGGGGAATGTCCCCGGGGGGGGGAACGTCCCCGGGGGGGACAGGAGAACACTGCGGCCATTGTCCCACTGCCCCCCGGCACTGTCCCCCCGCGGGACGGGGACGCTGCCCCTCAAGGGGCCTCGTTAGGGGAACGGCTCGTTAGGGCCGAGGAGGCGCCTGAGGGGAGAGAGGGGCCGGGGATGGACACCGGGATGGACACTGGGACTGGGATGGACACTGGGACTGGGATGGACACCGGGATGGACACTGGGATGGACTGGACTGGGATGAGGACTGGGATGGACACTGATGGACATGGACTGGGATGGACACTGGATGGATGGACACTGGGACTGGGATGGACACTGGGACTGGGATGGACACTGGGATGGACACTGGGGGAACTGGGATGGACTACTGGGATGGACACTGGGATGGACACTGGGACTGGGATGGACACTGGGACTGGGAGTGGATGGACACTGGGACTGGGATGGACTGAGGACATGGGATGGACACTGGGACTGGGATGGACACTGGGACTGGGATGGACACTGGGATGGACACCGGGATGGACACTGGGACTGGGATGGACACTGGGACTGGGATGGACACGGGATGGACACTGGGATGGACACTGGGACTGGGATGGACACTGGGATGGACACCGGGATGGACACTGGGATGGGATGGACACTGGGATGGACACCGGGATGGACATGGACTGGGATGGACACTGGGATGGACACCGGGATGGACACTGGGACTGGGATGGACACTGGGATGGACACTGGACTGGGATGGACACGGGATGGACACGGATGGCATGGACACTGGGATGGACACCGGGATGGACACTGGGACTGGGATGGACACTGGAGTGGGCAGTCTGGGACCTTGGATGGACACTGGGTTGGGATGGACACTGGGGATGGTATCCAGGTGGGATGGACACTGGGCTGGGATGGACACTGGGATGGACACCGGGATGGACACTGGGATGGGCAATGAGGGGCCAGGTCTGGACACTTATGGACAGTGAGGCTGGACTGGACCCCTGGCCAGGGGCTCCGGGGTCCCCCACCCCGGACTCACCGTCTCTCCCTTGGGACCTGCTCGCCTTTGAATCCCGCGATGCCGGGTTCGCCCTGGGCAGGGGGAACAATGTCGCAGCGTCCCCACAGATGTCCCCCCACCCCATCGCAGGCCTGGACTCCAGGTCCTTGTCCCATCCCATCCCCTCCCATCCCATCCCATCCCATCCCATCCCGTCCCCATTCCCACCTCCAGGGTCCCCTTAGGGGTCAGGGCCAGGTGACCCTGGAGTGACCCCGGAGTGGCCCAGGGGTGACCCGGGGGCGATTCTGGGGAGGGGCCACCCAGAGGGGGAAGGTGTGAAGGGGGAGTGGCCCGGGTCAGCAGGTGCGGTGGGTGGGCGTGGTCAGCGGGATGACGTGGCCCGTGTCCAGGTGCGGTGGCCGGGAGTGGCCGGGTCCCCGCGGGGACAGCGGGGCTCCCTCACCGTCTGTCCCTTGGGGCCCAGCGGCCCGGTGGCTCCCTGGGGTCCGGGTGGGCCGCGGGGGCCGGGGAATCCTGGAGCGCCGGCGATTCCTGGAGCACCCTGCGGACACGGGGACCCCGCAATGGCCATGTGTCCCCAGTGTCCCCCCTTCTACTGGCGCTTCCTGCCCCCCAGCAGCTCAAATCTCACCCTGTCCCTGCAGCCCCAGTGTTCCCCAGTACCCCAGAGTGTCCCACACATCTCCCTGTCCCCCCCGTGCCACCCAGTGTCCCCCCATCCCTGAGTGCCCCACGACCCCCAGGGGACGCAGAGGTCCCCAGATCCCAGCGCAGCCCTCAGCACCTGCTCCTCACCCCGGGCCAGCGCCTGTGCCCACCCCCAGGGGCTCCCTGGGACAGCCCAGCCCCTGTCGCCGTCCCTGTCCCTGTCCCTGTCCCTGTCCCCGTCCCCACTCACCGCCGATCCCTTCGCTCCGGGGATGCCATCGGTTCCTGGGTTCCCCTACAAGCAGACCAAATGAGTTCCGTGCCTCAGTTTCCCCGGATCCGGCCCCGTCGCCGCCGCTCCCAGCTCAGGGGACAGCGCGGGGTGACAAAGCCACCAGGGCGAGGGGACCGCGGGACTTACGGGGGCGCCGGCGGGGCCGGGCGAGCCGGGGGTCCCGGATTCTCCGCGAGGCCCCTGCGCCCCCTCGGGTCCTCGCGCTCCGGTGGGACCTGCTTCACCCTGGGGGGCGGGGGGAGGCGACAAAGAGGGTCGGGGGTGCCATCGGGACCCTCCTGTCCCCACCGGGACCACCCCTATCCCCTCAACCTCACCTTGGAGCCGGGGGCGCCGGGGAAGCCGGGGGCTCCTGCGGGGCCGACGGGACCCTGGGGGCGAGAGGAGCGTGAGGGTCCCGCCGGGCTTTGGGGGGGCCTCGGGGGACCCCGCTGTCCCCTCGGGGGGGTGACACAAGGACCAGGGACGCGCCAACGCCCCCTAGACTTACGGGGGGTCCGGCCGGGCCCGGGAGGCCGTCGTTACCACGAGCGCCCTGTGGGGAGAGCACGCCGGGGGTCACGGGGGGTCGCCAGGGTGGGGGACAGGTCCCCCCTGCCGCCCCCCGGTGCCACCCGCGCCGCAGGTGACCCCGCACTCACCGCAGCGCCCGAGGGGCCCGGGCGCCCTCGCTCTCCGGGCAGCCCGCGGGGACCCTGTGGGGACAAAGGGTGACCCGTGAGGCCCGGGGGGTGCTGGCCCTCCTCCAGCCCACCCGGCCGTGCCTCAGTTTCCCTTTCCCAGCGCCGCACTCACCATGGGCCCGGGGGAGCCGTTCTCGCCCGGGGAGCCGGACTCGCCCTGCAGGGAGGGACAGAGGTGAGGTCCCTGGTGTCACAGGGACGGCCACCAGAGCCAGGGGACAGCCACCCCAGCACAGGGACAGTCCTGACACCCAGGGAATTGTCCCCAGCCCCAGGGGTCGCCGCCTCTCACCTTGGCTCCAGGTGCTCCCGCCTCTCCCTTGGCGCCGTCCAGGCCGGGGTAGCCCTGGGGGCAGGGGCACGGTGTGACAGTGACAGAGCCACTCCGGGGACACGGGGGACACGGGCACAGGGAGGGGGGCGCGCACTCACCCGGTGGCCTTTGACTCCGGGCAGGCCGGGGGTCCCGGGGAAGCCGCGAGCACCCTGCGGGCAGCGGAGAAGGGAGAGCTGGGCGCGGGGAGGGGACAGCGGTGGCTTTGTCGCAGGGCCACCGGTGCCACGCTCACCTGGGGGCCTGGGGGGCCGCGCTCGCCGGATTTCCCGGGTTTGCCGGTCTCGCCCTACCGAGAAAATGGGATTTTTGAGGGGTCGGTGGCACAAAAATGACACCTTTTGTCCCTTCTCAGCCCGGCTTCGGCAGTCGCCACCGCGGCTGAATGTCACGCATGTCACTCACGTCGTCGCCGGGTTTGCCAGGAGGTCCCGGAGGTCCCCGCGGACCCATCGGACCCTGAAGAGGACAAAGAGGTGGCAGTGAGCGGCACTGGGGGTGGCGGTGCCCCGATCTGGGGGGGGTCGGGGGCATCTGGGGACACTCACAGCAGCGCCGGGCTCGCCGGGCTCGCCGGGGTTGCCTTGGAATCCCTGGGGACCCTGCGGGGACAAGGTGACATCAGCGGGGTGGCCCCAGCCAGCCCGGACATCCCGAAGGGGGGGCGGTGATACTTACGGGGGAGCCGGAGGGGCCGGGGGGGCCGCGGGGTCCCATGGGGCCCTGGGGGGACACAGCGATGTCACACGGTGGGGGGGGGGGGGACAGCGGGGGGGGGGACACCCCCGAAGCCACCAAAGTGGGGGAACCCCCAAAATCGGGGGTCCCAAATGGGATCGGTCTGCGTGGGGGTGGGGAGGGGGGTTATGAGGATGTGGGGGGAAGTGAGGGGGTGTCGGGGGGTGTCGGGGGTTTTGGGGTGACGTTACCATGGGTCCCTGCATGACGCCCATCTGAGCCCCTCCAGCCTTCTCGTCGAAGCCCCCGGCCATCTGAGCCGCGAAGTTCTGCCAGGGAAAGGGGGCTCAACACCCCGGAGACCCCAAAAAAATCCCGAATCCCCCTCAAAAAAATAAAAACCATTTCCACCAAACCCCCCAATTCCCATCAAAATCCCTGCTACTGCACTCAACACCCATCCAACGTCCCTCAAAACCACCCCAAACTCCCTCGATTCCCCTCAAAACCTCCCCAAATCTCCTCAACCCCCCCAATCACCTCAAAACCCCCCAAAATCCCCTCCAAATCCCCCTCAGTTCCTACCAAAGTTCCATGAAACCCACCCAAATTCCCCTCAACCCCCCCCCCAGATCTCCTCAGTTCCACCCCCAGCCTCCACACATCCCACCTACCCCCCCCCCAAATACTCACCCCCCCCAGGCCGGGGGGTCCCGGGGGTCCCGGGGGGCCGGGGGGGCCGGGGTTTCCTGGGGTCCCGGGTTCCCCATCCCTGCCCCGTGGGCCAGGGGCTCCCTGCCATGGGGGAAACAAGAAATGGGATTTGGGGGCGGGGGGGTCACAGGGGATTTTCAGGGATTTTGGGATGTCAAAGAGGGTTTTTGGGTTTTGCAGAGGATTTTTGGGAGGGTCACGGTGGGTTTTTTGGGGGGATTTGGGGCGGTTGCCAGCGGATTTTTAAGGATTTTGGGGGTCCCTCTCACCTTCTCGCCCTTCTCACCGCGGTCCCCTCGCTGTCCCTGCTCACCTGCGGGGCCCTGCAGGGGAGGGAGGAACAGGATGGGGAGGGGGGCCGAGAGTCCCCTCCCCCCCCCCCCCCAAAATTCCAGAGATTTCACGGCCTGGAGCCGCTCCCACCTGCGGGCCCGGGGGTCCTCGGGGTCCTACGACCTGTGGGGACACCGAGGGGGCAACGTCAGCGCTGGGGGAGGGCGCAACCCCCTTTTTGGGGTGCCCCAACCCCGCCCCAGCCCCTTTTTGGGGTCTCCCCCCACTCACATCTTTGATGTCACCGGGTTCTCCTTTTTGTCCCTGCGAGGAGAAACAAAGGGTGAGACCCCAAAAACTGCCCCCAAATTCCTCTCTCTGCCCCCCCCAGAGATGAGCACAAAATTGCCCTCAAAGCAAAGCAAAGGATGAACCCAGAGACCCCAAAGCTGCCACAAAATTCCCCCCAAAGGCCCCCAAAACCCCCCAAAATTCGAGACAATCACCCTCCAAATTCACTCACCTTGGGGCCGGGCTTCCCTGTAAGAAATCCCAAAAAAAAAAAAAAAAAAAGAAAAAGAAAGAGAAATTAATGGGGGGCCACACGAATTAGGGCTGGGGGCAACATGAGGTGGCTCCATCCTGGGGGGGCTGTTGGGCCAAACTGGGGGGCCCTGGGGGCTCCCCCAAAGCAGGGCCAGCAGCGAGGGGGGGCGAAGGCGCTTTCGGGGGGCGCTCAACCCTTTAATCTCCTCCCCCCCAACAGGGGCAGGGAAGGGTTAAAAAAAGGCAACTTTGGGGGCTTTGGAGGTTTGGGGGAAGCAGCTTTTTGGAGTTTCCATTCATTTTTTGGGGTGAAATCCCACAATTTGAGACCGTGATCGCAGGCCTTCTGTGGGGTTTCCATTCATTTTGGGGTGCATTCCCACAATTTCGGGGTATTTCCACCAAAGTCTTTCTGCCAGGGCTGCAAAATCCCCTCCCACCCCCCTTTTTCCCATTTTCTCTGTCTAAAACCCCCAAAAACCTCCAAATTTTCAACCGGGGCCAAAAACCTCGCTGGTTTTTTTTTTCCCCCGGGGACGATTTTCCCCCGTCGCTTTGGGGTGAAGTTGCCTTTTCCCTGCGTTGCCGCATGGATGGCGCCATCCATGGCCGGGTAATTTATTTATTAATTCTCTAATTAAAGGAAATAAATAAATTACAACCGCTGGGCTGCTCGGTGGGGCAAATGGGGCAGCACTCTCCGAAGGGGATCTCGGGGCTGGGGCAGTCCCGCAGCTCCTCGCAGATGATTTCGTCGCACAGCACTGTGCCCGTGTCGCACACGCAGATCCGGCACGGCTCCGGCTTCCACACGTCCTTGTCGCTGTAGCGGTGCCCGTCCTGCAGGCAGCTGCCAGCCTCGGCTGCGGGGACAGCGCGGGACAGCGTGGGGAGGTGGTGGCACTGCCAGCCCCGCTGGGAGCACGAGGAGGAGGAGGAGGAGGGAGAGGACGCCGCGGGGTCCCGGCACAGCGCGGCGACAGCGTGGGGACAGCGAGGGGACAGCCAGCAGGGGGGTGGTGGCACTGCCAGCCCCCTCTGAGCCCCCGAAGCCAAGGAGGGGACACAGCCGCGAGTAGCGACACCCCCCGCCGCTGGCCGGGTCCCCCCGAGCGTTCCCGAGGTCCCCGCAGTGCCGGTGGCACCGCTGTCCCCGCGGGTCGATGTGCCCAGGTTGAACTCGCGGGTGACCCGGAGGTACCTGGGGGCTCCTGGGGAGTCCCGGGGGTTCCCCAGGGTCCCCAGAAAGTGCCCCTGTGTCTCCGAGAGGCTCCTCGGGGTCTCTGGGCTGCACACCGGGGTCCCCAGGGGTCCCCAGAGTCCCTGGAATGTCCCCAGAGTCCCCAGGGGTGTCCCCAGGACACAGACCAGGGCTGACCCCCAGTCCCCAGCCGGACCCTGTGACCCCAACCGCACCTCGCTGTCCCCAGCCTGTCCCCAGTACTCCCCTGCTCCAGCCCATCTCCTACAGCCCCGGCTGTCCCTCTGTCCCCTCACTGTCACCTGCTGTCTCCATGTCCCACCTGTGCCCCCTCCGGCCATCTCAGGCTGTCTCCTTTCTGTCCCAGGCTGTCCCCACTGTCCCTAAACTCCGTCCACGCCACACACTTGGATCTCGGACTGTCCCCCAGTGTCCCCACCGTGTTCCCCGCCCGTCCTGTGCCATCCTCCAGTGTCCCACGCTGACCCTCCCTGCCCCACCTTGCCCGCCACTGTCCCACATGCTGTCTCTCCCTGTTCCACTTCCCACTGTCCCCCGATGTCCCCAACTCTCCTCGTGTAGAACCCCCGTCTCCCTCCCTGTCCCCCATTGTCCCCCCCGCGCCACCAAAGTTGTCCCACATTTCCCCGACACTTTCCCCAGCGGCCCGGCGCTCTTGTTCCCAGAAGTGCCTCGAAACGTCCCCCCTTTGTCCCGTGCCCTGTGCCTCCATCGCAGTGTCCCCACGCTGTCCCCCGGTGTCCCCACGCTGTCCCCCGGTGTCCCCCCGCCGTCCCCCAATGTCCCCCCGCCGTCCCCCAGTGTCCCCCCGCTGTCCCCCAGTTGTCCCCACGCTGTCCCCCAGTTGTCCCCACGCCGTCCCCCGGTGTCCCCCCGCTGTCCCCCAGTTGTCCCCACGCTGTCCCCCGGTGTCCCCCCGCTGTCCCCACCCTCCTCCCGCAGCGCCCCGATGTCCCCGCACTCCGGTCTGTCCCCTCCCCGCCACGCTGAAGTTTTCGTCTCACGCTGTCCCCCGGTGTCCCCACTCTCCGAGCTGTCCTCTCCCTGCCACTCTGAAACTTTCCCTGTCCATCAGGGACCGTCCCCCAGTGTCCCCCGCTGTCCCCTCGCTGTCCCCCCCTCCCCTTCTCCAACTTTCTCTCAATGCGTCGCCCTCACCCTCCCCGGCGACGTCCCAGAACTTTCGCAGCCCTCACCCCTCTGGCTGCCCCCCGGGCACCCTCCCTGTGGCCGCTCTGTCCCCGCTCCGTCCCCATCCCCGCCACTCACGGAGGTCTCTCTCCTGCGCGGCGGCGGCGGCGGCGAGGCAGAGGAGGAGCAGGAGCAGGAGCCCGGCCCGGGGGGGGGCTCCGGGGGCGGTGGGCTCGCTGCGGCGCCCGCCGGGGGCCGGGCGGTGTGCGGGCATGGCGAGGCGGCTGCGCCCGATCCGCGCCCGGGCCGGCAGTGCCCGCTCGGCCCCGCCGCCCCGTTTAAGTCCCGGCCCCGCCGCCCCCCGGAGGTGTAACCCGAGCCGGGCCGGCCCCGCCGGGCCCCCCGGACCTTCCTCCGGTGGCCGCGGGCCCGCCCCCGGCCCCGGGGCAGGACCGGCCCCCCCGAGCCCTCCCGGGCCCCCCCCGGGCCCCCCCGGGCCCCCCCGGGCCATCCCGGCCCCCCCCCGGGCTGGACCGGCCCCCCCGAGCCCTCCCGGGCCCCCCCGGGCCCCCCCCGGGCCCCCCCGGGCCCCGCCGGACCCCCCCGGGCCCCCCCGGGCCCCGCCGGACCCCCCCGGGCCCCCCCGGCCATCGCGGGCCCCCCCCGAGCCCTCCCGGGCCCTCCCGAGCCCCCCCGGGCCATCGCGGGCCATCCCGGGCCCCCCCCGAGCCCTCCCGGGCCCCCCCGGGTCCCCCCGGGCCCCCCCGAGCCCTCCCGGGCCCCCCCGGGCCCCCCCGGGCCCTCCCGAGCCCTCCCGAGCCCTCCCGAGCCCCCCGGGCCCCCCCGAGCCCCCCGAGCCCCCCCGGGCCCCCCCGGGCCCCGCCGGACCCCCCCGGGCCCCCCCGGGCCATCGCGGGCCCCCCCCGAGCCCTCCCGGGCCCCCCCGGGTCCCCCGGGCCCCCCCGAGCCTCCCCCGGGCTCCCCCGGGCCCCCCCGGGCCCCCCGGCCACCACCGGGGCCAGCGCGGGTGAAGGGATCGGGCGGAGGGGGATGAGGGGTTTGGGGATGCGGGGTTTGGGGATGCGGGGTTTGGGGATGCGGGGTTTGGGGATGCGGGGTTTGGGGGATGCGGGGTTTGGGGATGCGGGGTTTGGGGGATGCGGGGTTTGGGGATGCGGGGTTTGGGGGATGCGGGGTTTGGGGGATGCGGGGTTTGGGGATGCGGGGTTTGGGGGATGCGGGGTTTGGGGATGGGGGGTTTGGGGATGCGGGGTTTGGGGGATGCGGAGTTCGGGGAATCAGGGTTCAGGGATGCGGGGTTTGGGGGATGGGGGTTTGGGGATGCGGGGTTTGGGGATGTGGGGTTTGGGGGATGGGGGGTTTGGGGATGCGGGGTTTGGGGGATGCGGGGTTTGGGGATGGGGGGTTTGGGGGATGCGGAGTTCGGGGGATCAGGGTTCAGGGGATGCGGGGTTTGGGGGATGAGGGGTTTGGGGATGCGGGGTTTGGGGGATGTGGGGTTTGGGGGATGGGGGGTTTGGGGATGCGGGGTTTGGGGGATGCGGGGGGACGCGGGGGGCGCAGCCCATCCCATCCTAGCCCACCCCACCCCATCCCACCCCGTTCCTATTCCCACCCATCCCATCCCTTTTCCCATCCCATTTTTACCCCATCACCATTCCCATCCCCTTCCCAGGGCCTGGGAAAATCGGAATACCCCCGACACCGCCCCGGGATGGGACCCCCTCCCCCAACTCCGTCCTCCCCCGCCCCCCTCACGGTGTCCCCAAATCCCGCCCCTCTCTGGGGCCCCCTCGGGGCCAGCCCGACCCCTCCTCCCTTTCCTTGTCCCCATTCCCGGCGGAATTCCCGGCAGCAATTGTGGGATCAAGGTGGGGCACATGGGGAACGCCCCCGACCCCAAACCCAGTGCAGCCCTCCCCCAAATTGCCCAGCCTGGATCGGGGCCCGGGACCACCCCCTCCTCCCAAACCCCTAAAATTCCCCCCAATCCCCCCAACCTTTCCCCAAACGCCCCACAAAACTCCCCCAAATTTTTTGGGAGTTCGGGCGGGGTCTGGGGGGATTTGAGGGGCTTTTCAGGGGAACTCAAGGGGGGTTTTGAGGGGGATTAGGGGGCTCCGTAGGGCATTTGATATTTTTTGTGGGGAGCTTTGAGGGGCATTTGGGGGGATTGGAGGGAGTTTTTGGAGAGCTCTTGGTGGGGGAGTCGGGGGATATTTCTGGCGGGATTTTGAGGAGTTTGGGAGGAGTTCCGGGGGCGTTTTGAGGGCGCTTGGGGGGATTTGGCCGCTGCCGCCCCCCAGCAGGTGGAAGAGCGCTCGGCGTGGCCGGATCTGGCCGGGATCGGGGCCAGGCCTTGGCTCCGGCCGCCGCTTTCCGATGGAACACAAAATTTGGGATTAAATCAAACGGCCAAGGAGGCGCTGCCCGACCCCTCCCCAAATTCGGGGTGGGGGCTCCACCGCTGTCCCCAGCGTGATAGAGCCGGGCCGGGGCCGACTCAAATCCCCCAAATTCCCCCCAAATCCCCCCAAACTCCCCCAAACCCGGGGTGGGGACAGCCCCGGCCATGGGGAGGGGACATCTCTCCCCGCTCTCCGGGCAGCGGGGACGTGCAGGTGGCACCGGTGACACCGATTGCACGGGTGGCACCGGTGACACCGATTGCACGGGTGGCACCGGTGGCACCGGTAAGGCCGGCCAGCCCGGCTTTGTCCCTTGGCCCCGGTCCCTGGGGGCTTCTCCAGAGCGCGGGGACAGCGAGGGGTCGGGATGGAGCCAACCCCGGCCGGGGTCGGAGAATCCCGGTCTGGGATGGAGCAATCCCAGGCTGGCACCAGATGATCCCGAAAGGGGAGGGGTCCCCGACAGCGAGGGGACCCCCGGCGGGGCGGGGCTGGGGGCGGGGGGTCCCCATTGTCCCCACGGGACCCTCCCCGCCACCGTCACCCGGCCCCAGAGATTCGGGACTAAATTTTCCCACCCCCAAATTCCCCAAGTCCCCCTGTTTTAGGCTGAGGACTGCTCTGGGAATTCAGTTTTTACCGTTTTTTCCCTATTTTCCCCCCATTTTTATCCCATTCCCCCCCATTTCTCCCCCAATTTTATCCCTAATTTCTCCATTTTTACTCCAATTTTTTGCCATATTTTCGTCTCGTTTCGGCTCCATTTTCCCCCCATTTCTGCCAAAATTTTGCCCAATTTTTTTCCCTATTTCAGCCCCGGTTTTACCCCATTTTGGTCCCATTTCTACACCAATTTTCCCCATTTTCACACCATTTGGAACTAATTTTTGCCCCATTTTAATCCCATCTTGCCTATTTTAATCCCATTTTTCCCATTTCCCCTAATTTCTGCCCCATTTCTCCCCAGTTTACACCAATCTTTCCCAATTTGAAACCCATTTCCCCCGGCTTTTACCCAATTTTTGGTCTCATTTCTGCTCCATTTTCCCCCTGCTTCTGCCCCATATTTCCCCATTTTCCCTAATTTTCCTCCCATTTTTGCCCCATTTCCCACATTTTTATACCATTTTTGCTCCCTTCCCCCAGCGTTTCTGCCCCATTTTTACCCATCTTTCCCCTAATTTCTGCCTCATTTCCCTCAAAAAATTCCTCCCACTTTTCCTCTTTCCCTGCACTCCCATTTCCCCCCATTTTTCCCCATTTCCTCCCTTCCCTCCCGGTTTTTCCCACTTTCCCAAATCACCCAATCCCATGAAAACTCCAAACCTAGACAGGGAATTCCTCACCAGGGGGGAGTCAGGAATTTATTTTTCCCTTACAAAAGGGCTTTTTTTCCACACAAAAACTCCCCAAGTTCTATTTTTTCCCCTCTGGCACCTCACAATAACCTCGGACCTGGCCCCAAATATTTCCTGGGATCCTTTTGGGATTGGGGAGCAGAAAGAAGACCTTTAACCCCCCTCAAACCCCAAATTTTTACTTTTTTCCCTCCTAATTTTGCAGCCGTTTCACTACATATTTTTAATTCCATAATTTTTTTTATTAAAATTAATATTTAATAATATTGAAATGATACCATTTTTGAGCTGCAAACCGATTTTTTTAGGGCTTGCAAAACCTCAATAATCACCAATTTTTGGGCGAATTCATGCGAAAAAAAAAAAAGCGATTTTGAAGACCCCCCCAAGCCCCACAGAAAACCCGATTTTGTGATGGATTTATCCCAAAATAATTACTTGTAAGGTCACATAATCTGCTTTTAATCCCTAAAAAAACCCCCAAATCCCAAATCCTGGCTCCAAATGCCTTTTATCTATTTAGGGTCTTCCCTTCCCCTCCTTTTCCTGCTGGGTGCAATCCCAAAAATTCCAGGTTTTGCCCCATTTTTGGGGGTTTTGTCGCACAGAGCCCCTTTGTCCCTTTTCCCCCTGGAAAGGTGGGAAGGGGCCCCAAATGGGGGAAAAAACCGGGAATTTTTGTGGGATGAGGTCAAAGCCTTCCCCCCCTGCACGAGGCCTCTTCCTCCTCCTCCTCCTTTCCCTCCTCCCCCTTTTTTGGGATGAAAAGGCGATTTTTTGGGAAAGGTACAAAGGGATCCTTTCAGGGAGCCGGGGGGGGAGCTCAGGGCCCCGCCGGGGATTTTTTTGGGGGGTTATTTTGATTTATTTCATTTATTTCGATTTATTTCGATTTATTTCGATTTATTTTATATTTTTAAGGGTTTTATTGGGTTTTTTAAAATTTTAATTCTTTTTTTATTTTATTTTCTGTGTGTTTTTAGGGTATTTTTGTGTATTATTTTTATTTTTTTTTTGGGGGGGGTCGTATTTTTTCAATTTTTTTAAAATTTTTTTGTCTATTTTTCAAATATTGTTTGGCATTTTTTTGGATGATTTTGTGCATGTTTTTTCAAGGAGGGTATTTTTGTTTGGTTTTATATTTTTAGGTTTTTAATTTTTTTTTTGTGTGTGTGTGCATTTTCTGATATTTTGTGTACTTTTTAATATTTTTTTTAATCTTTTGAGGGTATTTTCGTGCTGTTTTTATTTTTGGGGTATTTTGGGGTGAAACGCTGTGAATTTGGGGCAAAATCCTGGGAATTTGGGGTGAAATGGGGATTGAATGAACGGGTTTGGGGGATTCTTCGATAATTTTTGGTGTCTTTTTAGGGTTTTTTCCCATTTCCAAAGCAAATTTTCCCCCCGGAATTCCTGGACTTTTTCCCTCGGGGTTTCTCCGAGTACGGGGGAGTCGTTTCACCCTTTAATTATTTTTAAGATTGCCCCCAAAAACTGGGATATTTTGTCCCCTATGTGCCTGAAATTCAGGATTTTCATCCAGCTCCAAACCCTAAGTTTCCTTTTTTTTTTTTTTTTTTTTTTTTTTTTCCTCCCTGTAAAAAAAAAAAGTTGGGATTTAGGATCCTTTGATGGCGAATGCTCCCATCCCCCCATCCCAAAAAAAATTCCCCTATTTGGGGTGGCACAGAGCCAGGGCCCCAAAAGCCACAGGGACAAAGCCGCCCCTGTGTCCCAGAACCGGAAAAATAAAATTAAAAAATAAATCCAGGGAAAAAAAAAAAAAAAAAAAAAAAAAAAAAGAAACACCAAAACCACCCAAAATCCCAAAAAAAAACCCCCGACCCTAAAAGAGAGATTTTGATGGGGGCTGGGCCAAGGGTCCCAAGGTTTGAAGGGAGATTGGGTTCAGGGATTTTATTTTTTTTTTTTTGGGGATTTTTTTTATGGGGGGAACTGGGAATAAAAAAAAGCCCAGCGGGGCTGTGGGTTAATTAATTAATTAATGAGGGCTCAGGGCTGCGGGGGAATAATGGGGCCGGGAATGGGGGGCGGGAATCGTTAGGAGGAATTAGGATCAGGAGGCTCCTGGAGTGTGAGGACCCTGCCACTGCTTGGGGTGAAAAATGACCCAAAATCCCCCAAAATCACCCGAAAAACACCCAAAATCCCCCAAAATCACCCCAAAATCCCCCAAAATCCACCCAAAATCCCCCAAAACCCCCAAAATCCCCCAAAAACCCCCAAAATCACCCCAAAATCACCCCTAAATCCCCCAAAATCCCCCAAATCCCCCAAAATTCCCCAAAATCCCCCAAAATCCCCCCAAAATCCCCCAAAATTCCCCCAAAATCCCCCAAAAAACCCCAAAATTCCCCCAAAATCCCCCCAAAAAACCCAAAATTCCCCAAAATCCCCCAAAATCCCACCAAAATCCCCCAAAATCCCACCAAAATTCCCAAAAATTCCCCAAAATCCCCCAAAATTGGGGGTTGGGGGGTTAAAAACGACCCCCAAGGGGCCCCAACCGGGGGCTCCCCGCCCGGAATTTGGGACGTTTCCAGGAATCTTTCCCGGATTTTGGGGCGTTTTCCCTGGATTTTGGGGCGCCCGCGTCAGTTTTTGGGGGGCGGGCATCCCTGGTTTGGGGGCAGCTCGTTGTGGTTTGGGGCGATCCCGGGAATTTGGGGGCATTCCCGAGGATTTTGGGGGCATTCCCGGGGATTTTGGGGCGTTCCCAGGGATTTTAGGGCATTCCCGGGGATTTTGGGCATTCCCAGGGATTTTGGGGCATTCCCAGGGATTTTGGGGCATTCCCGAGGATTTGGGGCATTCCCGAGGATTCGGGGGCATTCCCGAGGATTTTGGGGGCATTCCCAGGGATTTGGGGGCGTTCCCAGGGATTCTGGGGGCATTCCCAGGGATTTTGGGGCGTTAATTGTCCCGGTTTTCAGGGGTCTCCCTGTCCCGGGGTGGTTTTTTTTGGGATCCCGGGATTCCCGGGAGAGCCGAGCTCTGCCCCCCCGGCCCGGCCCCACAAAGGGCGCGTTCATCCCAAATCCCGGCTTTTTCTGGGAATTTTTGTAAAAATAGCGACGGATCCAGGGCGGGGGGTGGGAATCCTTTGGCACCTGGAGGAGGCAGGGAATTCCTGGCGGGATTTGAGGGGGTTCCCGTGGGATTTGGGGTCATTTTCTGATGGATTCTGGGGCAGCTTCCCGGGTTTTGGGACATTTTCCCTGGATTCTTGGGCATCTCCCTCAGGTTTGGGTCATCTGTCCCCGACTCTGGGGCATTCTCCCAGATTTTGGGTAATTTTTCCCAGATTTCAGAACAACCCCAAACCCTTTTCCCGGGACTCCCACAAAAAAAGCAGGAAAATTCCACAATTCCAGGTGGTTTTTTTTTTTCAGATCTTTGATTTTAATAAAAGATAAAAAAAGTAGGAAACGAATCTGGTATAAAACAGGGGAGGGAATTTGGAATCCAAAGGGACACAAAGGGATGGGAAACAAGGGGAAAAATGGCTCCAAAAATTCAGGAATTCGGTATAAAAATTCAGCTCCCAGCTCGGGAAAAATAGAAAAACTTCCCAGCTCCTGTGGGAGAGGGAAAATACAAAAATTTGGGAATTTTTTTTTCCTCACTTTTCTTCTCCTTAAAAATCTTCTTTTCCACCAGGAAGAACAAATCCAGAGACTTGGGAAAATCCAAAAAAAATCTGGAATAAATTAATCCAGGGAAAGGGGTGGGAAAAGCTCCCCAGATAAATCCTGGGGCTTTTTGGTTTTTTGGGGAAAATCAAAGGGATTCCAGAATTTTGGGGCTTTTCCCACAGTTCTGCAGTTCCTGGGATTTGGGAGGGTTTTTTTTTTTCCCTGGAAAAAGTGAGAAAAGCAGCTGGAAAAAGCAACAGCAGCTGCTGGGATGAAGCAGCTTGAAAAGGAGCGGAGAATTCCCAAAAAATTCTGGATTTTGCTCAGGTTTTGGGGTTTATACCTCGGAAAAGCAAGGTTTGGCTCTAAATCCAGAGGAATTGTGGCATTCCAGAGCTCATTCCCAGAAAAAAATGGTACTAAAAAGTAGGAATTTAGGAAGAAAAACTGGGGGGGGAAAAATGAGATTTAAGCAGGAATTATTACCAGGGATCCCAATCCGGGTTTTCCCATTCATAAAATACCAAAACTTTGGGAATGAGGTGGAAAAAACGGGAATGATCCCCAAAACTTCTCCCCAGAACCAAACCCTTCCCTTGCTTTTCCCAAATCCAGATTTTTCCAACCCAAATCCACGGAAGTGCCTCCCTTTTCCCAAAAATCTGGCTCCAAAAACCCCAAAACTCCCAAATTTCCCCATCCCAGCAGACGGAAAAGTGGGAAAATCCATCCTGGAATCTCAAAAAAGAGGGAAAAAAACCTCCCAAAGCTCCCAGCTGTGCTTCCAAACTTTTCTATTCCCCCCAAATCCGGGGGCAGGGTTTGGGAGGGTTTGGGAGGAGCAGGACCCGGAGTTCCTTGGCTGCGTCCCGAGGGAAATCCCGGGATTCTTCGATCCAAATCCGTGGAATTCCAGGATTTTTCCAGCATCAGAGGAGCTTCCTGTGCAGGATTTCCCAGGCCATCCTCTTCCGGAAGTAGGGCATGTGTTGCTTTGGAAATTTGGCAGGGGAAATGGGAAAAAAAAGGGAATTTTGGTCAGGGTTTGCTGCCCAGGGGCAGGCTCACGCCTTTTTCCATGGAAAATCGGGAAAAATCTGGGGTTTGGGGTTGTGTGAATGGGGGGAAAATGTGGGAATTTCTTGGGATTCAGGGAAAAAAAAAAAAAAAGGTGGAATTTACCCCATCTCTGGCTGTGATTTTGGGATTGGGGGTGTTCCTGGCCCTGGGGGAGTTTGGGCATGTTGGGAATTCCTGGGAATGCTGCAGGAAGGCAGCGGGACCTTCCCGGAGGCTGGGAATGGGAAGAAACACACAAATCCCTCCGGATTCGGGGCAGGAATGGCTGATTTGTCCCAGGTTTTGGGGTTTTTTTTGTTTAGCTTTTCCTGGCACTGGAGCTTTCCTCAGGGATTCGGGGACAATTCCCTGGAGGGGGCTGGGAGTGGGAATCGGGTGAGGAACGCCGGGATTTCCCTGCGGTCTCACGGGAATTCGGGGGCTTTGCCATTCCCTGCCCTGGGGGTTCCTGGGGCGGGGAGCTCAGGGATGTGGGAATGGCCTGGGAGTGGAACCTGGGGATGTGGGAATGGCCTGGGAGTGGAACCTGGGGATGTGGGAATGGCCTGGGAGTGGAACCTGGGGATATGGGAATGCCCTGGCAGGGTATCTGGGAATGTGGAATGCCCTGGCAGGGTACCTGGGAATGTTGGAATGCCCTGGCAGGTATCTGGGATACGGGAATGCCCTGGCAGTGTACCTGGGAATGTGGAATGCCCTGGCAGTGTACCTGGGAATGTGGGAATGCCCTGGCAGGTATCTGGGATACGGGAATTGCCCTGGCAGGGTATCTGGGATATGGGAATGCCCTGGCAGTGGTATCTGGGATGCTGGAATGCCCTGGCAGGTACTGGGATGTGGGAATGCCCTGGCAGTGTACCTGGGAATGTTGGAATGCCCTGGCAGGGTATCTGGGAATGCTGGAATGCCCTGGCAGTGTACCTGGGAATGTGGGAATGCCCTGGCAGTGTACCTGGGAATGTTGGAATGCCCTGGCAGTGTACCTGGGAATGCTGGAATGCCCTGGCAGGGTATCTGGGAATGCTGGAATGCCCTGGCAGGTACCTGGGATATGCGGAATGCCCTGGCAGGGTATCTGGGATATGGGAATGCCCTGGCAGGTACTGGGAATGCTGGAATGCCCTGGCAGTGTACCTGGGATGTGGGAATGCCCTGGCAGGTATCTGGGAATGCTGGAATGCCCTGGCAGTGTATCTGGGAATGCTGGAATGCCCTGGCAGTGTATCTGGGAATGTGGGAATGCCCTGGCAGTGTACTGGGAATGCTGGAATGCCCTGGCAGTGTATCTGGGAATGCTGGAATGCCCTGGCAGTGTACTGGGACTGTGGAATGCCCTGGCAGGTATCTGGGAATGCTGGAATGCCCTGGCAGTGTATCTGGGAATGCTGGAATGCCCTGGCAGTGTATCTGGGAATGTGGGAATGCCCTGGCAGTGTATCTGGGAATGCTGGAATGCCCTGGCAGTGTATCTGGGAATGTGGAATGCCCTGGCAGTGTACCTGGGAATGCTGGAATGCCCTGGCAGTGTATCTGGGAATGTGGAATGCCCTGGCAGTGTATCTGGGAATGCTGGAATGCCCTGGCAGTGTATCTGGGAATGCTGGAATGCCCTGGCAGTGTACTGGAATGTGGAATGCCCTGGCAGTGTACCTGGGAATGCTGGAATGCCCTGGCAGTGTATCTGGGAATGCTGGAATGCCCTGGCAGTGTACCTGGGAATGCTGGAATGCCCTGGCAGTGTATCTGGGAATGCTGGAATGCCCTGGCAGTGTACCTGGGAATGCTGGAATGCCCTGGCAGTGTATCTGGGAATGCTGGAATGGCCTGGCAGGGTATCTGGGAATGCTGGAATGCCCTGGCAGTGTACCTGGGTGAAGTTGATGGGTTTGTCCTTGGAGATGCACTCGGCGTATCTGCAGGCGAACATCCGCAGTCGCTGCCGTTCATCTGCTGCGGGATCTCCTGGCACGGAGCGGAGCCCACGGTCCCAATCCCGAACCCCTGGAATCCCTGGAGCCCCCGGAGCCCCAGAGCCGGCACAATCCAGGGGAAATCCCACTGGAATCTCCTGCTGCACAGACCCCAGACTGCCAGGATCTCCTGGCACGGAGCGGAGCCCACGGTCCCAATCCCGAACCCCTGGAGCCCCTGGAATCCCTGGAGCCCCCAGAACCCGGCACAGCCCGGGGCAAATCCCACTGGAATCTCCTGCTGCACAGACCCCAGACTGCCAGGATCTCCTGGCACGGAGCGGAGCCCACGGTCCCAATCCCGAACCCCTGGAATCCCTGGAGCCCCCGGAGCCCCCAGAGCCCCCGGAGCCCGGCACAATCCAGGGGAAATCCCACTGGAATCTCCTGCTGCACAGACCCCAGACTGCCAGGATCTCTTGGGTCCCAGAATTCCGGGATTTTCTGCATTCCCACCTTCCCCAAATCCCGCCTCAACCCCGCCCCTTGAGCCCATCCCTTCCTCTCCCAACATTTGGGATTTGTTCCTTTCTTTTTTTCCCCCAAGGAATCCCTGAGGGAAAAGGGGCTCAAAAAGGGCTGGGAATCCAAGGAAATCCCAAAGTTTTTTGGGAATCCTGGGCTGTCCAAACCTGGCTCTTCTTGCTCAGCAGGGCCCATCCATTGGTGTCGAATTCCTTCCTTTTCTTATCCAGACTTTCCTGTTTCAGGTACTGACTGCAGGAAAAACAGGGGGAAAAGCTGTAATCCATGGCAAAACGGGAATTCTGAGGTTTTTCTCTGTTTGGACATTCCCAAAGGGACTCAGGGCTGGGATTTACAAATTAATCTCCCCCCCAAAAAAAAAAAAAAAATCTAAAATTGGATCAGGAGAGGCCAAACCTCATGGAGAAAACAAAGAAAAAAGGGGGAGAGAATTCCTGGGATTTGTGCGAGGGAATTCCAGGGAAGAGCAGGAATTTTCCAGGTCCTGGAAGGGGAGAGGAGTGGGATTTCCTCAGGGAAGGGATTTTACTCACAGCAGGATCCTGCATGCCTCGCTGTTGATCCCCCCCATGGAATCGTAGTAGGTGATGGTTTTTTTCCTGAAATCCACGACCTGCACAGAGGAAAAACAATTCCTTAAAATGGGAAAAAAAAAACAAACCAAAACTTCATTCTATTTCCCAGCACAGAAGGATTTCTCTCCAAAAATCCCCAGTGCCTGCTGTGTTTTTAATCCCTGAATGCCTGAATCAGCTTCTAATATTATTTATTATTCATTGTTATTATTGTTATTTATTATTATTGCTATTTTATTATTTATTATTAATTGTTATTATTGCTATATTATTATTACTATTATTATTATTATTATTATTATTATTATTATTATTATTATTATTATTATTATTATATTATTATTATTATTCTGCCCCATCTCCCAGCCCAGGTGGTTTTTTGGTGCTTTCCCTCTGCATTCCCACATCATTTCTGGTGGAAATTACCTCTCCTCCGTGGAATGAATCCACAATTCAAGCAGGAATGAATAAATTGAGGAGTTTTTTGCTAAAGGAGCTGAAATTCCCTGCAGGATCCCGGGAGCCAGGGGAGGGGATGGGACTGAGCAGGAGGAGAGGTGAGATATCTGCAGCCTAAATCTTCCCAACCAGATCCTGTGGCACCAGGGCTCGGTGGGAACGGGGAAATCAGATCTTCCCAAGGGAACACATTCCCTAAAATGACCTCCAGGCTGACTCCAAGGACTGAAACCCCCCCAGAAGCCGCCCCTACCTTTGTATTCCCCTTTAAACTGGGATTTGAGCCACCAACAGGAATTCTCACCCTCAGCACCACCCAAACCCAACAAAACCCGTGCCTTAAATCCCAAAGCGAGGATTTTAAGGAATGAAGTCGCCCCCAGGCTGAATTTAAGGACTGAAACCACCCAGAAGAGCTGCTCTTGGCCATGTCAGGCTTTCATCTGAGCCACAAACACACGATTTTTTTCCCCCAAAATCAAAGAAATTTGGGTCCTAAGTGGGGGAGGGAAGATTTTTCCAGGTAATTGAGGCACTCACAGCCAGGCACCAGTGCACTCCCAGGTGGATGGGCACCAGGAGCAGATCCACAGAGAAAATATCCACTTTTTTCGTCCATCTCTTTACAGCCTGGTAGCCTGCAGTCTTTAATTTGGTGAAGAAAAAGGTGTTGAAGGCGTGGACTGCAGGCAAATCCTTCTCCTTGCTCCTCTCCATCAGCAAATTCATGTAGAAATTGATGATCTGGGAAAAGAAAGGGAAAACAGGATGGGGTTCTTGATTTTGTGCAGGTTTTTTTTATTTTTATTTATTTTATTATGGGGGTTGGATTTGTGACCCTGTGTGAAGTTAGGGGAGAAACCCCCAGAAAGGAGGATTTGCATTAAAATCTTCAAAAAAAAAAAAAAAAAACAAACCCCAGAAGGGTTTGTAATAGCTCCACAGTATGAAAACATTCCAGAAAAAAAATCCAAGGATTTTCAGGAATCTGCCTTTATTTAAGTCTGTATCTAAGACTGACTTGTTGTTTTCCTGTTCACACCAATCCCATCTTCCCCTACCATTAATTCCCCCCTATAAAAATCGAATTATTTTTATTTTACACAGCTTTCCCTGTGGATTTATTACTCCGGGGTGGGAATCCCAACCCACAAATCCCCTGCCAGCACCAAACCCATCCAGTTTCACCTCCCAGGCCACCAGAAATGGGAGAGAAATGGGAATTCTGTGTTTTTCACCTCGTCGTTGAGCCAGTTGAGGTTGTTGAGGGTCTGGATGTCCTTCCTGGTGATGGTCAGGCGGAACGCCTCGCTCAGCACCTCGTCCTGGTTCCCTCCTCGGAAAAGGCTCTTGATTTCCTTCTCCATTTCCTGCACGGAGGGGAGGCAAAATTCCCGCTTTTCCTGACCCCAAATTCCCATGGATTTCACCCCAATCCCTTCCCCTGAGCCCCAAACCCTTCCCTTTTATCCCAAACCCTTCCCTTTTATCCCAATCCCTTCCCCTGGTTCCCAATCCCTTCCCTTTTATCCCAATCCCTTCCCCAGGTCCCCAATCCCTTCCCTTTTATCCCAATCCCTTCCCTTTTATCCCAATCCCTTCCCTTTTATCCCAATCCCTTCCCCTGAGCCCAAATCCCTTCCCCTGAGCCCAAATCCCTTCCCTTTTATCCCAATTCCTTCCCTGGTCCCCATTCCCTTCCCTTTTATCCCAATCCCTTTCCCTGGTCCCCAATCCCTTCCCTTTTATCCCAATCCCTTCCCCTGGTCCCCAATCCCTTTCCCTGGTCCCCAATCCCTTCCCTTTTATCCCAATCCCTTTCCCTGGTCCCAATCCCTTCCCCTGGTCCCCAATCCCAGCGTGCCCTTCCCGTGAGCCCCAATCTGCCCTGCCCGGAGCCCGGCACTCCCGGCATTCCCAGCCCCCCCGCATTCCCAGCCCCCCCCCGCCATTCCCAGCCCCCCCCGCCATTCCCAGCCCCCCCGGCATTCCCGGCCCCACCTCCGTGATCTCGGGGAAGTCCTCCTCGGCCGGCGGGGGCTGCGGCCCCAGGGCCAGCGGGATCTCCCTCTCCAGGGGCACTCGGAGCTGCAGCTGCACCGGGTCCCGCCCGCGGCGCTCCCGCTCCTGCAGCCGCTGCGGGACAGCGCCCGCGGCACGGGCACGGCTGGAACCGGGAAAAACCTCGGGCCCCGCGGAGCGAGCCCCCCGAGAGCCCCCGAGAGCCCGGAGCCCCCGAGAGACCCCCGAGAGCCCCCCGAGAGCCCGAGCCCCGAGAGACCCCCGAGAGAGCCCGCAGCCCCCCCGAGAGCCCCCGAGAGACCCCGAGAGCCCGAGAGAGCCCGAGAGCCCCCGAGAGACCCCGAGAGAGCCGAGCCCCCCGAGAGCCCCCGAGAGCCCCCGAGAGCCCGAGAGCCCCCGAGAGCCCCCGAGAGCCCCCGAGAGCCCCCGAGGCCGAGAGCCCCCGAGAGACCCCGAGAGCCCCCGAGAGCCCCCGAGAGCCCCCGAGAGCCCCGAGCCCCCGAGAGACCCCCGAGAGAGCCCCGAGCCCCCCGAGAGCCCCCCGAGAGCCCCCGAGAGCCCCGAGAGCCCCCGAGAGCCCCCGAGCCCCGAGAGCCCCCGAGAGCCCCCCGAGAGCCCCCGAGAGCCCCCCGAGAGCCCCGAGGAGCCCCGAGAGCCCCGAGAGCCCCGAGAGCCCCCGAGAGCCCCCCGAGAGACCCCCGAGAGCCCCCGAGAGACCCCCGAGAGCCCCCCGAGAGCCCCGAGCCCCCCGAGAGACCCCCGAGAGAGCCCCGAGCCCCCCCCGAGAGCCCCCCGAGAGCCCCCCGAGAGCCCCCGAGAGCCCCGAGAGCCCCCGAGAGCCCCCGAGAGCCCCCCGAGAGCCCCGAGAGCCCCGAGAGCCCCCCGAGAGCCCCCGAGAGCCCCCCGAGAGCCCCCGAGAGCCCCGAGAGAGCCCCGAAGAGCCCCGAGAGCCCCGAGAGCCCCCGAGAGCCCCGAGAGACCCCCGAGAGACCCCCGAGAGAGCCCCGAGAGCCCGAGAGCCCGAGAGCCCCCCGAGAGCCCCCGAGAGCCCCCGAGCCCCCGAGCCCCCGAGAGCCCCCGAGAGCCCCGAGAGAGCCCGAGAGCCCCGAGAGCCCCCCGAGAGACCCCCGAGCCCCCGAGAGCCCCCGAGAGCCCCGAGAGAGCCCCGAGAGCCCCGAGAGCCCCGAGAGCCCCCGAGAGCCCCCCGAGAGCCCCCCGAGCCCCCGAGAGCCCCGAGAGCCCCCGAGAGCCCCGAGAGCCCCGAGAGCCCCCGAGAGCCCCCCGAGAGCCCCCCGAGCCCCCGAGAGCCCCCCGAGAGCCCCCCGAGCCTCCCAAGACCCCCCGAGAGCCCCCGAGAGCCCCCCGAGCCCCCCGAGAGCCCCCCGAGAGCCCCCGAGAGCCCCCCGAGCCCCCCGAGCCCCCGAGAGCCCCCCGAGCCCCCGAGAGCCCCCCGAGAGCCCCCCGAGCCTCCCAAGACCCCCCGAGAGCCCCCCGAGAGCCCCCCGAGCCCCCGAGCCCCGAGAGCCCCCGAGCCCCCGAGCCCCCCGAGAGACCCCCGAGCCCCCCGAGCCCCCGGCTGCTGTGCTCCCCCCTTTCCGCAGATTCCGAGCCTTTTTCCAAGCCCTGACCGCCCTCCCAGTGCCAAAATTTCCCACAATTTCCAATCCGGGACAACATTCCCTCTTCTTCTTGCTGCTTATCCCAGGACTGGGAAACTCAAAGGACTCAAAAAAGTTTATTTTTCCTGGGTTTTTTCCCCAATCCAGTGTGTTAATCCACGTAATTCTCACCTGACTCTGGAGCTGCAGGGCCAGAGCTTTCTGCTCCTCAATTTGCCTCCACCTCTCTCTGGCTCGGGAATCATAGACGCTGGTCCTGGAAAAGCCACGGTTTTTCATGGAAAAATGGATTTAAAAAACCAGGACTTTGGTTCTTCCACCACAAAAAATCCCAGGAAAAGGCAGCAGGGAATATTAACTCACAGCTCTTTGATCCATAGCTCGGCCTGGAAAAAGGGGGGCTGGAAAGAGGGAGAAAAAAGGGTTGGAAGTGACCATAACTCCCAGAATTCCCTTATTTCCCGAATTCTCACTCTGTCCCTCTTCATTGTCACCTCCCTGTGTCCCTAAAAATCCTCAAAATCCCTCCAAAATTCCCCCATTTTCCACCCCTCACCTTGGAGCCGGAGTCCTGGAATCCTTGACCTTGAGCAAAATGACAGAATCTGAGCCTAAAAATGGGAAAAGCTTTTGGAATTTTGTCCCCTTCGATTCCCACCCCAAGTCCTGCCTGATCCCAAATAAGAACTCCAGATTCACCATGGAATTTAAATCCCCTTCCCAGAGTTTGGGGTTATCTGGGATTTGTTTTTCATTTTGTTTGGGATTTGGGGATTTTTTGGGATTTACTTGAGATTTTTTTGGGGAATTCTCTTTGGGATTTTTTGCGGAGGTTTTTGGTTTTTTTTTTTTTTTTAATTTTTAAAACACTTATCTCAGATTTTTTAGGGGTTTATTTGGGGTTATTTTTGGGGGGGGTTATATGGCTTGGAATTTTGGTATTTTTGAGATTTTTTTTGGCCATTTCCAGTGTTATTTTCCTGGGATTCCCAGGAGTTTTTACCTTCCCCCTGCGCCGCAGCCGCCGGCTCCTCCTCGTGCTGCGGCGGCGCCGCGGAATTCCGGGGCCGGAACGTCCCAGGAAACGCCGGCGAGGGGCCCAGGGGGGCACTCTGGGAATTCTGGGGCGGCTCCGGGGCAGGTGCGACCGGGCTGGGAATTTTATGGACTTCCAGCATCTCGGGATCGTCCCTGGGAGCCTCCTGGGGAAGGGAGGGGCCGGAGCGGGGACAGCGGGAGCTGCAAAAAAAAAAAAAACCCAGTCAGGGAAATTCCTGGGAAAAGACTGGAGGTGGGGATCTGGGCAGAGCTACTGGGATTTCTTGGGAGAGCTCCTGGGATTTCTTGGGAGAGCTTTGGGATTTGGGCAGGGCCTGGTGGTTTTCAGGGATTTGGGGTTTTTTGGGATTCTCTGGGATTCCCGCAGGGATTCTGAGGTTCTCTGGGATTCGGGGCGGGATCTTTGAGGGTGTTTTGGGACTCACAGGTGGAAGGGGAGCAGCGGGGAGGGTTTGCAGCTGGAGAATCTCTTCCCTGTCACCATCTGCAGCAGCTGCCGGTAAATCTCCCGCTCCTCCTCCCGCACCGTCTGCAGGGAGACCCCACGGAAAAAAAGGAAAACTCCCGTCAAAACCCTGGAACGCGCTGATCCCAAAAGATTCTCCCCCCGGGTTCAGGCGCCTGGTGGGATCCCACAAAGGCAGCGCTGAGGGAAAACCCTCAAAAATCAGGATGTAGGGCTGGGAAACGCCGGGTTTGACCCCAGCTCTGCCCGAGCCCCTCCCGATCCCAGAAATCCGCCGGGATTCCCGGGATTCCCCGCCCAGCCCGTCACCTCCTCGGCCGTGCTCAGGAAGCGCCTCGGGGCCTTCTTGGGGCTGCGGCGGCTCCAGGAGGGGCTGGGCGCCGGCTTGAGGGGGAAAGAGGCTCCGTGCAGGGAGGATTTTCCCCCAAAAGTGCTGGAATTCCCGCTGGAAGGAGGGAAAAAACGCCTCTGGTTTGCCATAAACCCCACAGACTGGTCTCAAACCCCAAACGGAATCACGGAAGAAAGGAGAAATGGAAAAAATTCCAAGTAAACCCCTCAAAGAATCCTCAAAATCCCAAATAAAATCCCTAACCCTCCTCCTCCCACCCACCCCGAAAACTAAATAAAACCCACCAAAAAAAATCTCCAAAATAAAACAAACAATCCCAACCCATCCCAAATAAATCCCCCCCCAATCCCGAATAAAATAAAAAAAACCCCAAGAATCCCAACCCCCACCAAAAAAACTCAAAAATCCTTTCCAAAAAAAAAAAAAAAAATAAAATCCCAACTAAAACCTGCCAAAAATTCCCCCCCAAAAAAATATTCCAAGCCTCTCCCAAAATAAAACTCAAGAAAATACTCAAAACTCCAAAATCCCAAATAACCCCCCCCAAAAAAAAAAAGTATCAAATAAAACCTGGACATTTTGGATGTGCCACACCCACCTGGAATTTTTCCGGGTCTCCAGGAAAGAGCCTCGGCTTCCCCGGGGCTTGGAGCTCCTCCACTGCCCATTGGCTCCCGGGAATCTTTCGGGAATTTCTAAGAGGAAAACCAGCAGAAATTAAAAAACCAATTTCCCCCTTCTCCAGGGATTATTTTCAGGGAAAACAGCCCCAAATTCCAGAGGGAAAACTTACCTGGGGCATAGCTGATGGAGCAGGAGGAGTTCCCAGCAGGGCAGGAGAAGCTGCTGAGTTTGGGGGGAAAAAACTGGGGAAAAAAAAAGAGGGGAAAATTCCAATATTTTGGTTAGAAGTGGGAAAATTCCAAGGAGGAATCCAGGAAAATTACTAGGAAAAGGGAAGGGTGTTCCCAGGGTTGGTTGGGAACGGTGGCAGGAATTCACAATTCCTAAAGTTCACCGTTCCCAACATTCACAAGTCCTAAAGCTGGCAATTCCTAATGAGCACAGCCCCCAAAACGCCAAACTTCTGAAGTTCACAATTCCTACAATTCCCAGCTCCCAAAATTCCCAGCTCCTAAAGGTCACGATTCCCAGAACTCACAACTCCCAGGTTTTATGGGCAGCGTTTGTGGAGCAGAATGTTCCCCAGAACTGCTGGAAAAATCCAGGATTTCGCAGCTCTGCCGGCAGCGCCGGGCCCGGGGGGATCCCACACCTGGGCTCCCCATTCCCGGCAAATTCCAGGCAGAATTCCCACGTCAGGAACCGGGGAAACCCAAAACCGGGTTTGGGTCAAATGGACTAAGGCTGGGTTTTCCCAGAGAAACCGCGGCTGGAAGAGTGCCGGGAGCAGCCGGGGGAGGGAGAATTGTCCCAGATCCGCCCGAAATCGCCTTCCCGGGCCGCTGCCGCTGCAATTCCCGGCGGGAATGAGCCCCGGGGGAAGGAATCCCGGCGGGAATGAGCCCCGGAGGGAATGAACCCCGGGGGAATGAATCCCGGGGGAAGGACCCCGAGGGAATGAACCCCGGAGGGAATGAACCCCGGCGGGAATGAATCCGGGGGAAGGAGCCCCGAGGGAATGAACCCCGGGGGGAATGAACCCCGGGGAATGAATCCCGGCGGGAATGAATCCCGGCGGGAATGAATCCCGGCGGGAATGAATCCCGAGGGAATGAGGAGCCCCGGCCCGTTTCGCACCTTGCTCTCGGCGCCGAAGCCCTTGAGGGCCGGGCCGGGCCGGGCCCGCGCCGCCTCCCGGGCCTCCATCCTCATCGGGCCCCGCAGCACCGGGCACGGGGAGAGGCCGGGCAGCGGCGGAGCGCGGGGTGAGGGCAGCGGGAGCGGCGGGAGCGGCGGGAGCGGCGGGAGCGGCGGGAGCGGCAGCGCGGGAAGAGCGGCGGGAGCGGCGGGAGCGGGAGCGGCAGGAGCGGACCGCGGGAGGAGCGGCAGGAGCGGCAGGAGCGGGAGGAGCGGGAGCGCGGGAGGAGCGGCAGGAGCGGCAGGAGCGGCAGGAGCGGCAGGAGCGGGCTCCGGGAGCGCGGCAGGGCCCGCGGCCGCCGCCGCCGCACCGGAAGCGGAAGCGGCACCGGAAGCGCCCCGAGCGCGCGCGGCTCTCCCGGGCACAGCGGCGGCAGCGAGGAGGCGGCGGCGGAAGCGAGCGCCGGGAGTGAGGCGCCGCCGGAAGTGACGCAATAGCAGGGACCGGAGGCGCTCGGTGCCGGGAGAAGAGCGCGCCCCCCGGCGGCTCGGAGGAACGGGGCGGCGGCGAGGGGCGGGCGGGGGGGGAGGGCGACCGGACAGGGGTCACTCTGTGCGGGGCGGTCACTCTGCAGGAGCCCGTGACCGGACAGGGGTCACTCTGTGCGGGGCGGTCACTCTGCAGGAGCCCGTGACCGGACAGGGGTCACTCTGTGCGGGGCGGTCACTCTGCAGGAGCCCGTGACCGGACAGGGGTCACTCTGTGCGGGGCGGTCACTCTGCAGGAGCCCGTGACCGGACAGGGGTCACTCTGTGCGGGGCGGTCACTCTGCAGGAGCCCGTGACCGGACAGGGGTCACTCTGTGCGGGGCGGTCACTCTGCAGGAGCCCGTGACCGGACAGGGGTCACTCTGTGCGGGGCGGTCACTCTGCAGGAGCCCGTGACCGGACAGGGGTCACTCTGTGCGGGGCGGTCACTCTGCAGGAGCCCGTGACCGGACAGGGGTCACTCTGTGCGGGGCGGTCACTCTGCAGGAGCCCGTGACCCTACAGGGCATGGTCAGCCTGTGTGGGGATGCTAGTGACCCTACAGGGGTCACTCTGTGTGGATGTACCTCCCTACAGCCGATCCCATCGCATTCGACCTCGTTACAGCTGATCCCGTTCCAGTTTCTCCCTATGGTCCGTCTTGTCACAGCCGCTCCCTACATCCAAAACTGCGACAGCCAATCCCGTAATAGGGGATCCCATTCGAGCCGGTCCCATTACAGTCAATCCCATAATAGCCGGTCCCTACAGTCGCTGATCCCATTACAGCCGATCCCATTACCCGATCCCGTTACCCCGATCCCATTACCCCGATCCTGTTACCACCGATCCCCGTTACCCCGATCCCATTACCCCGATCCCGTTACCCCGATCCCCGTTACCCCGATCCCATTACCCCGATCCCGTTACCCCGATCCCATTACAGGTGATCCGTTACCACGATCCCGTTACCCACCGATCCCGTTACAGGTGATCCGTTACCACGATCCCGTTACCCCGATCCCGTTACCATCCACGACGTACCGATCCCGTTACCTCGATCCGTTACCACCCCGATCCCGTTACCCCGATCCCGTTATACCGATCCCGTTACTCCTCCCGTTACCCCGTTACCCGATCCCTACCCGATCCCATTACCCTGATCCCTTACCCGATCCCGTTACCCTGATCCCGTTACCCCGATCCCATTACCCTGATCCCGTTACCCCGATCCCGTTACTCCGAGCCCGTACCCCGATCCCGTTATCCCGAGCCCCGCGGCCAATCCCAGGTCCCAGCCCGTGCCCGCGCTCTGTTCCCGGCCACGGTGGCGCCGGCCGGGCTGTCCCCAGGCTGTCCCGGGCTGTCCCCAGGCTGTCCCGGGCTGTCCCGGGCTGTCCCCGTGCTCTCCCCGGCTGTCCCCGTGCTCTCCCCGGGCTGTCCCCGTGCTCTCCCCGGGCTGTCCCCGGGCTCTCCCCGGCTGTCCCGTGCTGTCCCCGTGCTCTCCCCGGCTGTCCCCGGCTGTCCCGTGCTCTCCCCGGCTGTCCCCAGGCTGTCCCGGGCTGTCCCCGGCTGTCCCCGGGCTCTCCCCGGGCTGTCCCCAGGCTCTCCCCGGCTGTCCCCGGCTCTCCCGGCTGTCCCCGGCCATGTCCCGGCGTCCCCCGGGCTGCTCCCCGGCCGTCCCCGGGCTCTCCCCGGCGTCCCGGCTGTCCGGGCTGCTCCCCGCGCCCGGGCGGTCCCCCGAGGCTGTCCCGCGGTCACGTGCCCCGCGGGTCCCCGGCTCCCCGCGGGTCAGTGCTCCCCCAGGCTGTCCCCGGCTCTCCCCGGGCTGTCCCCGCTGTCCCCGGCCCCGCGGTCCGTGCCCCCGGTCCAGGTCCCCGCCATGGTGCCGGTCCCGCTGGCCCAGGGCTGGGCCGGTTGCTGCCCCGCCGCGCTGTCGCTGCCGCAGTCCTGCTGCCCCGCAGTCCCGCTGCTCCCCGCGCCGAGCCGCGGCGCCCCGCAGGTCAGTGCTCCCCGCGGTCAGTGCTCCCCGCAGGTCAGTGCTCCCCGCGGTCAGTGCTCCCCGCAGGTCAGTGCTCCCCGCAGGTCAGTGCTCCCCGCGGTCAGTGCTCCCCGCAGGTCACTGTGCCCCCGCAGGTCATGTGCTCCCCGCAGGTCAGTGCTCCCCGCGGTCATGTCCCCGCGGTCAGTGCTCCCCGCAGGTCATGTGCCCCGCGGTCACTGCTCCCCGCAGGTCAGTGCTCCCCGCAGGTCAGTGCTCCCCGCGGGTCAGTGCTCCCCGCAGGTCAGTGCTCCCCGCAGGTCAGTGCTCCCCGCAGGTCACTGTGCCCCGCAGGTCAGTGCTCCCCGCAGGTCAGTGATCCCCGCGGTCAGTGCCCCCGCAGGTCAGTGCCCCGCAGGATCAGTGCTCCCGCACCGGGACCGGGAACACCCGCGGACCGGCACCGGCACTGGGCTGGAGCCGGGAGAGACAGCGGCAGGAAACGGGGACTGGGACCAGTAAGGAAAGCAGAGCAGATCCCGCTGGGAACAGCGGCCGGGATCAGTAATGGCCCCGGACTGGGACCAGCGCCGGGACCAGCAATGAACTGGAACCGGTCAGGGAGAGGTACTGGAATCAGCAGGGAATGGGGACTAGGACCAGTAAGGAAAGCAGACTGGAACCAGTGAGGAGTGCAGAGTTCCCACAGGGAACACAGACTGGGACCGGTAAGGAGGATAAACTGGCACCGGTAAGTAGGGCAGACTAGGAACCACAAGGAATAGAGACTGGGACGAACAGGGAATGCAGACCGGAACCAGTAAGGACAGAGCAGCACCAGTAAGGAGGACAAACTAGCCCCAGTAAAACCGGACTGGCCCCACTAAGAACAAACTGGCACCAGTAAGAAGTGCAGAGCAGCTCCCACAGGGAAAACAAACTGGGACCAGTAAGGACAGACTGGCCCCAGTAGAGAATAGAGACTGGGACCAGTAAAGAGGACAAAGTGACCCCAGTCCGGAGTCCCCCGGCGCCCCCCCGGCGGGAGTGTCCCGGCGGTGGCAGCGGGGCCGTCCCGCTGTCGCCGTCCCCGCGTTCCTCCCCCGGCGGGGCCATTCTGCGCTGGCAGCTCCACACGGAGGGACGCAGCTGCCCTTCCCGCCTTGGGATTTGCCCGAATTTCCCGATTTCTTCCAGGGAGGAAAATGCCTCCGAGCCCCGCGGGACCCCGTCACCCCGAGACCCTGGGGGTCGGCAAAGCCATCGCCGTCCTCACCTCCGGGGTGACGCGCAGGGTAAGGGGACCCCAAAACCTCAACTCTCCAGGATCCCAAATCCCTGCAACCCCAAAACCCCCGGGATCCGAAGCCTCTACCCGAATCCCTAGATATCGCCCCAAATTTCTCCCCTCTCCCCCCAGAACTCCCCGGATCTCCTGTGATCCCGAAATCCCTGGAATCCCCAAACCCCCACCCCAAATCCCCCTGAATTTCCCCAAAATCCCCCCCAAATCCCTAAATCTGCTCCTTTTGGGGTAAAAATTTGGATTTTGATCCCACGACCGTCGGGGTTTTCCCTGGAGTGGGGTTTTGGGAATGACCTTGGGAAGATTTTGGGGTCGGGCGGAGCTCGGGGAGTTTTGCGATGCTGGGGGGGGAGCAATGGTGACAAAATTCGGGGAGGGGACCCCAAGGGAACGCTGGTGGCACTTTGGCACCGAGCCAAAAGAATCGGGATTGCCCAAAATTCCAAGGATTCATCCCCAAAATTGGGGGTTTTCCGGGGTCCCAAGGATGGGGGGCAGAGGGATACGGGGGGTGCCAGGCCAGGCCCCCCCCCCCCCCGAGTGTCCCCTCCCCCGCGTTTGTCACCCGCGTCAGGCGCTGCCACCAAAGGTCACCAGGGCAAAAATAACCCAGGGGGTGGCAGCTGCGAGGGGGGACACAGGGGGGAATGGGGGGGACAGATTTGGGGTGTCCCCAAGGGGGTGGCAGCTGGGGGAGATGGGACTGACAGCTTTGGGGGTGGTTTTGGGGATGTCCCTGGGGGGCGGCGGGGGCCCGGCGGGTGACAGCGACCGCGGTGTCCCACAGGGATGAACGCGGCCGTGCGCGCCGTGGTGCGCGTGGGGATCTACACCGGGGCCAAGGTGTTCTTCGTGTGCGAGGTCAGTGCCAGCCCCGGCCCCAGCATCCCACATCCCACCCCGAAACTGCGGGAAAGGAGTCATTTAACCGCTGTCCCCCCCAGGGCTACCAGGGGCTGGTGGACGGCGGCGAGAACATCAAGGAGGCCACGTGGGACAGCGTGTCCATGATGCTGCAGCTGGTGAGGGACACGGACAGGGACTCACGGGGACAACGGGATCTCCTCCCGGGCTGCGGGGGCACCGGGCGTGCTCCTCACTCCGGTTTGTCCCGGTCTGAGCCCGGGCTCAGCAGAAAACGACCCGACACCGGAGCTGGGATGGGGAGAGAGAGGGGCGGGACACAGGGACGGGCACAGGGACGGACAGAGGGACGGAGGGACAGCCCCACGGCCACGCTCCCTCCGCAGGGCGGCACGGTGATCGGCAGCGCGCGCTGCCAGGATTTCCGCACGCGCGAGGGGCGGCTCCGCGCCGCGCGGAATTTGGTCAAGCGCGGCATCACCAACCTGTGCGTGATCGGCGGCGACGGCAGCCTCACGGGCGCGGACACCTTCCGAGCAGAGTGGGGCGGGCTGCTGGCCGAGCTGCTCAAAACCGGTACGGGGCGGACACCGCGGGAGCCCCGGAACCACCCCGGGGGCCGGGAGAGAACGGGTTGGGGTCAAAAGGGAAAGGTTTGGGTTCAAAAGAACACCCCCCAAAAAAAAAAAAAAAAAATCGGGGTTTGGCACATAAAAGTGTGGGGTTTTTTTCCGCTATTAGGGAAGTTTAGGGCACCTTTGCTCCCCGAGGGGATGTTTTGGAGGGGGGATGCAGAGAGAAAAGGCAGTGTGGAAAGGTTTGGTTCCAAATCGGGATATGAAAGTCAAAAATGTGGGGGTTTTTTATCCTCGTTTTGGAGGTTTGGGCATTGTTGAAGATGTTTTAAGGGGGGGACACAGAGGGAAAAGAGGGTTTGGTTCAAAACATCACGGTGTGGCACTCAAAAATTTGGGTTTTTCCCCCCAAAAAGGGAGATTTGTGGTACTGCTTCCCCCTAAGGGGACATTGTGGGGAGGGAGGACCCACATCAGGAAAAGGGGGTGCGTAAAGGTTTGATGCCAAAAGAGTTCTGGCTCCAAACTCAAGGTGTCCTACACAAAAACATGGGATTTTGCCACCCCAAGCTGAGCGATTTCCCCCCCCTAACGATCCCCGTGACACCTCTACCCCCGAGTGACCATCTGGGGATGCTGCCCCCCGTTCCCCAGGTGCCATCTCAGCGGAGGAGGCGCAGCGCTCGAGCTACCTGAACATCGTGGGCATGGTGGGCTCCATCGACAACGACTTCTGCGGCACCGACATGACCATCGGCACCGACTCGGCGCTGCACCGCATCATGGAGATCGTGGACGCCATCACCACCACGGCACAGAGGTGACAGCAACACCCTCGGCATCCTCAACCCCCCCCCCGTGTCCTCGTCTTGGGTGGGTGACGCTTTCTTGTCCCCCACAGCCACCAGAGGACTTTCGTACTGGAGGTGATGGGACGGCACTGCGGGTGTGTATGACCCAGCGGCACCTGGGAGGGGTTCTTTTCACCCCAAAAATCAGGGGAAGTGGCTCAAAAGGCATTTATGGCCCCGTTTCAGGTACCTGGCTCTGATCACGGCCCTGGCCTGCGGCGCAGATTGGGTTTTCATCCCCGAGTCCCCCCCCGAGGATGACTGGGAGGAGCACCTGTGCAGGAGGCTGACTGAGGTGGGAGGGAGGAAGAGATGGACGCGGGGATGGAGGGAGGATCTCCCCGTGTCCTCATCCCCCTTGCCACGCCGTGTTCCCCCCAGACCCGCGACGGCGGCTCCAGGCTCAACATCATCATCGTGGCCGAGGGCGCCATCGACAAGCACGGCAAGCCCATCACCTCGGATGAGATCAAGGCTGTGAGTGGGCATGGGGGCACACGGGGGACAGGGGGACAACCCCCTCTGCCCCTCCCCTCCTTTTTGGGGCCAGTTCCAGACCTCTTCTGTGTCCCCACAGCTGGTGGTGAAACGTCTGGGGTACGACACCAGGGTGACCATCCTGGGCCACGTCCAGCGAGGGGGGACCCCCTCAGCCTTCGACCGCATCCTGGTGGGCACCTCCTCCCTCGCTCCGGCCCCAAATGGGGGCTCCTGGAGGTGGCAGCCCCCCCCCCGGGAGGTGACACCCCCTCCCCTGTCCTCTCAGGCCAGCAGGATGGGCGTGGAGGCCGTGATGGCGCTGCTGGAGGGGACGCCAGACACGCCAGCCTGCGTGGTCAGCCTGTCCGGCAACCAGGCCGTGCGCCTGCCCCTCATGGAGTGCGTCCAGGTGGTGAGTGGGGACAGGGGGGGACGCTGCAAGAGTCCTGAGATGTCCCCAAACCCACGCCAGGGATGGCTCCCACCCCGGCACACCCCAGGGACAGATCCCACCCCAACCCCCTTCTGTGCCCCCAGACCAAGGACGTCACCATGGCCATGAATGAGGGACGCTTCGAGGATGCGCTGAAGCTGCGGGGCCGGTGGGTGGCACCTCCTCGTCCCTGTCCCTGCACCCCAATGTCCTCAAAACACCCCAAAACCCCAACTTCCCCAATTCTTAGGAGCTTCCAGAACAACTGGAACGTCTACAAGCTGCTGGCTCACATCCGCCCACCTGCCACCAAGGTAGGGGACACCCAAATCCCACCCTGGCACATCCCAGTGCCATTCCGGGACACCCCAACCCCATCCCCATCCAAGCCCAACCCCACTTATGACACCCCAGCCCCAGCCAAGCCCCCTGTCCCTGTCCCAGAGCGGGTACACGGTGGCTGTGATGAACGTGGGCGCCCCGGCCGCGGGGATGAACGCGGCCGTGCGCTCCTGCGTGAGGATCGGCCTCATCCACGGCCACCGCATGCTCGCCGTGCACGACGGCTTCGAGGGCCTGGCCTTTGGCATGGTGAGATCCTACAGGGAATGGGCTCTGGGGTGGATTCGCGGTGGTGAGGGTCCTAAGGGGGAAAGGAGTTGGGATGGGGAGATTCCTGTGGGGAAAAAGGGGTGGCCGAGGCACGATGGATTTGAAGAGCTGGATTTTGAGATGGTGAGATTCTTATAGGGAAAAGGGTGTGGGACGTGCAGGATGGATTTGAAGGGTTGGATTTTGGGAGGGGGAGATCTCAGAGGGAAAATGCGGTGCTCGGGAGTGCACGTCAGCTTTGAGGGGCTGGCTCTTGGGATGGGGAGATTCTAGTGGGGAAACAGGGTGGGAAAAGGGGGTGAAAAAGCATGGGATGGGTTTGACAGATTTGAGATAGATTTGAAGGGCTGCGTCTTGGAATGGGGAGATCCCTGTGGGAAAAGGGTGCAAGAAAAGGGCCTGGTAAGGGGCAGTTGTGGCCCTGCAGGGATGTGGATTCCTCAGGAATTCCTTGGAATGGGGATGTTTAACCCCTGTCCGAACCCCAGCCCTGCTGTGGGTCCCATCTGGTGCTGGCCCGAGCCAGGGGACATTGTGTGACCTCAGTGTCACTCTGAGGGGGCTGAGGAGGGCCAGTGTAACGCCAGATCCTTCTCCCACCCCATTAACTCCCTGTTTCCTCCCCCAGGTGGAGGAGATCAGCTGGAATGCTGTGGGCAGCTGGACAGGGCTGGGAGGATCCAAACTGGGCACCAAGAGGTGATACCCCCCCCATCCCTGTGTGGGGTCATTTGGGGTCCTTCTGGTGTCTCCACCTCGGCCAGGCTCATACAGGGGGGTTCCCCTTCCCAGGACTCTGCCCAAGAAATTTTTTGAGGAGATCAGCGCCAACATCAGCAAATTTGAGATCCACGCACTCATCATCATCGGTGGCTTTGAGGTCAGCGGGGTGTGGGCAGCGGGGCTCGGGCAGAGCACGGTGGGGGTGCGGTCAGGATGTGGTTAGAGGGGCACGGTTTGGGTGGGGTCAGCGTCCCCATTGTCCTGCAGGCGTTCATGGGTGGCCTGGAGCTGGTGGAGGGCCGGGCGCGCTTCGAGGAGCTCTGCATCCCCGTGTGCATCATCCCCGCCACCGTCTCCAACAACGTGCCCGGCTCCGACTTCAGCATCGGCGCCGACACCGCCCTGAACACCATCACCACTGTGAGACCCCAAACCCCACCCCAGCACCATCTCCACAGTCACACTCTGATCCTACAGCCACTGATTCCAAACAGCATCACCACTGTGAGACCCCAACCCCCACCCCAGCACCATCTCCACAGTCACACTCTGATCCTACAGCCACTGATTCCAAACAGCATCACCACAGTGAGATCCAAATCCTGTATCCATGCTCCTCTATCCCAAACACCAGCACCATCATAGACCCAGTAAAGTCCCAATCTGATCCAAAGCACTATCTCCACAACCATTACCACTGGAGACCCCGACGAAATCCCACCCACCCTCCTTACACCCCTTTGCCTACTCACACCCTATTTCAACGTGTGACCTGACCAACGTGTGCAGGGATCCCAAATCCTGTCCAAACCTCCCCATTTCACGTGTACCTGATCAACAGTGTTCAGGCACCCCAACCTAGTCCCCAAAACCTGCCCCATTTCAGAGTGTCCTGACCAGCAGTGTGTAGCACCCCAATCCTTCCCCACAACCTGCCCCATTCAACTGGACCGATCAAGCAGTCAGGACCAATCTGTCCCCAACCTGCCCCATTCAGACAGGTGACCTGATCAAGCAGTGTGTCAGGCACCCATCCTGTCCCCAAACCTGCCCCATTTCAGACAGGTGACCTGATCAAGCAGTGTGTCAGGCACCCCAACCTGTCCCCAGAACCCTGCCCCATTTCAGACGTGTGACCTGATCAAGCAGTGTGTCAGGCACCCCAACCCTGTCCCCAAACCCTGCCCCATTTCAGACAGGTGACCTGATCAAGCAGTGTGTCAGGCACCCCAACCCTGTCCCCAAACCCTGCCCCATTTCAGACGTGTGACCTGATCAAGCAGTGTGTCAGGCACCCCAACCCTGTCCCCAAACCCTGCCCCATTTCAGACGTGTGACCTGATCAAGCAGTCGGCCGCAGGCACCAAGCGCCGCGTGTTCATCATCGAGACCATGGGCGGCTTCTGTGGCTACCTGGCCACCATGGCCGGGCTGGCGGCCGGCGCCGACGCCGCTTACATCTTCGAGGAGCCCTTCAGCAGCCGTGACCTGCAGGTGGGGACAGCCCTGTCCCCAGGGCAGTGAGGAACGAGAGGCTTTCCCTTCCTGACTGCGCTCCTGACCCCACTGTCGACCCCGCAGGCCAACGTGGACCACCTGACCGAGAAGATGAAGACCACGGTGAAGAGGGGGCTCGTGCTCAGGTGGGCTTGGAGGGGGACCTTGTGTCACCCCCATGTGCATTGGGTTTGGAATCAGGGGAGCCAGGGTCTCACCGTGGTGATGGGTTAGGGATGGAGGATTTGGGATCTCACCGTGGTGCCGGAGTTTGGGATGAGAGGAATGGTTTGGGATGGGGTGAGTTGTCAGATTTGGGGCTGATCCTGTCCCTGCTGTAGGAACGAGCGGTGCAATGAGAACTACACCACAGATTTCATCTACAACCTGTACTCCGAAGAGGGAAAAGGGGTCTTTGACTGCCGGAAAAATGTCCTGGGGCACATGCAGCAGGTGGGAATTCCTTGGGAATGGGGTGAGGGTTTGGGAATTCCCCTAGGAACAGGAGCGGGGTTCGGGGGATTTCCCCAGGAATGAGATTTGGGGTCTGGGGGATTTCCCTGGCTCATCCCGGATTCTCCTGGAACAGGGAGGCAGCCCCACTCCCTTCGACCGGAATTTCGGCACCAAGATGGGTGCCAAGGCCGTGGCCTGGATCACTGGGAAGATCAAGGAGTGCTCCCGGCACGGTGGGTGCTGCTGGAGGGGGGCATCCCACAGGGACCCCAGAGTGACCCTACGTTCCCAAGAGGCCTCCCGTGGATTCTGGGGGATGTTCCCTGCTCCTGGATGATCCCAAACATTCCCAACCTCCCCTCCCATGTTCCTGGAAGGCCCTAAGTTTTCCCAACCTTCCCTTCCTGGAAGGTCCCAGACATTCCCCATGTACCTTTTCAAGGATTTTCCCCTCCTGGAACATCCCAAACATTCCCAACCCCTGCTCCAAGGAGGATCCCAAACACTCCCAACTTCCTGTCCCAGGTGTTCCCCTGTCCCTGAAAACCCCCAAACATTCCCACCCTTCCCTCACACATCCCTGGAGGATTCCAAATGTTTCCGAGTCGCCTCCAGGAGGTTCCCAAACGTTCCGTGTCCCTCCCAGGCCGGATCTTTGCCAACTCGGCCGACTCCGCGTGCCTGCTGGGGATGCGCAAGCGCAGCCTGGTGTTCCAGCCCATCGCGGAGCTGCGCCAGCAGACGGATTTCGAGTGCGTGTCCCTGCCCGTGCCCGCCCCGGAAAGGGGGGACAAAGCCCGGGATCCCTCCCCAGGGATGTCCCCAGCCTGTCCCTGTGCTGTCCCCTCAGGCACCGCATCCCCAAGGAGCAGTGGTGGCTGAGGCTGCGGCCCATCCTCAAAATCCTGGCCAAGTACAACATCGAGCTGGACACGTCCGAGAGGGCGCACCTGGAGCATCTGACCCGCAAGGTCCTGGTCCCTGAAGCCACCCTGTGACAGTGGCCAGCCCTGGTGAACCCCCAAAACACCCTTTCCCCACAGCCTTCTGGGGCTCTTCAGGGATTTTGAGAAGCGGTCCCCCGAGTGATGAGTTGAGGATGGGCGGTGGAGGTTGAGGAATTTAGGGTTAAAAGTCACAAAATGGAGATGTTTCAATAAATTCAGTGCTTGTCCAAGCGCTCTGGGTCTCTGTGAGTCCATGGAAAGGTGAACCTGGATCCCACTGACCCCAAATCCCTCCTGACCCTCAGGACTGGATTGCCCAGCATGACAGAGAGGGATAAAACTTGAACTTTCATCCCAAATTCTTCCCAGAAAAAAATAACAATGACAGTTTTTAGCTGCTTGGTTTCACCTTGGATAACTGCTCTACTACTGGATCCTGGAATAGATCCCCCCAGAAAACCCACACCATTACCAAAGGGTGAATTCCTGTTGGGAAACCTCAGGAAGAGCTTGAGGAGGCGGGAGGGAAGCCCTCAGCTCCACGTGGATCTCTCTGGAGAAGACTTCCTTGGCCCACTAGAATCCCAGCACTGCAAAATTTTGGTTTTTGAGGTGCTTTCACCCTTGATGCAGCATAAAAATTATGGATACACAGGGAAAACTTCGCTTTCTATGCTGGTGAAACACCTGGATCTTTGATTTCCAGCCAACACATCCAACAGGATTTCTCTGCATCCCAACCCTCAACTTCCTGACTTGGGTCCTTCCTTCCTTCCTCAAAGGAGAATTTTCCTTTAAATCCTTCCCTTCCCAAAACAAAAACAAACAAACAAAAAAAAACCCCAAAAACACAAGAAAAAAAAAAACAAAAAAAAACAAAAAAAAACCAAACAAACGAGGGGAAAAATAGATTAATCCAACAGCTGGGATATAATTTGCCATCAGAGAGATATTTGCAGGACGGTGAAAAGCAGGGACAGGGGGAGAAGCGGAGGGGACAGAGGGGAAGAAATGGAGGGAATGTGAGAGGAGGACAGGGGAAAGAAATGGAGGGGACAAAACGGAAGGGACAGAGAGAGGAAACAGAGGCAGCGTGAGGGACCGGCGGGGTCCTGGATGGCCAAAGGGAACAAAAACACACGGAGAGGAACCCAGCGAGTGCGGAAGCAAGCAGGGAACCTCTGCCGGGAGCCAGGGGCGAGCCGGGCGAAGGGCAGGCGCCCCTCCCTCAGGTGAGCAGCAGCAGGTACTCCTTGAGGCAGGCGGGCAGCGGCAGCTGCTGCACGGCCTGGGGCAGGAAGCGCAGGCCGAGCGAGCGGCGCACGGCGTAGCGCGACAGCGCCTGCAGCGTGCCCGGCGCCGAGCACAGCAGCGTCAGCCGCTGGCACAGCTGCGGGTCCCGCGCCACCTCCCAGGGCAGGCTCCCGTTCTTGCGCAGCTCGAAGTGTCCCGTGGCTCTGTGGAGCAAATCCAGGCAGGAATCCTCGCGCTCCGTGCCCAGGCCCCGCACCAGCAGCGCCACCAGGCGCGAGATGGGGCTCTGGCCCTTCAGGTTGACCACGCGCACCTCGGCGCCGAAGTCCAGCAGGACGCTGACGCTCTCCAGGTTGCCCTTCATGGCCGCCCAGCTCAGGGGGTGTGTCGTCGTTGTAGTCCAGGGCGTTGACCAGGGCGCCGTTGGCCAGCAGGGCCCGCACGCACTCGGCGTTGTTCTTGAAGGCCGCCCAGTGCAGAGGCGTGTCCTTGTTGCCGTCCAGAGCGTTGGGGTTGGCTCCGTACTCCAGCAAAATCTCCACGCAGGTTTCGTCTTTCTCCGCCGCGTAGTGAAGGGCTGTGCGGTTGTAGCCGTCCAGGGCGTTCACCTGGGGGGAAAAATAAAGGTCTGGGGATCAGGGAGCGGCCCCGGCTGGACCTGGAAGCGAGGGAACAGGCAAAGGTGCCAAATCCCAAACGCAGGGAAAAAAAACGAGCAAGGGTTTCTTCCTCAGCTGGATCCAGCAGACAGGGGAAAGTGGGATTAAAAAAATCCAGCGAATGTAGGGTTTAATTCTTCCTTCTCAGCCTCCTGAAATCGCAGTGCAAATACTTAGGTTTCAATCCTATCTCCTCACCTTTCCAAAATCTCAGCACATTTATGTTTTAGTTCTCCCTCCGCACCCTCCCCAACAGCTCAGCGCAAAAATTTAGGTTTCAATCTTTCCTCTGCTCCCAAAATCTCAGCCCAAAAACTCCCCCCTTGCTGGGACAATGAACCTTCCCGTGCCACTATGGGAGGGGACGCACACCCACAGAATATGCTGAGCTGGAAAAGACCGACAAAGATCGTCAAATCCAAGCCCTGAACAGGACACTCAAAAATCCCTCCCTGTTCTGGAAAAGTCCAAATCCCAGTCCCTAGAGCTTGTGACCCATGACACCTTGGGGGAAGAACTTTTCAGCAAAATCCAACTTAAACCCACCAGCTCTAACTCGCAGCTGTTTATCAGCTCCTTATGATTTCCCTGCCCTTTGGCTCAGTGTTTTCCACCTGTTTTCGGTTTTCCTAAGCTTTACCTCAGCTCCTTTTTGCAGCAGCAGCTCCACGCAGTCGGCATCAGCCACCATGCAGGCACAGTGCAGGGGTTTGAGGGTGCCATGCAGGCAGTTCACATCGGCGCCCTGGGGAGCACAGGAACCCTCCGGGTCAGGAACTCCCCCACTTCCCATCCCTTCCGAAAGGGTTAATTCACACAAATCCCGGGGGTTTGCAGGAACGGCCTCGGGGTAAGCAAACCCCACCCTTCCCCTGCCCTTCCCATCCCTTCGAAAAGGCTTCATGAAGAGAAATCCCGTGGGTTCGCTCGCAAGGACGCTCCTGGTCTTAATCACGACTCCCGTTTGTGTTTCACCAATTCACTGTCATCAAACGGTGGCGGGAGATCCCCCGGCCTCAGGGTCGGGAGGGGGATAGGAAAAGCCTGGAGTCTCTAAACCAACCGGAGATGCACCGATCTTCCCCTCTCGGGACCAGAAAACCCCTCCGGGGAGTCCTCACGGAGGCTCCGCAGGGACCGGGACAGCTCGGCAAGTGCCCGTCAGAGGCACCCGGAGCCCGCGGGGGAGTCACGCAGGCGGCCCGGCCGCGGAAGGGTGGGATGCCCTGGCCGCGGAAGGGTGGGATGCCCCGGTCGCGGAAGGCTGGGATGCCCCGGTCGCGGAAGGGTGGGATGCCCCGGCCGCGGAAGGGTGGGATGTCCCGGCCGCGGAAGGCTGGGATGCCCCGGCCGCGGAAGGAGGGGATGCCCTGGCCGCGGAAGGGTGGATACCCTGGCCGCGGAAGGCTGGATGCCCGGCCGCGGAAGGGTGGGATACCCCGGCCGCGGAAGGCTGGGATGCCCCGGCCGCGGAAGGCTGGGATGTCCCGGTCGCGGAAGGCTGGGATGTCCCGGCCGCGGAAGGCTGGGATGTCCCGGCCGCGGAAGGCTGGGATGCCCCGGCCGCGGAAGGCTGGGATGTCCCGGCCGCGGAAGGGTGGGATACCCGGCCCCGGAAGGCTGGGATGCCCCGGCCGCGGAAGGCTGGGATGCCCGGCCGCGGAAGGCTGGGATGCCCCGGCCGCGGAAGGCTGGGATACCCCGGCCGCGGAAGGGTGGGATGCCCCGGCCGCGGAAGGCTGGGATGCCCCGGCCGCGGAAGGGTGGGATTACCCCGGCCGCGGAAGGGTGGGATACCCGGCCGCGGAAGGCTGGGATACCCCGGCCGCGGAAGGGGGGGATGTCCCGGCCGCGGGGACTCACCCGGCCGATGAGATCCTCCACGTTGTCCCGGGGGAAGGAGCGGATGGCGGCGATGGTGCGGATAAGGCGCTCGGACAGCGAGTACTTGCTCTGGATGCTCTGCATGATGTACCACATGGCGCGGGTCGCGCTGCGGCATCCCCGGCCGGGCCCCGCGCCGGACCCGGGGCGGGGCGGGGGGAGCGGCCCGGGCCGGGCTGAGCCGCAGCAAGGTCCGGAGGTGGAGCCGAGGCTGTTCCGGAGGAACCCGGAGCGGCTCCGGGGCGGTTCCGGGGCCCCGGGGCGGTTCTGGGGGCGCCGGGCCGATCCCGGACCGTTCCCGGAGCAGCGGCGACCGCCGGCCAAGCGGGACGCGGAAACGCCGCGGAACGGAAGTGGCGTCAGAGCGCCCCGCCCTCCCCGCCACCAATCGGCTGCGGCGCCGCCGCCGCTCCCGCCCCCTCCATGCCTTTGCGCCAATCCCCAGCACCGTCCGCCCCCCAGGCCACGCCCCCTAACGGATTCCCACCAATCCGCGCCTCCCCGGTATCACGAGCGCGCTCCAGAGCCCCCCCCCCCGATTTTCCCCATTTCCCCCCAAACCTCGCTTTCTTTAGACCACGCCCACACCGAGCCTCCAACCAATAGGAACGCAGCACCAGCAACACCCTGGGAACGTAACGGCGGAGGCCACGCCCCCTCCCCGGCCCCACAGACGGCCCCGGAATCGGCGCCTCGTCTTTTATTCATTTTAACTTCTCCCGCTCCCGGACAGCGCCGCTCCCGTCAGCAGCCTCCGATCCCTCCAGAGGGGCCCCTTTGTCCTCTACGGCCGCGGGTTGGGGTCCCACCGGGAGCGCCCGCCGCTCGCCAGGCGCAGAGCAGAGCCCTGAATAAACCAGGAGGGTCGCGGCTGCCGAATCTCGGGGAGTGGGGACCGAATCCTGGGCTGGATGCTGAATCTCGGGGAGTGGGACGAATCCTGGGCTGGCTGCCGAATCGGGATGGGGACCGAATCCTGGGCTGGATGCTGAATCTCGGGAGTGGGGACCGAATCCTGGGCTGGATGCTGAATCTCGGGGAGTGGGGACCGAATCCTGGGCTGGCTGCCGAATCTCGGGAGTGGGGACCGAATCCTGGGCTGGCTGCCGAATCTCGGGGAGTGGGACCGAATCCTGGGCTGGATGCCGAATCTCGGGGAGTGGGGACCGAATCCTGGGCTGGCTGCCGAATCTCGGGGAGTGGGGACCGAATCCTGGCTGGATGCCGAATCTCGGGGAGTGGGGACCGAATCCTGGGCTGGATGCCGAATCTCGGGAGTGGGGACCGAATTCTGGGCTGGCTGCCGAATCTCGGGGAGTGGGGACCGAATCTGGGCTGGATGCCGAATCTCGGGAGTGGGGACCGAATCCTGGCTGGATGCCGAATCTCGGGGAGTGGGACCGAATTCTGGGCTGGCTGCCGAATCTCGGGAGTGGGGACCGAATCCTGGGCTGGATGCTGAATCTCGGGGAGTGGGGACCGAATCCTGGCTGGATGCTGAATCTCGGGAGTGGTACCGAATTCTGGGCTGGATGCCGAATCTCGGGATGGGTACCGAATTCTGGCTGGATGCCGAATCTCGGGGAGTGGGGACCGAATTCTGGGGGGGGCTTGGCTGCCGAGGCGGCGTGGGTGCTGAATTTGGGGAGCAGCTCCTGAGTGGGGAGGGTTTCTCTCGATTTAGGTGGGATAAGGGAGGAGCGGCGGTGGAGCTGGGGCTCTCCCAGTGCTCCCAGTAACACCGAGCACCCCTCCTGTGCCCCCCCCCAGTGCTCCCAGGAACCCAAATTCTCTCCCAGGAACCGGCCCACCCTTCCAGTCCCTCCCAGGAACGCCCTCCCGGTGCCCCCAGGTCCCTCCTGGTGCTCCCCGTGTTCGATCCCAGTCCCTCCCAGTTCATTCCAGCCCCCTCAGAACGCCCCTCCCGGTTTATCCCAGTGCCCCCAGTCCCCTCCCAGTGCCCCCAGGTCCCTCCCCAATGTTCGATCCCAGTCCCTCCCAGTTCATTCCAGCCCCCTCAGAACGCCCTCCCGGTTTATCCCAGTGCCCCAGTCCCCTCCCAGTGCCCCAGTACCTGCCCCTCGCTCGTCCAGCCGGGGGGTGCGCTAAGGGAGGAAAGGGGCGTTAGGGGGATTTGAGGTCACCCCATAGATCGGGGTTAGGGGGATTGAGGTCACCCCATAGATCGGGGTTAGGGGGATTTGAGGTCACCCCATAGATCGGGGTTAGGGGGGATTTAAGGTCACCCCATAGATCGGGGTTAGGGGGGATTTAAGGTCACCCCATAGATCGGGGTTAGGGGGGATTTAAGGTCACCCATAGATCGGGGTTAGGGGGGATTTGAGGTCACCCCATAGATCGGGTTAGGGGGGATTTAAGGTCACCCCATAGATCGGGGTTAGGGGGATTTGAGGTCACCCATAGATCGGCGTTAGGGGGGATTTGAGGTCACCCCATAGATCGGCGTTAGGGGGGATTTGAGGTCACCCCATAGATCGGGTCAGTGCCGAGGGGCTTCTCTGGGATGGCTCGGGGTCCTGCAGGGGGGTTGGGGAGTTCTGGGCTCCTTCGGGGGGTTTTGGGGTCCCTATGGGGAGAGATCGGGGTTTGGGGTCCTGGGTTTTTGGGGTCTCTGTGGGGAGAGAGAAGGGGGTTTGGGGTCCGTCCTTAGAGATAAGGAAGGGGCGGGGCTTGGCGCTGAAAGGCGGGGCTTGGGACATTATTTTGGGGTGAATCCTGTAGGATTTGGGGTCGCTCACCCATGCTGGAGGCCAGGGAGGTCCCCGAATCTCTGTAGGCTCGGCCGGCCTGTGGGGGTCGTGCAAAGCATTTACAGCAGTGCCCCGATTTTGGGATGGCCCCCATTTGGGGTGAGGTCTCACCTGCCATCGTGGGGTGCTGCGGGACCAGGGGGGCTCGAGTGGGGTCAAGCGGCTGCAAAAGAGGGGTGGGAGGTTTGGGGGACACCCCCTGTGCAACTGGGGGACCCCCACCCCAAATTTAGGATTCCTCCCCCTTACCTGACGACTTGGCTGCTGAGCTGCCAGCGGGGCTGGGAGTGGCTGGGGGACAGAAAATTTAGGGAGACCCCTATGAACAAGGAGGGGATGGAGGGGTGTGGAAGACCCCCTTAAAAATTTGGGGGGGCCCTTACCTGACTCTGTGGGGGAGGGACGGGGGGTGCTGCTGCTGCTGCTCCAGCGCCAACCCGGGGAGAGCTGTGGGGAAATTTGGAGGGCAGTTCTTTGGGGGGAGGAAGTCTGGGGGGACAGTTTGGGGGTGAGGGAAGGAGCAGGGGGATTTGGGGGCCACCTGCATGCGGTGCAGCTCTGCATTCTCCTGGCGAAGTGACTCCAGCTCCCTGGGAAAGGGGAGAATTTAATGGGGGGTGGGAGTTCCCCCCATTTGGGGTGAAGGTCCCCCCCCACAGGGCAGCTGAGGGGGCAGAGCAAAAGGGGTGGAAGCTCACCAAGATGGTTGTGAGTGGCAGAACGTGCTGTAACCAACGTGGCAGCCAAGGAGGGGGGTAAGACCCTCCCAAGAAAGCGTTGAGAAGGATGAGGACTCACCAAGATGTTGACCAAGGAGTGCCACCGTACCCACGTGCCCAGAGGAGCCCAAGACGGAGCTGTGGACCCCCAACCACGGCGTCCCCCTCACCTCCTCCTCTCCCCCAGCTCCTCCCTGGTCTTGTCCAGCTCTGCCTGCGCCCGTCGAGCTCTGTCCTGGTGCGCATCCAGCAGCAACTGCGCCTGTCCCATTTGGAACTGCCACGCCTGGGGAGTCGTGTGCGGGTGCCACTGCTCACTGCCTTGCGCCCCTGGGGCGTGCGGGGCTGGGGACAGCGCGGGGACATCGCCCCTGTCCCCTGCGTCCTCACCTGCGCGATGCGGGCGAGGCGCTCGATGGCAACAGCTGTGGGGCTCTTGAAGAAAACCTTCTCCTCTGGACGCATCTGTGGGGCACGGGGGCATCAGGAGGGTGAGAGGAAGGAGGGGAAAAGGGTGGGAAGGGGCGAGGGGACATGGGGCATGACACGGCGAGCACTGGCCTGCTGGGACACGAGCATGTAGCGGCAAGCGGTGCCACAGATAGGGCAGGGACCTGTGGGAGGGCAAGAAAAAAGTGAGAAAAGTGAGGGAAAAATATGCCCAAAAGTTCCAAAAATGGCGTTCCTTGAGGGAAACGGACCATTTTCCCACTTTTTAGGGTTTTAAATTGAGGCAGGATCCTCCATTTCCACAATGCTACGGGTTTAAATCGAGGGAAAATCCTCCTTTTTCCATTATCGGAAAGGTAGACATTGAGGGGAAACCCTCTTTTCCCTACATTTTAGGGGTTTAAATAGAGCACAAAGCCCATTTTATTTGCTTGAGTTGAGGTGACCCCTCCTTCCCCCCTCACTTTAAGGGGTTGAATTGAAGAAAACTCCCCCCCTTTCTCAGCATTTTAAGGGGCTCAAACTGGGGGTTTTCCTCAAACTCACCCGAGCCCCCACAGCCCTGGCAGAGGATGTGGCCACAGGTGGTGACGGCGAAGCGGGCGCCGTCCTGGCGGAAGCAGCGATTGCAGTGGAACCAGTCCATGGCCGGCGCCTCCTCCATACTGTGAGCCCGGGAGGGAATGAGGGGCAAAGGGGAAGGGAAAATGTGGGGAAAGGTGAGAGAAGAAAGGGACGGAGGAGTGAGGGGAAAAGGGCGGGAAGCGTGAGGGGAAAGGGCGGAAGTGTGAGGGGAAAGGGTGGGAAACGTGAGGGGAAAAGGGCTGGAAGGTGAGGGGAAAAGGGTGGAAAGTGGGGGGGAAAAGGGCGGAAGTGTGAGGGGAAAAGGGTGGGAAACGTGAGGGGAAAAGGGCTGGAAGTGTGAGGGGAAAGGGCTGGAAGTGTGAGGAAAAGGGCTGGAAGTGTGAGGGGAAAAGGGCTGGAAGTGTGAGGGGAAAAGGGCGGGAAACGTGAGGGGAAAAGGGCGGGAAACGTGAGGGGAAAAGGGCGGGAAGCGTGAGGGGAAAAGGGCTGGAAGCGTGAGGGGAAAAGGGCTGGAAGCTGTGAGGGGAAAAGGGCGGGAAGTGTGAGGGGAAAAGGGTGGGAAACGTGAGGGGAAAAGGGCTGGAAGCGTGAGGAAGAAAGGGCTGGAAGCGTGAGGGGAAAAGGGCTGGAAGTGTGAGGGGAAAAGGGTGGGAAACGTGAGGGAAAAGGGCTAGAAGCGTGAGGAAGAAAGGGCTGGAAGCTGTGAGGGAAAAAGTGTGGGAAACGTGAGGGGAAAAGGGCTGGAAGTGTGAGAGGAAAAGGGCTGGGAAGTGTGAGGGGAAAAGGCAGGAAATGTGAGGGGAAAAGGGCTGGAAATGTGAGGGGAAAAGGGCGGGAAACGTGACAGGAAAAGGGCGGAAATGTGAGGGGAGAAAGGGCTGGAAGTGTGAGGGAAAAGGGCTGGAAGTGTGAGGGGTAAAGGCAGGAAATGTAGGGACAGGAAGGGCTGCGAATGTGAAGAAAAGGGCTGGAAGTGTGAGGGGAAAAGGGCTGGAAATGTGAGGGGAAAAGGGCGGGAAATGTGAGGGGAAAAGGGCTGTAAGTGTGAGGGGAAAAGGGCTGGAAGTGTGTGGAAGAAAGGGCTGGAAGCGTGAGTGGGCTCCAGGATGGGAATCCGGGGACTCAGGCACACGGATCTGCCGATGCCATCAATAAAACATCCCCAATAAATCATCCCTTGTTCCCACCGTGGGGATTTGGGTGACATGGTCCCACTGTGAGATTTTGGGGTCACCCCCCGCAATCCCAGTGTGGCCACGTGGAGTTTGTCCCATCCTCCAGGAACCTGTGCCTGCGGTGGGGGAAGGAGATGGGGGCCCCCTGCTCGCACCCCAGCACCCCCAAACCCTCCTGGAGCCGTGGGGTGCAGAAGGAGAACCCCAAAACCGCGATCCTGGAATCTCATGAACCCCTGGCCTTGTTGTGTAATTCCAACAATCCCGAATGCTTGCGCAGGAAAAGCACCTCCAGGATATTGAGGGGACCAGAGATTTTAGGTGGAGCAGGGGGAGCACCCTAAAACCCCGATCCTGCTATTTCATGCTCTCAGAATCCGCAAATCCTCCTAAATCCTTGACCGTGTTGCATAATTCCAACGGTTTTTTAATTCTAGGGATGGGGTGGGGGGGGAGCTGCACCGCCCCAGGCTCCCGTCGGGAGAACCTCGGGAGGCACAGGGGCCACCCCGAACCCCGATCCCGCTATCCCGGCATCCCGCGATCCCTCACGGTGGAATTCCAGCCATTTCTGATTCCTGGGGCCGGGCGGGCAGGAACCGCCCCAGTAAAATCCTTCGGGGGGGGTGGGGGGTGGGAATCCATCAGGAATGTGGGGGTCCGGGGGACACCCCGAAGCCCCGACCCCGCCGTTCCCGGGATCCCTGGATGCCGCTGCCGAGCCCGCCGCCCTCGTTGCGTAATTCCAACCATTTTTAATTCCCGGCGGGGCAGGAAACGCGTCGCTGCCGTTACACAAAGCAGGAAGGGGGGGGGGGGGGAGAAGTTTGGGGGGCCCCCTGTCCTCAGCGCCCCCAAACCCACCCTGTCCATCCCACCCCGATCGATTTCCCGCCGGGAGAACGCCCCCCGCCCCTTCCCCAAAAAAACCGAACCCCAGGAATTCGGGCAATTCCCCCCGACTCACAGCCGGGCGGGACGGGAGCGCTCCTGCTGGGACCCGCCCTTTCCCCCCCCCCCCCCTTTTGGGGGCTCCCCCCGCCCAAATTCCCGTTTTTCCGAGGTTTCCCCCCCGCTCTTCCCAGCGCTTTTCCCCCGCTTTTTTCCCAGTGGCGCATCCGGCGGGGAATGGGATGACGGGACCTTCCTGTTCCCGGCCCCGCGCCCGCCTCGCGCCCGGGGGACGCCCCCGCCGCCGACCCCCCGCGCCCCCGAGCCCGCCGGGACCCCCGGAGCCGCCCCCGGCCCCTCCCGCGCCGCCGAGCCGCCGCCGTGAGTCGGGGGGCGCGGGGGGCGGCGGGGAAACGCCGTTTTGGGGGGCAAGGGGAGGGGAAAGAGCGGAGACCTCACCCCGCAAAACAAACAATTGGAGCAGGAGACACCCCCCCCCTCCAACTGGGGGTACCCAGGGGATGGGGGGGAACGATGGATTGGAGCCGGGGGAGGGGGCGGTGGGAAGGAGGCGCCGTTTTTAGGATCGGAAATGATGGAAAAAGGAGAGCGGGGAACACTCTTCCCCCCCCCCCAAATTTAGAAGACCACTCCCCGATTTGGATTACCCCCCCCCCCGGTCTTGGATTTGGGAGGGGGGAGGTGATGACAGGGGAGCGGCAATGGAAGGGGAGGGGGGGAGATGCCGTTTTTAGGTTTGGAAAAGAGGGAAAAAGGAGCACGGGGACCCCCTCTGAAATATTTGGGAGACCTCCCAAAAAATTTGGGGTACCCCCATGATGGATTTGGAGGGGGGGGGGTCTGTGGATGAACCGTTTTGGGACAGGGGCAGGAGAGTGGGGACCCCTCAAAAAAACAAGGGAGTCCCCCCAATGTTGGATTTGGGGATGAATTTTGGGAAAGGTTCCTGGGCCTCCATGGTTCTTTGGAACCCCTTCCCAAAATTAAAGGGAAGGGGGGAGCAAAATGGGGGAACTGGGGTCAATTTGGGGGGACCCTGTGTGATTTGGGGGGCCCCGGGTGATTTGGGGGGCACTCAGTGACTTTGTGATCTCCCCCATCTGTGTCCCTCCATTTCCCCCTCCCCTGGCACAGATTTTGGGTGCTGAGTCCAGAGCAGCTGCAGGACCCCCCGAGACCACCAAAGAGCAGGTGGGAGGGGAACTGGGGAGTACAGGGTGGTTTGGGGGTGCACAGAGGGACTTGGGGGTCACACAGAAGGATTTGGGGGGACACAAGGGGATTTTGGGGGGAACGGGGGTATTTGAGGGGACAAAGAGGGATTTGGGATCACATGGAGGAGTTCGAGGTTACACTGAGGGATTTGGGGGGACAGATTTTGGGGGGAACAGATGGATTGGGGAAGAGAGAGAGGGGTTTTTGGGGGGATGAGACTTGGGGGAGGGGGTGCATGCGGGGATTTGGGATTGCCCTGAAGGGTTTGGAGGGTAACACAGAAGGATTTGGGGGGTACAGAGAAACTGAGGGGGACAAAAAGGGATTTGGGGTCACAGAGAGGATTTGAGGGTCACACTGAGAAATTTTGGGGGCACAGCAAGAACCAGGATGCAAACAATCCTTTGGAAATGGGGAGGATGTGTGGGTTTCTGCAGCTCGGGGGGAGGGTCCCGAGGGGTTTTGGGGTGCTCAGGGACCCCTTTGACACCGCAGCCCCCCAGGAGCCCCCATGGAGCAGGACGAGCCAGACGTGGTGGAGCTGCAGGACTCGGATGAGGGAGATGTGGTCCGGAGAGTCTTCATCGGTGAGGGAGGGACCCCAAAAGTGTGTGTGGGGGGGGGAGTGGAGCACTCCAGGTAACCCAGAAAGGGGGTACAGGAAATGCTGGGGGGATCCTGACACTTTTTGGGGGCTCCAGGTACCCCAAGAAGGGATATGGGCAATTTACAGGGGGATCCAGACATCCCTGGAGGCTGATATGGGCACTTCTGGAGGGCTCCAGGCACACCAAGAAGGGGATAGAGGTGTTTGGGAGGGGGTTCAAGGCACTTTTCAGGGTCTGCAGACACCACTGGAGGGGGGTAGAGGCATTTGAGGGGGTTCCAGACCCCCCGAGAAGGGAGTTTGGGGAATTTTGAGGACCTTCAGGTACTTTAGGGGGGCTCCAGACACTCCAGGAGGGGGCACAGCCCCTTTTTGTGACACAGTGAACATTTGAGGAGGTGGTCCAGCCTCTTTGTGGGGCACAATGAGCATTTGCTGAGTTAGCACAGCCACTTTCTGGGGTGCACCGGACGTCAGGAGGGGGCCACAGCCCCTTTTTGTGCCTCCTCTTGGGTAACAGCAAATATTTGGGTCAGGGGTCCAGCCACTTTTCGGGGTACAGTGAACATTGGGGGAGGGGGTCCACCTTTTTGGGTGCAGCGAAATTTGGGTTGGGGGTCCCAGCCCCTTTTTGGGACCCAGTGAACATTTGGGATGGGGGTCTGGCTCCGTTTGGATCACAATGAATCTTTGGTCAGGGGTGCAGTGCTTTTTGGGTCACAATGAACAATCAGGTCAGGGGTCCAACCCGTTTCTGGGGCTCGATAAATATCTGGGGGGAAGGCCCAGCCCCGTTTCGGGTCAGAACAGACATTTTGAGGAGGCTCCAGGCAAACTGGGGAGAGTCCAGATGCCCTTTTAGGGTGCAGTGAGCACTCGGGGAGGGGGCTCAGCCCGTTTTAGGGCTGCAAACAACATTCGTGTTGGGGTCCCAGCCCCTTTTAGGGTCACGGCTAACATTTGGGTCAGGGGTCCAGCCCCTTCTTGTGCCCTCGTGCTCACCCCGCGCCCCTCCACAGCCGACGATGGCATCGTGAGCGACGGCGAGGCCGAGGTGCTGCCGCACGAGATCATCCGCACGGTGATCCCGCACAGCCCCCTGCGCCCCCCGCCGCCCCGCGGGACCCCCGGCCCGGCCCCGGGCGGCTCCGAGGAGGGCGGGGGGCGGCGGGGCGGGGGTCGGCAGCGCCCCTTCATCTGCAACGAGTGCGGCAAGAGCTTCAGCCACTGGTCCAAGCTGCTGCGGCACCAGCGCACGCACACGGGCGAGCGGCCCAGCACCTGCGGCGAGTGCGGCAAGAGCTTCTCGCAGAACTCGCACCTGGTGCAGCACCGGCGCACCCACACCGGGGAGAAGCCGTACAGGTGCGGCCACTGCGGCAAGAGCTTCTCCTGGAGCTCCAATCTCATCCAGCACCAGCGCATCCACACCGGGGAGCGCCCGTACGGCTGCGCCGAGTGCGGCAAGAGCTTCACGCAGAGCAAGAACCTCATCAAGCACCAGCGCACCCACGCCGGGCCGGGGGCAGCGAGGCCGCGGCGCTGCGCCCACCCCGCGGGTGCCCCGAGGGCGCCGAAGGGGCCGCGGGCGGGGGGCGAGGGCGAGGGTCCCGCGGGGAGCGAGGGGCAGGAGCCGCTGATCTGCGTGGAGTGCGGGGAGAGCTTCGCCCGGAGCGCCGCGCTCAGGAGGCACCGCCGGGGGCACCGCCCGCTCTTCGTGCCCTGAGGGGACAGGGGCGAGGGCACAGGGACAGGGGGACGCGACCCCCGCGCTGCTGGGGGCACCGCCCGCTCTTTGTGCCCTGACCGGCACAGGGACACTTGGACAACACGCGCGGGGACACACGGACTGTGGACTGTGCCGCAGGCCGGGGATACAGGGAACGTTTCACGGGCGGGACGTGGTGACAGAGCTGGGGTGACACGAGTGGTGCCACAAGTGAGGGGACGTGGTGGCACCGAGCTGGGGCTCCTGAACTGGGACAAAGTCAGGACGCGGTGACTCCAAGGGGGAGGACACACGGACAGGACAGAGTGACACACAGCCGATGTCCCCAAGGCCACCCTGTGTCCTGCGTTACCCTCGGTGCCCCTCGCTGTGCCCGTCGGTGCCGTATCCCAGAGCTGTAAATAGGGGAAGGGACGCGAGGGTGGGACCCCCGGGGGCGGGAGGTGACACCGGGACCCCCGCGTGGGGGTAGGGACCCTGGGCGGGGGGGGGAGAATGCGACACCGGGACCTCCCAGCGGGGTGGGGGGCACAGACGGTGCCGGGCCGTGAATAAAGTTGTGTTTTGGGGACCTGGGTGTTGGTTTTGGCGAGTGACAAAAATGCCCCAATGGAGGGTGGGAACAATCCTGCGGGGAGAGTAAAAATCCCTGGGGACGGGAGGGGAAAAAAGCCCCAGAGGGAGGATTTGGGGGGTCCCGGAGGGGTTTTGGGGGATCCTGGGGAGGTTTTGGGAGGTCCTGAGGGATTTTACGGGATTTCCCCAGCAGTCTCTGGACGCTCCCGTTGTTATTCCAGGTGTGCGTGGACTCCCCGGGACCCCCGTGCCGGACTCTGCGCCCCGCCCTCGTTTTTTTTGGGGGGTTGAATTTGGGGGGGAAGGGGTCTCACCCCCTCTTCCCATCCCCCCACGTGCCTGAATTGGGGGGTTTTGGGGGGGTGAGAGGCTTTGGGGCCGTCCCTCCCCCCTCGCCGACAGACGGACACTTGGGAGCCCCCCCGTGTTTTTAAACCCCCGGCCCCACTCGCGGCGTGTCCGTAGTTCCCGTGCCGCCCCCAGACCCGTTCCGGGCGCGCTCCCGGGGCGCCCTGGGCAGCGGGAGAGCCCTGACGGGGCACGGGGAGAGCCCCGACGGGCAGCGGGAGAGCCCTGACGGGGCACGGGGAGAGCCCTGACGGGGCACCGGGAGAGCCCTGACGGGGCACGGGGAGAGCCCTGACGGGGCACGGGGAGAGCCCTGACGGGGCAGCGGGAGAGCCCTGACGGGGCACGGGGAGAGCCCTGACGGGGCACCGGGAGAGCCCTGACGGGGCACGGGGAGAGACCCGACGGGGCACCGGGCGGCACCGGCAGCTGTCGCGAGGGGAGTGCGGCGAACCGGGAGCGATCTTGGACTGGGAGGGACTGGGAGCGCCTCCCGCCACTGCGCGCGCGCGCTGCGCCCCCCAAACCCTCGGGGGCGGCCCCGGTCCCGCCCCCCGAGCCCCCCGGTGTGTCCCCTCCCGCCCCCCGGCTCCCGGGGCCATGCGGGCGGCCGCGCTGCTCCTGCTGCTGCTGCTGCTGGCGCTGCCCCGGCGCCCCCGGGCAGGTTCCCGGTGCCCCGGGGAGGCTCCGCTGGCGCCGGCCCCGCCCGGCGGCCGCAACGAGACGCTGGGCAGGGGCGCGGGGGCAGCGCGGGCCCCCGACGCGGCCGCGCTGGTGGCCGTGGGGGGGTGGCTGGGGGTCGTGCTGGTCTGCGTGGGCCGCTTCGTGCGGCGGAGCCGGCGGGAGACGCGGCTGCACCTGCAGTACCTGCGGGCTCTGCCCTGCCCGCCACGGCCGCAGCAGGAGCAGCAGGAGGAGCTGCAGCTGCTCAGCAGCGGCCCCGGAGGAGGCACCGGGAGCCAACTGGGCAGGCCCGAGGGGTGAAGCGCCCCCCATGCCTACCCCAGCAGCTGCGGTGGGTTTGAAGCCCGAGTCACCCCTGGATTCTCCCCCGGATCCCCCCTGGGTCACCCCTGGATTCCCCCCCGGGTCACCCCTGGGTCACCCCTGGATTCCCCCCCGGATCCCCCCTGGGTCACCCCTGGATTCCCCCCCTGGGTCACCCCTGGATTCCCCCCTGGGTCAACCCCGGATTTCCCCCGGACCCGGCCTTGGGTCACCCCCGGATCCTCCCGAGTCACCCCTGGATCCCCCCGGGTCACCCCCGGGATCCCCTTCCTTGGGTCCCTCCGGATCCTCCTGCCTGGCCCCAGGAAGGGGCTCGATGCTGCAGGGAGAGGGAGGGGTCTCCCCTTGCTCTGGGGAGGGTTTTGGGGTCCTGGGGCTGTTGTTGGGGGAGCAGGGAACCTGTGCTCTGCCCCTGCCAGCACGAGCCTGGGATTAAGGGTGTGTAATCCCAGGATTTCACTGTGTGCCCCGGTAATCCCCTCTCGGGGGGGCCCAGCCCTGCCCCCACCCTGCGGGCTGGGGGGGCTCACGTGGGGCAGCATGAGCCCCCCGGGGCCCCCACGGTTGGGCTTTAGGGACCCACCGGGGGTCTGGCTCCCTTTGGGGGATTTGGTTTGCTTTTGCTCACCCGCAAGAGGAAGCCTGGGGGTTGTGTGTATGGCCAAAATTCCCCCAAACCCCTTCTGCCATCACCTGTCACCAAAACGGGGCTCTTGAACCCCAAAAGAGCAGCCCTGGCCCACGGGCTGCAGTGGGATCACACCAACAGGTTCTGTGAGCTCACTCAAAGCTCGCTCTGACCCCAAAACCCCACTCTGGAACCGCCAGAGCCCCTCCAGACCCAAAACTGACCCGCAAAAAATCCTCCAGTGCCATCGGGGTGAGGAAAGCAGAGGAGAGGGAGGGAAAATCCACCTTTAATCGGGGCAGGAGCAGCACTGCCAGAGCGTGAGCAGGAGTGGGGGCTCCTGGAGGGCGAGGAGGCTGAGCAGGGGCAGGGCAGGCCCGGGGCTGCGGGCTCAGAGCTCGGAGAAGAGCGGCTGCTCCCTGACGCTGCCCAGCACGGGCACGGGGCTGCGGCGGGGGCTGGCGCGGGGCTCCAGGGCGCTGACGAAGAAGAAGGGGATGTGGGAGATCCTCCCCGAGGACCAGCACTGCAGGGGAGAGGACGGGGCAGGGGTGAGCGTCCAAAGAGCGCAGAAATGGGAAAAATCCTTTGGGATAGAGTCCAGCCCATGACCCGACATCACCTCGTCACCCTGGAACCCTGCTGGCTCACCCTGATCCCAGCCCCGTTCCCAGGGACCCCAGTGTCCCCTGGGACTGGGAATGCCCAGGGCAGGACTCACCACGGTGAGGAGGGCGCCCTGAGGGAAGCAGGGGTGGAAGGAGATGAGCTGGGGCCGGGCACCGCGCTCGCCCCGCACGAAGCCGCTGTGGGGTGGGAGAACAGCCGGGGTTAATGCCCGGGAAATGCCACATTGCCAGGGAAGTGGGGGTGTCTGGGATCCAATGGGATGCACTGGGAAAAGAACCCAAAGCCAAGGGGGCGGGCTGGGGAGGAGACGATATGGCCAAAGCACATTTGGGGGTGGTGACAGGGACTTGGAGGAGGAGCACAGGGGTAGCGCTTCCCCATCAAGTCCTGGGGGTTAATGGGATTCAGTGAACCCAAACCTATCCCAACTCTGCTTGCAGTGAACCCAAACCCCCCGGGATGAGCCTCAACCCACCCCGAGCCCCCAGCCCAGCCGAGCCCCCAGCGCACCAGGGCAGGAGCTCGAAGACGGGGCTGTTGCGGGTGCGGAACACGGCGACGGCCGGCGGGCTGCCCGGGCACTCGGGGGGCCCTGCGGGGACACCGAGGCTCGGCCTTGTCCCCGTGGCCCTGCAGGAATCCCCAGGGGAATTCCTAAAGGGCCACAGCCGGGAACGGGGCAGGACTGACCTCTGATGATCACTGCCAGCCTCTCCCCGGTGGGGTCCCACACCATGGAATGAACCTCTCCTCCGATCCTGGAACAGCACAAGAAGTCCCCAAAACTGGGGGGCAGAGACCCCCCCCGCCCCGGGTGTCCCCAGCAGCGAGGGGTGGCTGCCAGGATGAGCAGGGACCCCCCTGTCCCCCCCAGCCAGACCCACCTCTCCTCCCCGTAGAGGGTCTCAAAAGTGGTCTCGGACAGGTCTGCCACGATCGAGGCCGTTTTGGAGCCTCCCACCTGCCCCTGCCTCTCCCCTGAAAGGGGAGAAACCCACACTCCATAAATCCCACTGCATTTCACAGGTGACCATTAATTCCTTTGTTTTTCAGAGCAGCTGTGCTGGTGTCCCAGGAGTGGCTGGGATGGAGGACAAGGGACAGAAAACACCAGGACCCCCAAGTTGGCCCTGGACCCACTGGAGTCTCCCTGAAATCCCTTCAAGACCTCACAACTGTGACTGAGAGTGAGGAGCAACGTGAGGGATGGAAAGACCTGAATTCCAGAGATTCCATGCTTGGAGACCCCAAAACACCCCCTGTGTGTCCCAGCTCTCTGCCACTGTCCCAGCTCCTCACCCCAAAGCTGTGGGATCATTTGGGAACCTGCTCCCAGCCCTTGGGAAGCTCCAGGTGGGACAAACTCACCCCGGTACTCGGAGAAGGACAAGGAGTAGATGACAGACTCGCCCAGCACGGTGAAGAGCAGCCGGCTGCCGTCGGGGCTCCAGCACCCTGTCTGTGGGACAGGACAGTGCCACCCGTCTGTGGGACACTGTCACCCCTGTCACCCAGCACCCACAGCCAGCCCGGGGGGACACAGCTGGCACGGGAGCCTCTGGAAGCAGCCGAGAATGGAGGATTTGGGATCAAACCCCCAAGGTGTCCCTTGGAGATGATGTGTGCCCCGCCAGGTGAGGCCACAGCAGAACCCTGGAGTCAGTCTGGGGCTCCAGGATGGACACTGAGGGACTGGGAGCGTGTCCAGGGCGGGAATGGAGCTGGGAAGGGGTTGGAGAAGTCCTGAGTGAGCTGGGGGGGCTCAGCCTGGAGAAAAGGAGGCTCAGGAGGGACTTCTCACTCCACGAGTCCCTGACAAGAGGGGCCAGCCAGGGGAAGTTCCCAGGGAACAAGAGGACACAGCCTCAGGCTGTGCCAGGGGAGGTTCAGGTTGGATATCGGGAAGACTTCCACGTAATTAGGGAAAATTTCCAAAATTTCTTGTGTTGGCTGCCCAAGGCAGGGGTGGAGTCCCGGTTCCTGGAGGAATTTAAAAGCCCTGTGGATGTGGCACTTGGGGACATGGGTCAGTGGTGCCTTTGGCAGTGCCAGGGGTTGGCCTGGGTAGTCCCAGAGGGTTGTTCCAGCCTAAATGAGTCCCTGGGTGGGGAATGTCCCATCCTACCTGGCAGCGTCCCCTGATCGTGGGCCAGCGCTCACAGGTCCACATCTGGGCCTCCCACACCCTGCAGGAGACGGGACTCAGGGAGCAGAATTCCTGGGAACTTGCCCCAATTCTGCTGCTCTGGGAATCCACAATGTCCAACCCCATCACCCACTCTGTCCCCACAACAGGAGCAGGGGGACAAGGAGGGGATTTGGGATCCAGACCCAGATTTTTCGGAGCAAGGATGAGGATGGAGGTGAGGAGCTCACCGGAACACGGCTGAGGGGGTGGCTGCCAGCACCTTGCTGCCATCGGGGGACCAGGCCAAGTAGGTGACACCACCACCCCCAAACCACTGCAGCTGCACACAGGTCTCGGTGGACACATCCCACACCTGGAGGGGGGAACAAGGAGGAGGATGGTGGCACCGGGAACAGAGTGAAGATTCCGGGTCCAGGTGAAATCCCAGAGCTGCCTCTAGGAACACCGCCTGTGCCCAGCCCCAGGGTCCCTCGGTGACCCCAGGGCTGTCCCCGGGGCTGTCCCCAGGGGTCCCCTCACCAGCATGGCCGTGTCCACCGGTGAGGCCGAGAGCAGCCGCTCCCCGCTGGGCGCCCAGGCCAGGCTGGTGACAGGGCTGTGCCCGGGGTAGGACAGCACCTGGGCACAGCCCGACGAGGGCCTGCAAAGAGGGAGGAGCCACCGGGATTTGGGATGTGCTGGCAGGACGGTGGTGCTGTCCCAAAGCCAATGCCCCAGTGGGGTGACAACAGCCGGGAAGGGGAGGTGGGAGCCGTCACCTGGTGGAGAGGGAGGTGGGGTCCAGGTGCCACACGAGGACACAGCTCTGGCAGGCCACGGCCAGGATGGAGGCACAGAGCGGCTTCCAGGCCATGGCAGCCACGTTCCTCTGCAGGCGATGCTTCAGCGAGGGCACGGTGGCACTGCCAGGAGGGGACAGGGGACACCGGGGCAGGTGAGGGGCTGAGAGCCCTGCTGCAGCCACAGAGTCCCCTGCCAGCCCTGACCGCAGCGAGGGGGACAGCAGGGCAGGGAGGGGGCCTCCAGGTGGGCGAGGAAGCCACGGGCAGCAGGACCAGGGCAGTGCCCAGCCCAGGCTGCCCAAATCCCGGGACAAAGCCCCACCTGTTGGAGTTGTAGACACGGATGGAATCGTCCAGAAGAGCCACAGCAAATTTGTTGGTGTGGGGGTGCCAGGCGAAGGCCCGGATGGTGCAGCCGGCCCTGAAGGGGGCACAGGGCAAAGTGAGACCCTTCCCAGCACCCCCTGAGCTGGCAAAAACCCTTCTCAGAGTCCCCAGAGATATAAAACATCCTTTTGCTGCTCAGCAGGACCATTTTCTTTGAGAAATTCCCTGTTTCTGGAAATTATTCACAGGGCTCTGCTGAGGGGCTAGTGACCACAGCCTGGGGTTGGAATTGAAAGGAATTTTCCAGGCTCTGATCTCCTTTAACCCTGGTCTCTCTCCAAGCAGGGCAGCCAGAGCCAGTGGGGAAATAATTGCCTTAAATGGCTTTGCCCACCCAAAAGGGGCCATCCTGTCGTTGTACCCCTACCCCTGGGGGTCCCAGACGCCCATGGTGATTTTGGAACACCCAGGACTCACCAGTCCACGGCCTGGGAGAAGGCTGCGATCATGTCCTCACTGGTCAGCTGCAGGGAGAGGAGAAAGCTGAGCTGGCAGCAAGGACCCCCGCTGTCCAGCCCTTTGTCCTTGTCCCCCCCGTGGATTTGGGCCCCTCTTGGAGCACTTTGCTGCCCCAAACACCTTCCCAGTGTCCATTTTCCACCAGTGGAGGAAGGAGCAGCGTCTGGAGCTGGGCCCCCCAGGAGCAGCATTTTGGGGGGGTGGTTTCAGCGGGGAAGGGACCACCCTCCACCGCAGATCGCTGCTGCCCTTCGCCCTGCGCAGGCCGGGGTCACTCACGGAGAGGTGCGGGAACAGCGAGCCGTGCAGCGAGGACAGCCAGCGGCACACGGCCAGCGCGTGGCTCGAGCCCGTCCGCAGCCACCGCAGCCCTGCCGGGCAGAGCACCCTCAGCGGCCCCGCCAGCACCGCAGGGTGCGGCGGCGGGGCACGGCCACAGCAGCCCGGGAGAGGCCTGCGGGCACTCACCCTCCTCCTCGGCGCTGGCAAGCTCCCGGAGCAGCCCGCAGAGCCCGGCGTCGCGCCTGCGGCGAGAGCGGAGTCACGGCGGGGCCCGCGCGCTCCGTGCCGGCCCGGCCGCCCGGGCACCGCGGGGCCTCACCAGGCGCCGAGGCAGCGCTTCCACGGCGACTCGCGGTGGTGGATGAAGGGCGGGCGGGCGCTGGGCTCGCCGCGGCCGTGAGCCCGCAGCGGCTCCTTGGGCAGGCTCAGCACGGGCAGCTCGGGCACCTGCGGCACCCGCGGCCCCCTGAGCCCCCCGGGCGCGGGGGGCACAGGGACCGCCCGGGGCCGGGCGCGAAGGGCCGGCGGAGGGAAGAAGGGGCGCGAGGAGGAGCGAAGGAACAGGCTGAGGGTGCCCGGAGGAGGGGAGAGCCCAGCGGAAGGGACAGAGCTCCGGCCACAGCCGAGGGGGACAAAGGCGGCGCCCCCGCGGCTGCAGGGGGCGGCTGCGGAGCAAGCCGGGCACACCAGGCTCTGGGGAGGGGAAGGAGGGGCTGGCCCGGCCCCGGGGGCTCACCTGGCTCTGGAAGGCCAGCGGGAGCTGCTCGCTGAGGCGGCCGCAGACCAGGGAGTTGTTGAGCTCGCACAGGGTGACATCGCCAGGGGGAGGCGGCGGCGGGAACAGCTCCAGGGAGCACATGGCGGCGCCGAGCCTGGGGGCGAGCCCGGCGGGAGATGGAACCCTGGGGATGCGCCGGCTCCAGGCCGCCGGTGCCTGCGCCCCTCAGCCGCTCACAACCGCCGCGGCGCCCCTCGCTCGCCGCCCTCAGTGCCCGGCGCCGCCATCTTGGTGCCCTCACCCTTCCCGCGCCCGGTTCGCGCCAGGCGCGGGCGCGTCTGGGACGGGAATTAAAGGGGCGGCGGCTGGCGCAGACGGGGAGTGTTCCCTGGGGGACAACGCCACGCGCGCCGATTTTCCTCGGTGGAGAGAGAGAGAGAGAGAGAGAGAGAGAGAGAGAGAGAGAGAGAATATCAGCGTCCCCTGCACCGACGCTCTGCACCGGTGACTTAGGGGTTCTTCGGTTCTACCGCGGACTGATTAAAACGAGGGCCTAGTATGCAGACGTTGCCGCTTTAAGAGAGGCGGAGCCTCCCTGGAGGGGCGGGGCGAGAGGCGCGTGCAGCCTAGGGGTCACGTGGTGTCCGGGCAGGGCTGCCCCGAGACCCCCGGGACCCCCGAGACCCCCCGGGACCCCCGAGACCCCCCGGGACCCTCCCGGGACCCCGAGACCCCTGAGACGCCTCGGGACCCTCCCGGGACCCCCGAGACCCCTGAGACCCCCCCGGGACCCCCGAGACCCCCCGGGACCCGCGAGACCCTCCCGAGACCCCTGAGACTCCTGAGACCCCCGGGACCCTCCCGGGACCCCCGAGACCTCCGAGACCCTCCCGGGGCCCCCGAGACCCCCCGGGACCCCGAGACCCTCCCGGGACCCCCGAGACCCCCCGAGACCCCCGGGACCCTCCGGGACCCCCGAGACCCTCCCGGGACCCTCCCGGGACCCCCGAGACCCCTGAGACGCCTCGGGACCCTCCCGGGACCCCCGAGACCCCTGAGACCCTCCCGGGGCCCCCGAGACCCCCCGGGACCCCCCGTGTCCTGCGGATACCCCGGTCCCGCAGCCCCTCCTGTCTCCCGGGGCACTCCGGTGTCCGGCGCTCCCGTGTCCCCCGTGCCGGCTCCCCCGGTGTCCCGTCCGCCGGGTGCCCGTGTCCGTTCTCCCCGTGTCCCCTGGGTGCCGCTCCCGCCGTGTGCCCCCCTTGGCCCGCTCCCAGACCCTCTCCCGGGGCTCCCGCTTTTCTTGTGTTTATCTCCGTGTTTTCCTTAGCGGCCGCAAGAGTTATTTTAATTTTCTCAGGATATTAAATAAAGGCGGCGGGGGAGGCTGCGGCGGGGGGCCCCACATTCCTCGCCCGTTACGGAGCGAGCGGGGTTCGATAGGAGACGACGATTTGGGATGGCGCCGACATCAGAGCCACCGCAGGGCTGGCGTGGCCCCGTGGCGTCCCTCGGACCCCCCCAAACCCGGCCCTGATGGGGCAGGAGACAGGAAAAGAGCCGGTGGTGGCGGAGGGGGGAACCCCGGTGGGGTTTGGGGGGGTCTCTGGATGGGGTTGGGCTCTGCGGTTTGGGAGGCTCCGGGCGGTCGAGCCCTCGGTGGCCGCTGGGCCGGGGTTTGGCTCGGGGACGTGGCTCGCTGCCCTGCTTGGCACTGGCCCACCCACGGCGAGCGGCAGCAGCGCTGGCGTTCTGGGGGGGGGAACCCCCGAAATGCGCAAATTTGTGTCGGGCAGGGTGTGGCTGGCTTGGGGGGGCAGCACGGAGAGGTGGCACTGCCACTCGAAATCCCCCCGGAGCCGCCCTGGGCACAGCGCTGTCACACTCTGTGAGGCGACGCTGAGCTCCGGCCGCTCCGCTGGTGCCTCAGTTTCCCCACCGTGTGTCCCCTTTCCCTGGGGACAGTTGGGTCCTGGCCAGCCCGTGGCCACCGTGACTGTCCCGGGGCTGTCGCTGTCCCCCGGGGCCGTGGGTGCCCGCAGCTGCCCCCCCCCCCCCCCCCCCCCCGCTTCGTGCTGGCATGGGATCTCATTTCCGCCTCCTTTTGCCTTTTTCCGTGGCTTTTTGGTTGGTTTTTTTCAGGAAAAGCCCCAAACCAGGGCTGAGAGCATCAAAGGGCTGGCGGGCGCCCAGGGCAGGGGGAGGGGAGCGCGGCGGGGTCCCCGCCAGCCCACAGCGCCCAGAATTGGGGTGTCCGCAGGGACACGTGGCCCTGCCGCGTGCCCGGCGCTGCCACGTGGGCCCTGGCTTGTGGCCGGGGAAACTGAGGCACGGGGCCGTGCACACGCGCGTTCCCGTGCGTGTGGTGTCCCCGGCGCTGGGGACACGCGTGGGCAGGGGGAGGCTGGCAGGGGCCCCGAGCCTGTCCGGCTTTGGCTGTCCCTGAGGTTGGGGACATGGGGACAGAGGGATGTGGCACCAGGGGGAACAGGGTCCTGGGGACACAGAGCCACGGGGACAGGGACACGTGGGACAGTGGGGAGCACAGGACAAAGCCCTGCAGGGTCCTGGGGACACGGAGAGGCACAGGGGGCCTCAGGAATGTGGCAGCCCAAGGGTTGAGGACAAGGGGACGGCCCAGCTCGTCCCCAGTCTTGCTCAGCTCCTGCCACCCCCAGAGAGGGGGGACACGGTGACCCTGAACAGTTTCCGTGCCTCAGTTTCCCTCGGAGCCCTGCAGGGAGGGGGAAGTTGAGCCCACCGCCGTGATGAAGCCACCCGGCCTCAGCCGCACAAGGGGGGCCCGGCTCCATTCTCAATCCTTTTATTGCTTTTTTTCCGGGGGGGCAGGAGGGGCAGGCAGCTAAAAAAAAGAAGGGGTGGGGGGGACACGTTACATGAGCACTGATGAACCAGGCCGGGGGAGGGGGGCAAACCCTGTCCCTGAGTGCGGGGGGTGAGATGAGGGCTGGGGGGCAAGAAGGTTTGGGGGGATGGAAGGGAAAACAGAAAGGGGGGAGTGTCTCACCTTGACACCCCTCTGTGAGCCCCAGAGCGCTCGGACAGCCCCCCCATAATTTAAGACATAAATTAGAATGGCTAACGAGGAGCTGGGGAATTGAGGCGGGGGGGCAGCACCCCGTAATAAATATCCCCAGCGGCGCGGAGGAGGATGAAGGTGAAGGAGGAGAGGCTCAAATCTCCAACAAACTCCCAGCTTCGGGGCTGCCGCCGTCCTTGCCGGGCGAGGCGGGCGGCGGCCGGGGGGACGCGGGGGGCTGCTCGGCGCCGGGGGGCGGCTTGGGGGGGCCGGGGTCGGCGTGGGTCTTCTGGTGCTTGCTGAGGTGGTCGCTGCGGGTGAAGCGCTTGCTGCAGAGCAGGCAGGTGAATTTCTTCTCGCGCGTGTGCGTCCGGACGTGGCGCTCCAGCTCGTCGGAGCGGGTGAAGCGCTTCCCGCAGAAGAGCCAGTTGCACACGAAGGGTCTCTCGCCCGTGTGCCAGCGCAGGTGCGCCTTCAGGTGCGAGGCTTTGCCGTACACCTTCCCGCAGCCCGGGATGTGGCAGCTGTGCACCGGCTTCCGCCGGGAGCCCCCCGGGCCCCCGAGCCGCTCCAGCTCCTGGCAGTTGGGACAATCGCACGCCGGGCGTCCCCCCAAGGAGCCGCCGCGGGGACCCTTCGGGGTCTCGCCTGGCGCGGGCTTAGGGGCGGGGGGTGCCGCGGGGGCGTTGGTGTAAGGAGGGGGGTTCAGAGCGCCGAAATCGGAGCCGTAGGTGGGCAGAGGGGGGCTGAGGGTGGGCTGGCCCTGCAGCGAGCCTTGCAGCCCCTCGGTGCCCGCCGGCCCCCCCAGCCAGCCCCCGTTGGGGTGCACATCCCACCAGGACGGGGCCGCGGGCCCGGAGCCCCCCGGCAGCCCCCCGCCGATGCCGCCCTTGTACCAGGAGCCGTAGGGGTGCGGCATCTCCAGCGAGGGGTACACCCCCGGCAGGCACTCGCCCGGGGGGTGGCCCTTGGCCGCCACCACCACCGGGGCCCCCAGCACCTCCTGGGCGCCCGAGGGGGCCGGGAACGGGTGGCCGAAGGGGCCGTAGTCGGGGCCGTAGGGGCCGGGGGAGGCCTGGGGGCTGGCGGACGGCGACAGCAGCCCCGGGGCGCTGGGAAGGCGGCGGCGTAGGAGTCACCCATGGCTGCGGCGGGGGCTCCCCGAGGTGTGGGGGGCGATGTCAGCGGGGGCTCGCGGCCATGGCACTCGGCAGCCTGTGGGAAACGGGGACGGGGCTTGAGGGTCCCGAGGGGCACCGAGTGCCCGGGGTGACCCGTCCCGGGGGTCAGGACACCCCGTGCAAAGGCACCCAGCACCAACCCCTAGTCCCAGGGTGCCACCCCCAACGCTCCCCATCCCCTTTGCCTCAGTTTCCCCCTGCAGAGCTGAGGCCATCCCCCCAAAGCGGCTTCTCCGGGGGCTACTGTGGGGTTGTGCTGGTGGCAGGGCCTCCCCCCACCCCCAATCTCGGCTCCTTCTGCCTTTATGGCCTTTTAATCGAATTATGCTGTGGCCTCCCCCTCCCCGGGTGACTTCCTCTGCTTTATACCCGTCATGGCTTTCAGCTGCACGGGCTGGGCCGGGGTGTCGGGAGCTGTCCCTCGCCCCCATCACCCCCAGCATTCCCTTTATTTTAACTTCTGTATTTTAATTCTTCTCTTCATCCACTTTGGGGCATCTCCACTTTGGCTTTTTTTTGTTTGTTTGGGGTTTTTTTTTAGGGTGTCCCCCCCTCGCCCCCCCCCCTTTTTTTTTTTTTTTTTTTTTTTTTCCGTGGTTTTTGCGCCTATTTTTATGCTGGCCCCGGCCGTGGCCGCAAGCGCGCTCCCGGTTTTCCAAGGATAACAAGGGCCAGGCCTGTGCCCCGGGAACGCTGCCCTGCCGCGAGAGCTGAGGTAATTAAAACCAGGGCGAGCGGCAAACGGAGGCGCACGCTTAAAATAGTGTCAAACTCCTATAAATCAGCTCCGCTTGCGCCGGGAAATTAAGGAGCAGGGAAGGAGCCCCGGGAGCTGCGGGCTGAGGACGGCGCGAGCTCGCTGCACGAGTGGCCGTGCCGGGGGTGACAGTCCCTTTGTGGCTCCTGCTGGGTCAGGGATCGTGACCCCTCCCACGTCCCCTCCCGGCATGGGAGGGGTCCAGCCCCTGCTCTGGGGGTCCCCGGTCCCAAATCCTCAGTCCTGAATTCCTGGTCTCTTGCCACTGACCCCCAGTGTCCAGTTCTTGGTCCTCAGTTCCATTTCTCCATTCCCTGCCCCCTTGTCCCCCAGTCCCTGGTCCCCTAAGTCCGCAGTTTCTTGGTCCCAAACCCCAGTCCTTGTCCCCAGCCCCAAACCCCATCCCTGGTCCCCAGACCCTGTCCCGGAGTGTCCCCACAGCGCTTGCCTCAGTTTCCCCCACGTTGCCAGTGCCACCCCTGTCCCCTGAACCCGAGGGCACCCGGGCCTGGCTCCTCCTGTGCAGTGGTGCTGTCGCCAGCCAGGAGGACAGTTCGGGGTGACAGTGGCACTTGGCACTGTCCCCGGCCCTGTTCCCCCTCTGGGGATGGCAGGACGCAGTCCCTGCTGGGGCAGGGGACACACGTGTCCCCCGGCACAGGAGGAGCCAGGCCCGCACAGGTCCCTGTCCCTGGGGGGGGTGGGGGGGGTGTCCCACATCCCGGGGGTCTCCCCCATCCTGGATTGAGTCTTCCACCCCGTGGGTCGCAAATCCCGGTGTCCCTGTCCCCAGAGCGGGGACCCCAAGCCAAAGTGTCCCTGTCGTTAGAGGGGGATTCCCCATCGCAAAGTGTCCCTGTGCCCAGAGCGGGGATCCCCCACCCCACGTTCCCCCACCCCGAAGGGTCCCGGTCCCGGGGGTCCTTACCGCGCTCCGGGGATGCCGGGGCTGGGTCCTGCCCGCGGGGACGCCGCTGTCGCGGTGTCGCGGGGTGCCGTTGTCCCGGGATGCCGCTGTCCCGGGATGCCGGGGCTCGGTGCGGAGGGAGGGACGGAGGCAGAGGGAGGGACGGAGCACCGCGGCCGCCGCCCGCCCCGCTGTGCCGCCGCGGCGGGGCTGGGCCGGGCCGGGACCGGGGCCGGCAGCGGGAGCCCGGCCCCGAACCGCCCCCAGCCCGGGGGGGCCGGGGCACCGCGGGAAGGGGGGCACGGGCACGGGAAGAGGAAGAGGAAAAGAGGAAGGAAAAGATGAGAGAGGGGAAAAGAAAGAGAAAAGGGGGAGAGGAAAGAAAGGGGAGGAAAGAAGGGAAAGGGGGGAAAAGAAGAGAAAGGGCAAAAGAAGGAAAAGAGGAAAAAAGAACAAGGAATTGGAAGAGGGAAAGAAGCTCTCTAGCTAGGAAAGAAAAAAAAAAGAGATAAGGAAGAAAGGAAAATAGAGGAAAGGGGAAATGGAAAAGGAAGGGAAAAGTTAAAAAGGAATTGGAAAAAAGTGAGGGGAGAGAAAAGAAAAAAAATATATAAGGGAATGGAAGAAAAATGAAAGAAGGGGAGAAAGAAAAAGTTGTGAAGGGAGGAAGATGAGGAGGCTGAGAGCTGGAGGAAGGAGGGGAGATGGGGGACAGCGGCCAGTGTGGGGAAAAGAGAAAAGTGGGGAAAGGGAAGGAAGGGAAAGGAGGGAAAAGGAAAGGAGGAGAGGAAACAAGAGGATGAAAAGGGAGAGAAAGGAGGGAGAGGGGGAGAAAGGGATGGACAGCAGGAAAAGGAGGAAGGGGCTGGGAAGGGGAAGTGGATCAATAGGAAAAGTGGTGGAAGGGAGGGAGGGAAAGAAGGAATAGATGGGTGAGGAGGGAAAAGGGGACAAAGGGACAAAGGAGGAGGGGACAGCTGGGGCACCCAGAGGCTCATCAGCCCAGAAGGTGCCAGGATGGTGCAGGGATGGGGCTGGGAGAGACAAGACACGGGGACCAAGGGTGGATTTGAAGGAACCAGGGATGGGAATGGAGCGGAGATGGGTGGACAAAGGATGGGGACAGGAGGGGACAAGGGGTGGGGTTGAGAGGGATCTGGCTGGAGCTTCAGGTACCAGGAATGGGGTCAGAGGTCTGGAAATGGGAACAGGAGTTGGGAATGGACGGAGGCTGAGGACAGGGGTGGGGGTCAGAAAGTGAGGACAGAGCTGGGAAGGAACAGAGCTGGGAACAGGGACAGGGGACATGTGCAGGGGAACAGGGACACATGATGGGCCTGGGGAACCTCCCTGTGCCTCAGTTTCCCCCCATGAAGGAATTGTTACAAACGGTCTTTTAACACACACCTCCCCTCTTTTATTTTATTACTCCCCTACCCTTCCCACTTTCTTTTCGCTTTCCCCTTCCCTGTTTTCCCCCCGCCGGGGCCGCTCGGAGCCAGCGGGGCCCTTTCCCAGCCCTGAGTCAGGGCTTTCCGCTCCGCAGCCGCCGGCGCCGCCGAAGGCCACAACCACCGGCCCCCCCTCGCTGGGGCTTCCACTGCCCACAAACTGGGAGCGAACTGGGACGGCCACTGCAGCCCTGCCGCTCCTCAGCCAGCCCGGCCGGGGATGGAGTTTTGGGGGGTTTCGCTCCCACCGGCGTTGCCCACCAGGGTCCGGTTCTTGCCGGGGCGGGTCGGGCGCTGCCCAAAGGGCCGGGGCCGGGCCGGGGGTGTCAGCTGGGGCGGGGGTCTCCCCCCGGCTCGGGACCCTTCAAAGCGCGGCGGCGGCGGCGGGGGCTGATTACAGGGCGGCGCCGGGCTCGGCCGCCCACGGCCCCGCAGCCGCGCCGGGCCCCCGCAATTACCCGGTATTTATACCCGGCCGGACGCCGGGAGCTCGCCAGGGCGGAGGGGACCCGGAGCGGGGGGCTCCGTCCGCGGGCAGCCCGCCAGCCACCGTCCGTTTGTCCATCCCTCCGTCCTTCCCTCCGTCTCATCTCTCCTTCCCTCCTCTGCCTCATCCACCCCCGTTTATCAGCCTGCCTCAGGAACGGAGGGGGCTCAGCCCCTCTCCCAAATCTGGGGGCGTCTCAGCCCCACGATGTCCCGAGTTTGGGGGATCTCAGAGGCTGCAGGGCTGGAGGCGTCTCTGCCCCCTCGGGGCACCGCGGCCCCTCGGGGTTCAGGAGGGAAGCGGAACCGGCCCCGGATCCGTTCCGTGTGTGAGCGGGGGGCACCGGGGACACCGGGAATGGGGGCACCGGATGGGACCACCGGGAATGGGCACCGGGGACACCGGGAATGGGCACCGGGGACACCGGAATGCACGCGCACGCCAGTGTCCCCCACGCCCGGTTGTCCCCAATCCTCCCCAATCTACCCCCACCCTGGGGACACCGGGTGACCCCTGCGCTCCCCACCCCTCACCTGGCGCGGGGTCCCCCGGTCCCCCCGGCCCGGCCCTGCCCCGCCCGCCCCCTCCGGCCCCCGGATGTTTCCCTTGCGGTCGGAGGCCCCGAAATAGCGCGGCCCCCGCGCTGGGTGCGCCGGCCACGGCCGCCCACGGGCCCCGCGGGACCGGGGGGGCCGGGGGAGGCTCCGGGGGCTCGGAACGGGGCTGAGCTCCCCCCGGCACCATCCACGGGGGGCACCCCGGTGTTCCCCCCAGGGAGGGTCTGCAGGGCAGGAGGAAAGCAGGGGGAACATGAGGGGGGGGGGTGGCAGGGGATGTGTGGGGACATGGGGGGGTGCAGGGGGTCACGGGCGGTCCCATGGGACCGTGGGGGAGCCGGGGATCCCATGGGATCATGAGACACCCAGTGGGACATCGGGGGACCCAGGGAGACGTGGGGGGATCTGAGGGACCCAAGGGGACATTGGGGGTGTGAAGGGACCTGCAGGGACAGAGGGGCTCCCGGAACGGGGCGGGGGGCTCCCACCCACGGGGAAGCCAGGGCAGGGTGGCCCCAGGGCTGAGCTGCGCCCACGGCCCCGGTGTTCCCTCCCAGCCTTTAATTATCCCTGGAAATAACTGCGGGGGCCGGGGGGGCACGGGCCCCGAGCCGGGACTGACCCCGGCAGGGGCAGACAGAGCCCGGGACAGCCGGGCACACCCCGGGGGGACGGGGGCGGCCCCGGGGGGACGGGGGCGGCCCCAGCACCCCGAGCCTGCCCTGTGTGCCCCGTGCCCCCCGCATGTGGCTCCCATTGCGCTGCGGTGCCGAAGCCACATCAGAGCCGCGGCAGCGGCGGGGGCGGCGCCCAGGGCCTGACCCCCCCCCGGCTGCCGGAGGACCCCCCCAGTTGCCGAGAGGACCCCCTGAGCTGCCACCGTGTCCCCTCCAGGCTGCCAAAGACCCCTCCCCCATGCAAATCTGGGGTACCCCACGTGCCCCCCAAGCCCTGGGACCCACCCCCACGCTGCGGGGACCCCTCCCCAGCCCTGAGCCCCCCAGGTTGCCCTGGGTGTCCCTCCCCCGGTCCCCTGGGACCCCCCCGGTGCCCCGCCCGTCGCTGTCCCCGGGCCGGGCCGCCCTGGCTCGCGCCGCGCTGCATTTCTGCGGTTCCCAGCCAAAATTGCTGGGAGTCGCCCGGCGTCGCCCTGATTCCTCCGCGGCCGCGACCTGCCGGGGGGGCAGGGACCCGGGGGGACAATCGGGGGGTGGCAGCGGGGGTGGGGCACCCCGGGCTGGCCCCGCGGCTTCCCCCGGCTCGCCCCAGTGCTCCCAGTTTGCCCCCAGTCCGAGGCGGAGGGTCTGTCCCCGTGCCGTGTCCCCTGAGCCCAGAGGCCAGCGGGAGGTGGGGACAGGGACAAGGATCGGGACAGTGACAGGGTGGGAACAGCAGCACAGGGAGCGCAGGGACAGTGACAGGGGTGGGGACACGGGCCAGGACAGCACGCTGATGTGAGAACCCCAGGGACAGGACACGGTTGAGGACAGGGTTGGGGACAGAACAGGGCAGGGTTGGGGGCACAATTTGGGACAGGATGGGGCAGCTTTGGGGACACTGTTGGGGACAAGACAGGAGTGGGGACACTGGGACTGGACGGGGTTGGTGGCACTGCTAGGGACACTCTTGGGGAACAGGACAGGGTCGGTGACAGTGTTGGGCCAGGGCAGGACCACTGACACTGCCGGTGACACTGTCGGTGTCACAGTCTGTCACTGTCAGTCACTGTCGGTGACACTGTCGGGCACGTCGTGACACTGTCGGTGACACAGTCTGTGACACTGTCAGTCACAGTCGGTCACTGTCCGTGACACAGTCCGTGACACAGTCTGTCACTGTCGGTGTCACTGTCGGTGCCACTGTCGGTGTCACTGTGTGTCACTTTCAGTGTCACAGTCTGTCACTGTCGGTGCCACTGTCGGTGCCACTGTCGGTCGCTGTCGGTGTCACTGTCGGTGCCACTGTCGGTGTCACTGTGTGTCACTTTCAGTGTCACAGTCTGTCACTGTCGGTGCCACTGTCGGTGCCACTGTCGGTCACTGGTGCACTGTCGGTGCACTGTCGGTGCCACTGTCGGTGCCACTGTCGTGTCACTGTGTGTCACTGTCACAGTCTGTCACTGTCGGTGTCACTGTCACAGTCTGTCACTGTCGGTGCCACTGTCGTGCCACTGTCGGTTCGCTGTCGGTGTCACTGTCGGTGCCACTGTCGGTGTCACTGTGTGTCACGTGTCACGTCTGTCACTGTCGGTGCACTGTCGGTGTCACTGTGTGTCACTGTCGGTGTCACTGTCGGTGCACTGTCGGTGCACTGTGTGTCACTGTCACAGTCTGTCACTGTCGGTGCCACTGTCGGTGTCACTGTGTGTTGTCACTGTCCATCTGTCACAGTCTGTCACTGTCGGTGCACTCTGTCACTGTCCTGTCACTGTCACAGTCTGCCACTGTCGGTGTCACTGTCGTGTCACTGTGTGTCACTGTCACAGTCTGCCACTGTCGGTGCCACTGTCGGTGTCACTGTGTGTCACTGTCACTGTCACAGTCTGTCACTGTCGGTGTCACTGTCACAGTCTGTCACTGTCGGTGTCACTGTCGGTGCCACTGTCGGTGCCACTGTCGGTGTCACTGTGTGTCACTGTCACTGTCACAGTCTGTCACTGTCGGTGCCCGTCCCGCTGTGGCGCCCCCGCCAGGCGGCAGCAAAGCTCGGGCCCGGGGGCGCACCGCCCGGCCGGGCCACGGGGTGGCGCTACTGGGGGGGGACAGCGGGGACAGCGGGGGGCGAATGTCACACTGGGGACACTGGGGAGGGGACAGCGAGGGGCGAATGTCACACTGGGGACACTGGGGAGGGGACAGCGAGGGGCGAATGTCCCACACTGGGACACTGGGGAGGGGACAGCGAGGGGCGAATGTCCACACTGGGGACACTGGGGAGGGGACGCGGGGGGCGAATGCCCACACTGGGGACACTGGGGAGGGGACAGCGAGGGGCGAATGTCCACTGGGGACACTGGGGAGGGGACAGCGGGGGGCGAATGTCCACACTGGGGACACTGGGGAGGGGACAGCGAGGGGCGAATGTCCACCTGGGGACACTGGGGAGGGGACAGCGAGGGGCGAATGTCCACACTGGGGACACGGGGAGGGGACAGCGAGGGGCGAATGTCACACTGGGGACACTGGGGAGGGACAGCGAGGGGCGAATGTCCACACTGGGGACACTGGGGAGGGGACAGCGAGGGGCGAATGTCCACACTGGGGACACTGGGGAGGGGACAGCGAGGGGCGAATGTCACACTGGGGACACTGGGGAGGGGACAGCGAGGGGCGAATGTCCACACTGGGGACACTGGGGAGGGGACCCCACGGGGGCACTGGGGACACGGCCCCATGGAGGGCAGTGAAGGGGTAATTGACAGGGGTCTCGATGGGGGAAATGAAGGGTTAATTGGGGGTGTTAATTGGGGGGGCTCGATGGAAATGAAGGTTAATTGGGGTTTAATTGGGGGGGGGGCTCGATGGAAATGAAGGGTTAATTGGGGGTGTTAATTGGGGGGCGGGGGCTCGATGGAAATGAAGGGTTAATTGGGGGTGTTAATTGGGGCGGGGGGCTCGATGGAAATGAGGGGTTAATTGGGGGTGTTAATTGGGGGGCGGGGGCTCGATGGAAATGAGGGGTTAATTGGGGGTGTTAATTGGGGGGCGGGGGCTCGATGGAAATGAAGGGTTAATTGGGGTGTTAATTGGGGCGGGGGGCTCGATGGAATGAGGGGTTAATTGGGGGAGCCCCGTTGGGGGCTTCGGGGGCCGTGTGGTGCTGATGGGGGGAATTTCCGGGACCCCCATGGTGGGAGGCACTGGGACAAGGATCCCGCTGGGAATCCCGGCGTTGGGAAGGGGCGGCTCTACCGGGAACAGGGGCGGGAATTGGGCCGAAAACACCGGGAAACGGGAAGGTCCCGGCCGGGGATTGTTCCTGAGGCCGGAAAGCGAACCCGCAGCCTCCCCGGTGTGTCGCTGGGCGCCCCGTTCGCCCCCGAAACCGCTCGTTTTTCCATAAAATAAAGGATCTCGGCCCCTAACTCCCCAAGCTACGTTCCCAGGGCAAGGGCGGCCCGGCCTCGCGGCTGAGGCGCCCGCTGTGTCGGGACAGGGCCGGGCCATGTCGGGACAGGCTCTGGCGGCGTTCACAAAGCGCCGCGGGCCCGCGAGGACGTTGTCGCAGCGCCACGGCGGCTGTCGCGACAGAGCCGAGGCGACTCGTGGCGTGGAACAGGGGCTCAGGGAGGGAAGAGCCGCCGGTAACGCGCGGCACCGAGGGCAGGGGAGCCCCGGCAGCGACCGGGAGAGAGCGCGGCCGGGGCTGGGGAAGCCCGACCCAACATGGCGCCGGCTCCGCCATTCGCCGCGTCGTCCCCCCAAGGGCGCAGCCCGGCCGCTGGCCCCGCCTCCCCTCGGCGCCCATTGGCCCGTTTGAGACCGACCGGCGCGCTGATTGGCTCCGAGGCGCGGCGCGGCTGCCGCCTCCGCGCTCGGAATCGTGAGCGCCGCCGTCAATATCGGCGCCGCTCCCGCCCCGCGGCGCGGCCCGCGCGGCCCATTGGTGCAGCGCGCTGCCAGTCACCGCCTCGCCCCGCCTCCCGCTCCCCATTGGCCGCGGCGCACGCCCATCACGCCGCGGCCCGCGCCGCCGCGGCCGCGCCCATACGGGGTCTCCCTGCGAGCCCGCGCGGGCGCTGATTGGCTGCGCCGCCGCCCGCCCCCTCCCCCCCCGCGCCCCCATTGGCCGCCGCCCGCCGCGCTCCCCCCTCCCCACGGGGCGGGGCGGCGGGGGCGGGGCCCGCCCGCCCTCCTCCCCCCCCGCGCCGCGCTGCCCTCGCTTCCCATTGGCCGCCGCGCCCGTCGCTCCGCGGCCCGCGCGGCGCCCATTGGCTGCGGGGGCGGCGGGGGCGGGGCGCGGGGGCTGCGGCCGCGGCGCGCGGCCCCTCCCTCGGCAGCCCCTCGGCGGCACCGGCGGGTTCGGCCGCTCGCCCGCCCGCGCCCCCGCCCCGCCCCGCGCGCCCGGCCCGGCCCCGGCACCATGAGCGGTAAGGACGGGGCCGGGGCCGAGCGCCGCGCGGGGCCCCGGGCACACGCAGAGGCGGCGGCGCCCGCCCGCTCGGAGGGGCCAGAGGCGGCCCCGCCCCGCCGGGCCGGGCCCCGCCGGGCCGGGCCTCGCCGCGCCGCGCCGGGGGGACCTGCCGGGGGAGGGACCCGGGGGAGGGGGGAAGGCCTCGGGGGAGGGACCGGCGGCCGCGCCGGGCAGGGCTGAAGCGGAGGAGGGGGCGGCGGGGAATGATGGGGACGCCCCGGCGATCGCGGGGGGGCGGGGGCGGGGGGGGGGGGGGGGCGAGTTGGCGGGGATGGGGCGCGGGGGTGGCGGGGGTGGCCGCGGGGGTGGCGGCTGCGAGCGCAGGGACCGGGGGGCTTTCCCCCGTTCCCGGGCAAGGCGCCCTGCGGGGGCGGATGCGGGAGCCGAGGGCGGGGGGACGGTGGGAAGGCCTGAGCGGGCGGGGGGCAGGGGGGGCTGGGGGCGTTCAGCGTCCCCTCCCCGGTGTTGACCCCGGCCAGGGGTGCCGGGGGTGCGGGCAGCACCGGGGGGCGCAGCCCCGGCGGCCGGCGAGGATGAGGAGGCTGCCGAGCGCTGGGAGAGGAAGGGTTTGGTGGGAGCGGGACCCCCGCGCGGGGCGGGCCGGGGAATCCCGGGGCGGGTCCGCGGGGCCGGGGCGGGAGGTGCGCGTGCCCCCGCCGGCGGGCAAGGCGAGGGGGAGGCCCGGGGAGGACCTCGGCGGGGGCTAGGGAGTGTCCCGAGCGGGTGGGGAGGAGCTGGGCCCTGGAGCAGGGCCGGGTCCTCCCCCCGGTGCCGCCGCCCGCTCCTCGCAGCCCCTTCCCGGCCGCGCCGGCAGCGCACGGTGCCCCCCGCGCCCCGCCTGGCCCTGCCGAGCCTCGCGCCGCCGCCGTGCCCCGAAATGTCCCTAACCGCGGCTGCCGCTTCCCTCCTGCGCAGACCAAGAGAGCACCGAGGAGATGTCGGCTGTGAAGCCCGACAAGGGCGAAGGCGACGCCAGCAGCACGAGCAGCGCCGGCGGTGGGGAGGCGCAGGTGAGTGGGGAGAAGATCACCGGCCCCGCTGGCGCCGGCCGGCTCGTGGCAAAGTCCAGGGCCGGGCCGAGCTGTGTGCCGGGCCCAGGCGAGCGTTTCGGCGAGGCCAGGAAGAGGAGGCCGAGCGCTGCCAAGCAGAGCCCGGCGCTTCCCCTCCTGCCTTGCAGTTCCCTTGCTCCCAACGACACCACGGCCCCCGCTGGCCCTTCTGCAGCCCCGGGAGCCCAGGAGTGACCCCCCTTCCGGGGGGGCTCGTTGTGCCTGAGGGGGATTCCCTGGCTTCGGAGCCCTCTTCCCTCTTGGCTTTCCCAGGCAGGCTCCCTCCCCTTTCCTGCCTCCCAAAAGGCTTTTCCCTGTGGGTTCAGGCTGTCCCGGCCTGACAGCCCTGTGCCTGGCAGTTGTATTTTTCCGGCTGTGGGTGGGTTCGTTCAGGAAGGAGTGTTTATCTTTTCCGAGTATGCTCCTCCCTCTTTTCTCTCTTTAATTTTTTTGCTTTGTTTTGTTTTGTTTCCCCGTTTCTCTTTTCACTCCGGGCCTGCCCCTCGGGCCACCTCCCCCCCCCATAACTCCTCCTCTCGTCCTCAGGAGTCACAGCCCTCCCCGCTGGCCCTGCTGGCGGCCACCTGCAGCCGCATCGAGTCTCCGAACGAGAACTCCAACAGCTCCCAGGGCCAGCAAGGTGGGAGCGGTGAGCTGGACCTGAACGCGGCCACCGCCCAGCTCACCCAGTCAGCCAACGGCTGGCAGATCATCTCGGCAGGCTCCAGCACCCCCACGGGCTCCAAGGAGCCGGGCAGCAACGGCAGCAACGGCGGCGACGCCTCCAAGAGCCGCCCGGTCAGCACCGGGCCCTACGTGGTCACCTCGGCGTCCGGCCTGCAGAACCAGCAGGTGCTCACGGGCCTGCCAGGTGTCATCCCCAACATCCAGTACCAGGTGGATCCCCCAGTTCCAGACCATTGACGGGCAGCAGCTGCAGTTTGCCACCACCCCAGCGCAGGTGAACGTGCAGCAGGATGCCTCGGGGCAGCTGCAGATCATCCCCGGCTCCAACCAGCAGATCATCACGAGCCGCGCAGGCGGCAGCAACCTCATCGCCATGCCCAACCTGCTGCAGCAGGCCGTGCCCATCCAGGGCGTGGGGCTGGCCAACAACAGCCTCTCGGGGCAGACCCAGTACGTGGCCAACGTGCCCGTGGCCCTGAACGGCAACATCACCCTGCTGCCGGTCAACAGCGTGGCCGCCAGCCTGGCCCCCACGTCCCAGACGGGCACCCTGAGCAGCTCGGGCTCGCCGGACAGCAGCTCCCAGCCGGCCACCTCGGGGGCTGCCAGCAGCTCGGGCAGCACGGCCACGTCCCAGGCCAGCTCAGGCGCCTTCTTCACCAACGCCAACAGCTACTCCACCACCACCACCACCAGTAACGTGGGCGTCATGAATTTCTCCACCAGCGCCACGGTGGGCACCAACGTGCAGGCACAGACCCCCCAGAGGGCCAGCAGCGTCCCCAGCTCGGACTCTCTGCAGACCCCGGTGTCCGGGGTGGCCCTGCAGCCGGGGCAGCAGAAGGAGGGGGATCAGAGTCAGCAGTCACAGCAGCAGCAGCAGCAGATCCTGATCCAGCCCCAGCTGGTCCAAGGAGGGCAGACAATCCAAACCCTCCAAACCACCCCACTGTCTGGCCAGACCTTTGCCACTCAAGCCATCTCCCAAGACACCTTGCAGAACCTGCAGCTCCAAGCCGTGCCCAACTCCAGCCCCATCATCATCCGCACGCCCACGGTGGGTCCCAACGGGCAGGTGAGCTGGCAGACCATCCAGCTGCAGAACCTGCAGGTGCAGAACCCCCAGGCGCAGACAATCACGCTGGCCCCCATGCAGGGAGTGTCGCTGGGCCAGACGGGCAGCACCAGCACCACGCTGACCCCCATCGCCTCCCTGCCCAGCGGCACCGTCACCGTGAACGCCGCCCAGCTCTCCTCCGTGCCGGGCCTCCAGACTATTAACCTCAGTGCCTTGGGAGCGTCCGGGATCCAGGTGCACCAGCTGCAGGGACTGCCCCTGGCCATCGCCAACGCCCCGGTGAGTGCTCGGGGCCCTGGGGCGGCCAGGCACGGGGAGGAGAAACGCTGGACCCGGGGCCGGCCTGGGCGTGGGTGGTGGCAAATGGTGTTGGCGACTGGGGTGGGGCTTGTGCTGGCCCTGGGAAAGGGAGGGTGCCGATCGCCAGAAGACACTAAAGGTCTTTTGGGGGAGTTTTAAGTCTTGGAAAGGAAGGGAGAAGGTGACTGTGGGGGTAAAGTGGAGGAGAAGGGGGACATCTGGTCTTGTGCCACTCTCCTGCCCTGGTGGCCACCCAGGAGTCTCAGGTCGGGGCTGGGGTGAGGAGCTGAATCCAGCTCGGCTCCTTGGCTGAGCCTGCAAAGAGTCATGGCCATAAAACACAGGGATTAACTGAAAACCCCATGAAAACAAACACAGTCATGGAGCCGCGGGGAATTTCCTCACAGGGGCTCCTGAGGTGTCTGGGTGCTGGCGCTGGACGGTGTGAGCTCAGTGTGGCCCAGACTGGTCCCGTGGGCACGGGGCACCCTGCTCACATCCCCAGGATCCGTCCCACCGCCTCCCCCAGCCTGGGAAAAGCAGGATACGTAAATGTGGGAACCGAGCTGGAGCCTGCTCAGCTTCCGCCGCGGAAGGGATCGGTTCTGGGAACGCTCTCCATTTGCTTTTCCACTGTTTTCCTTGGGTGTTTTTTTTTTTTTTTCCTCTTTTCGTGTTCTGGCTCTGGCTAAAAGGGGCTGTTGCTGGATTTAGTCACAGTTGAGAGGCAGCAGAAAATGTTGCTCAATCCAGCCCGTGTTTCCCTCTCGCCAGAGGCGGCGGCTGCTCCCCCGGGCTTGTTTTGCAGCATTATTTTGGGCTGTTGCTACAGCAGCTTGGCTCGCAGGCAAGCCACGGGTCACTCTGGCCTCGGGATTAGCCTGATCCTTGGATTTCCCCGAGCCCAGGGACCCGCGGGGGGCTCCCACAAGCCGAGGCTGGCACCGGGGGGGACACGCGTGGCCTCTGAGACCCCCGGGGTGTGCAGGGTCCCCTGCCCGGGGGGCGGCTCCTGCCGGGGCCGGGGCTCGTTCCTGCTTTTGGAGGCTCTGGAGAAAGGCATGGGCGAGCCCCAGTTCCTGTATTCGTGCCTGGCTCTGCCCTCGGAGGTGGAACAGGGAGGAACGTTCTAGAGACCACCCATCCACTCACGCCGCCGCCTCCTCCTCTTTCTCCTCCTCCTCTTCGCCTTTTTTTTTAGCTCAGCCGCTCTCAGCCCTTGATCCTTGGTGAAGAATTCCCCGCGAGCAGCGGCAGCAGCTCCTGGCTCTGTCCCCAGCCCGGGGACGTGACGCTGGCACTGCCGCTGTGACACAGGGACCCTCGAAAGGAAAAGCCAGAGCGGGGTTCAGAGCGGGGTTTTTGGGGAGCCCCAGCTGCGTGGCAGGGTCCAGGAGGCTCCTGGGATGAAATGGGGAAAGCTGTGGCCAGGACAGAGCTTCTGGCACTGATCCAGCGCAGGAGTTGAGTCCAGGCTGCAGGAGTTTTTCCCCGGCCGTGTCCCTCAGACGTGGCAGTGTGTCCCTTTGTCCCCCCCAGCCACCACCAGCCCCTCTCCAGGGGGTGCTGAGCCCCCCAGACCTGCATCCCTCCGGATCCAAGCTCTACGGTGGGAATTCGAGGGAGGGGTTTGTTCCCAACACTTCCCAAAACCCTGAGCGTTTTCCAAGCCTCCATGTGTGCTGGAACTTTCTGCTCCAGGATTTTTGGAGCAGGAGAAGCTCCTCTGCTTCCGGGGGGGGTGCAGGTGGAGAATGAACCCTTGCTGGGGAGGGGACTGTAGCTGGTTTTCCTTGGATCCTGCTGCGTGTTCCGGGCCGGTGGGGAAGGAGGAGGGGGTCAGCCAGGGCTGTGGTGGCCCCAGGTGCCCCCTGGGCTGGCAGCTCTGCGTGTCCTGCCCCTTCCAGAGCTCAGCTCGGCCTCCTGGGGGTTCTGTGTCCCCTCCTGAGCCCCATGGATGGGGGGGGTTGTGGCTCCCAGCTCCTTGGGATTGTTACCAAGGAGGTCTTCGCTTGATTTTTGGCTGGGGAAGAATCCCTCGGGGAGAAAACACCACCCGAAAAGGTCTTTAAAAGTCAGGTTTTTTTTTGCTCCCGGGTGTGATGCAGAGCCCAGCTCTCCGTGCAGGCTGACTCAGTGTCTGTGTTAATAGAGTGGCTCGAGGGCCGTTTCTTCCTCCTCCCTGGCCAGGCTGGGAAGGAGCAGAGGCAGGGGCAGGTCTGTGGCCACCAGGGCTGGCCTGTGGGCTAAGGGGCCCTGCTGCTGGCTCTGCCCCAGGGAGGGCACCCCAGAGCCAGGCAGGGGGGATTCCCTCGGCTGGCAGCGCCCCAAAACCCTCCCGGGGAGGGCACCAGTGACCTGTGAGGTGAGGGACGGGGTCTGGGGCTCAGGTGGGGGCTGTGACACCTCAGTGGAGTCTGAGAGCCACCTCGGTGTCACCCAGCCCGCCCAGGGAGGGGACATCCTGTGCGCGGGGGATTTTGTGACATCGTGGTTTCTCTTCCTCTTTTGCCATAGGCAGGAGGAGTGGGGCTGTTCTGAGCTCCGTGCCCTTATGGTGCCTCTGTGCCCACGTCCCTGTCCCTGTCCCAGCCCTACCTGGCTGAGGAAGGTGCTGGGTAAACAGGTGACCACCGGAGAGGTCAGCACTGGAATTAGATCCCCTGGTTTCAGGGGCACTCAAGGGATATACCTACCCTCCTTTTGGGATGTTTGATTGCAGGGCCGGGTGGAGCTGTTGGGTGGGATTGGGATTTTCTGGGCAGCACGAGCTCCCTTCCCGCTCCTTGGATGGCAGATGTGGGGGAACCGAGCAGTGGGACACCAGGAAAGCCCTGGTGAGCGAGGAGCCCTTGGCAGTGTGTTCAGCAACCCCCTCCCGGCTCCCTGCTCCCACTTGGTCCTCCCAGGGCCCTTCCCAGCACCGGGCCAGTGGTACAAAGCCCCGATTGTGTCGTTTGCTGGTTTTTAAGGGCAGCTTTGTAGCAGGGCCTGGGTGAGACATCCATGGAGGGGAGGCCGGGAGCGGAGCCCGGCAGGACCCGCCCGGACTCGCGGCCCTTGTTTGCCTCGCCGTGACATCACGGCACAAAACGGCACATTGTGAAACTTCCTGCTCTGTGTCCCAGCCTGGCTGGACTTCACATCCCCTCCGCATTCCTCGCTGACCTCCATCCGTGTCCTTTGCTGGGCACTGACACGAATCCTCGGTGGCCCCGGGGTTCTCCTGGTGAGCAGGGACCCCTGCAGAACCTGTGTCCTCGCAGCTTTGTCTGGGTGAGGCTGTGCCCACCCGGAGTCCCCGTGGGGGACACGCAGCGTGTCGCCCTGCTCCTGGTCTTTCCCTGTGCCTGCTGCTCCAGGCTCGGCGGGGCTGGGCAGGGTTGGCAGCCGTGCCGGTCGGACAGGTCGGGTGCGCGGCACCCACCCCGTGACTCCTCGCGGGACGGGTCCCGCTCCAGACCCGTCTGCCGGGCCCTGATCTGCCTCTCCCTTTTATCTGGGACAGCCCCAGCCCTGCTGGAGCCCCGTCCTTATCACCCTGCGCAGGAGGCCCGTCCTGGCTCCCGGCTTTGGGGGAGTTTCCGCGCGGCTCCTTGCAGAGCTCGGCTCCCACCTCGGCACGGCTCCTCACCCCCTCCCACCCATCCCGGCTTAGATCCTGGCACTGATACGGGCCTCAGTTCCTCCCGGGGATTAAAGGCTTGGGATTCGTGGCTCAGGAAGCATCCACCCTTGATTGCAGTGAGCACGAGGCGCGCAGAGGTCCGGGTGAGGTGGGAGATGCCTGCTGGGGCTCCCTGCCTTGGGAATTGCCCTTCCCTGTCTCAGCCAGGCATTTTCCTCCTTCCACAGCCCTCACGCAGGGATTTCTGGATGCCAGGGGGTGCTTTGGTGGGACCTGCCCGTGCTGCTGGGTGAAGTGCTCTGGGTGCTTTCACCCCAGCAGAGGCAAGGCAGGACAGGAGGCTTCATCCCGGTTTGGTGACAATTCAGATGGGAATTTCTAGGGCAAAGGGGCTCTGTCTGTCAGTCTGCAGCGTGGCAGAGGCATTTGGCAAATCCTGGGGGATTCAGGTATCTGGCAGAGTGGATGACGAGGTGATTCCCTGCCTGAGCTCTGTCCCCTTTTACAGCCCACCTCACTCATTCCATCCCGGTTTATCCCCTCTCTAAAGGAAGCGTCGCTCATCCTGACGCACAGAAACCTCCAGTAATTACAAGAGCTGCCCAAGGAGTGGCTTCTGGAGTCATCAGAGTCCAGATTAAAGCCCAGTTACTCACTGGGCTGCAGACTTCCATCCCCTGGTTCCCTGTCCACCGCCCCGATCTCCAAGGAGTTGCTGAGCCAGGGCTTGGCTCATTTACATGGATGAGCTCCTGGTGCAGGAGAACTCATTTTGCAAATTAGGGAGCAAATCAGAGGGGAAAAAAACCAAGGGGACGTCGTTCCAAAGCCTCTTTGTGCCTTTTTGCAGCTCTTTGGTGTGTCTGGAGCAGCTGGGGTTTGTTCTGGGCAGGGCAGTGACCCCAAAAACCAGGCAGGAAGTGGGGAGAACTCAAGTTGTGAGATAGAAAATGTGGATTTTGGAGGTCTTTTCAGGAACACACCCTGAGAGGTCGGGGCTGCTTGTCCCCAGGTTTTGCTTTTCTTTCTTTTCACCTGAAAACTTCCTCGTGCCTGGAAGCCACGTCGTGCTTCTCTCCCCTCACCCTCTGCTGCTCTGCCCAGGCACAGCTGCCAGAGGGGCAGAGTTTGCACAATCAGCCCAGGTTTGTTGGTTTTGGGTTTATATTCCAGCTCTTCCCCTGAAGATGAACACGGGGTCTGTTCCCCAGCCTGAGGTCGGCCCGGGTGGGTGTGAGAGCTCCTCTCTCACCTCCGGGTAGTTTGCTAAATAAAGCAAACAAACCCCAGCTTTTTCCTGCACAAGGAGCACCTTGTCTGCAGAGAATTCCCAAGCCAAGATTCCAGGGTTTGGGGTTTTTCAGTGGGACACCAGAAACTGCCCTGTTTTTGGGGGGGGTCTCAGAGGTTGCTGGTAGAGCAGGGCCAGGGGCAGCTTCCCTCTGCTGCCTCCCCAAAATCCCTCTTTCTCCCCGGGATTTCTCCAAGGATTAAACCTTCTCTTGCTCTATTAATAATATATTTTTCCAGGGCTTTGCTGACCCGAGTGTGGAGCCTCCAGGGAAGCTTTAGTCTTAGCAGGGACGTGTATTAGCGGGGATAATAAACATGAATTATCCTCCCTGCCCACTTTTCCCCTGAACCTCTCTATCCCAGAGATTCCAGAGCTCCTGCATGTGGTGGGATGGTACCTGCAGGTCCAGGATCTGCTGCCCTGGATTTATACCTCGTTCAGAGGCACCACAGATCTCCAGCAGCAGGATTTGGGTTTGTTCCCCCCGTGCCAAAAGGCCAGAAAACCACACTTAGGATTCGAAGCCATTCCAAGGCATCCTGGCTGGATTCTCCCCCTCCCTGGTGTATTTTTGGGGAGAAATTTTTTCCTGGATTGAGTTTTTTTTGGGGGGGAGAGAAGTGTGTTTTCTCCTGCCTTTTTTTTTTTTTTTTTTTTTTTTTTTCCAGCATCTCCTCCCATCCAGGGAAATCTAATCCGTGGCTGGAGCACAAAGCTGTCGGTGCTGGCTTAGGAAGCTTAAAAACCCCTCCCAGGCTGCCTCCATGCAGGGCTGTGGCTGCAGACACGTCACAGGAGCTGCAGGCAGGGACTGGGAAGCTCCTGAAATCCTCACCTTCGCAGGGAGCTCGGGAGTGTGGCACCCAGGGCCTCGGGTCACTTCTGGAGGGGACAGTTTCCTCCTGCAGGCCTGGCTGGGACAGCATCCCTGTGCTCCCAGGGGTTGGTCCCAGGCTGGATGAAGGGTTTCTGGGATTTGTGTGGGGTGACAGCCCCAGGTGTGGCAGCTGCTGTGACAGCCTGGCTGCTCCTGTGAGGCAGGGTCAGGCTCTGCTCCTGGGGGTGCTCAGAGCTCAGGGTGTCCTCCATGGCCAGCACTGCTTTTTCCTTTTTCTTGGGAGTCAGGAATTGCTCCTGAGAAGAGGCAGGGATTGGCTCCAGCAGCAGCTCCAGAGGCTCTCCTAGTTTTTGTGTCTTTATCCAGCTCTGTGGTGGTGACAGTGTGATGTCACTGATGGATGATGCTCTTCCTGCTCTTCCAGCCTGCTTTATTGACCCTGGTGCAACCCGGGCTGGAATTCTGCTGGAATAGCTGCAGTAATTGGCAAGAGCATGTTTCTTGGGGAAGACGTATCTCTTCCCTGTCCCCTGGAAATAAATTAAAGACCTGAACCCAAATGGGGGAAACGTGGGAGGTCGGGAGAGCCAGGGAGAGCCCCGGGCTGGGGCGTGCAGGGACAGCCGAGGGCAGGGGCTGGCATTCCCGGCTCCGTGCAGCTCCGAGGCTCTCCCTTGCAGTGAGGATCCTGCCCTGACAGCCCGAGTTCTCCTGCAGGCGAGCACGGGGCGCAGCTGGGGCTGCACGGCGGCAGCGGCGACGGGCTGGGCGACGAGAGCGCGGCCGTGGAGGAGGGGGAGACCAGCCCGGACCCCCAGCCCCAGCAGGGCCGCAAGACCCGGAGGGAAGCCTGCACCTGCCCCTACTGCAAGGAGGGAGAGGGCAGGTGAGGCTGCTGCCCACGCTTCCAGAGCCGGCAAGGGTCCCTCCCATCACTGGGCCCGGCCGTTCCGCCAGCTCTGGCAAGGCCACCCGCGTCCCCAAGTGCCACATCCACCTGGGCACCCCCAGATCCTTTCCCAGCTTTCCAGCCCCGATTCCCCGTGCCTGGCGTGTCCCACAGGGGCAGGACCTGGCTCTCAACCTAGCCGAACCTCCCCCAAACCCATCAACCCCACGGGTCCAACCCATCAACCCCACGGGTCAGACCCATCAACCCCACGGGTTCAAACCCATCAACCCCACGGGTCAAACCCATCAACCCCACGGGTTCCAAACCCATCAACCCCACGGGTCAAACCCATCAACCCCACGGGTTCACCCATCAACCCCACGGGTCAGACCCATCAACCCCACGGGTCCACCCATCAACCCCACGGGTCAAACCCATCAACCCCACGGGTTCCACCCATCAACCCCACGGGTCCAACCCATCAACCCCACGGGTCCATCCCATCAACCCCACGGGTTCAACCCATCAACCCCACGGGTCCAACCCATCAACCCCACGGGTTCAAACCCATCAACCCCACGGGTCCACCCATCAACCCCACGGGTTCAACCCATCAACCCCACGGGTCAGACCCATCAACCCCACGGGTCAGACCCATCAACCCCACGGGTTCCACCCATCAACCCCACGGGTCCAACCCATCAACCCCACGGTCCAACCCATCAACCCCACGGGTTCCACCCATCAACCCCACGGGTCAACCCATCAACCCCACGGGTCAACCCATCAACCCCACGGGTCAACCCATCAACCCCACGGGTCCAAACCCATCAACCCCATGGGTTCCACCCATCAACCCCACGGGTCAACCCATCAACCCCACGGGTTCCAACCCATCAACCCCACAGGGTCAGACCCATCAACCCCACGGGTCCAACCCATCAACCCCACGGGTTCCACCCATCAACCCCACGGGTCCACCCATCAACCCCACGGTCCAACCCATCAACCCCACGGGTCAACCCATCAACCCCACGGGTCCCAAACCCATTCAAACCCATCACCAGGGTCCAGACCCATCAACCCCACGGGTTCAACCCATCAACCCCACGGGTTCCAACCCATCAACCCCACGGGTCAACCCATCAACCCCACGGGTCCAACCCATCAACCCCACAGGTCCAACCCATCAACCCCACGGGTTCCACCCATCAACCCCACGGGTCCAACCCATCAACCCCACGGGTTCCCCCATCACCGGTCCACCATCAACCCACGGTCCATCCCATCAACCCCACGGTTCCACCCATCACCCCACGGGTCAAACCCATCAACCCCACGGGTCAGACCCATCAACCCCACGGGTCAAACCCATCCCAGGCCAGCAGATCCAGGCCGATTTCCTTGGGTTTAACCCTTCCCTTTTTGCAGGAGCTCTGGGGATCCAGGGAAAAAAAAGCAGCACATCTGCCACGTGCCGGGCTGCGGGAAGGTGTACGGGAAGACGTCGCACCTGCGGGCGCACCTGCGGTGGCACACGGGGGAGCGTCCCTTCATCTGCACCTGGGTGCTGTGCGGGAAGCGCTTCACCCGCTCCGACGAGCTGCAGCGGCACAAGCGCACGCACACAGGTGGGGCTGGGCCCGGGGGTGCCATGGGTGCCGTGGGTGCCGTGGGGTGGCTGCTCTGGCTCCGGGGGCTGCGGCCCCGGGGGTCCCCGCGCCTGGGATTGCAGCATCCTGGGGCTGGGAGCCTCTCCAGAGCCACAGCACTCGTGCGGGGGAGGGACCTTGTCCCAAATCCCAGCCTGTCCCCAAAATCCCAGTGTGTTGGAGCGTTGGCCTTGGGGTCTTTGCTGCAATGCCTGGCCCCTCCCAAGTGCAGGAGCCTCTTCCCAAATCCCTTCCCAACCTTTTCCCCCATCCCACCTGCCCATCCCTCAGCCCTGTTGTCCCTGAAAATCGCCCTGCTGATTTGTTTTGGTGTAATGGAGTCAGTTCTCATGAATTGTGAGATAAACAAGGATCGTGTTTGCATTCCTTGGTGAAAAGATCTCACCTGATGGACTTCTCAAGTGAGCAGTGGAGATGGAGAGGTGGGAACTTCCCTGTCCAATCTCTGCTCACTGTCCAGAAACTGAGAGATACGAGGCCAACAATAAACTGGGGAGTTCTTTTCCTCTTCTCTGCCTGAACCCCCGTGCTGTGTGTGTTACCGTGTCCCCTCTGTACCTCACAGTAACGCCCCCCCCCTCTCCCTTCCCCCCCAGGAGAGAAGAAATTCGCCTGCCCGGAGTGCCCCAAGCGCTTCATGCGCAGCGACCACCTCTCCAAGCACATCAAGACGCACCAGAACAAGAAGGGAGGCACCGCCAGCGTGGCCATGAACGTCTCGGCCGTCCCCATGGACACGGCGGGCTCTGCCGAGGGCGGCGGCGGTGGCAGTGCCACACCCTCGGCGCTCATCGCCACCAACATGGTGGCCATGGAAGCCATCTGCCCCGAGGGCATCGCCCGCCTGGCCAGCAGCGGCATCAACGTCATGCAGGTGGCCGACCTGCAGTCCATCAACATCAGCGGCAACGGCTTCTGAGCCCCGGCAGCAGCACTCACCACTCGAAGGCCAGAGCTATATATATATATTTTTTTTTAATTTTGGCTTGATTCTTATTCTTATTCTTTTTTTTTTTTTTTTTTTCTTTGTGGTTTTTTTTTTTTTTGGTTTTTTTTTTATCCTTTTTTCCTTCCCGCCTCCTCCCTGCCCGAGGTCCCTCGGCATCGTCATGCCTTGGTCCTTTTAGCAAAAAGGAAAAAAAAAATAAATAAAAAAACAAACCAAAAAAATAATAAAAAAAAAAAAAAACAAAACCCCAACCCAATGATGGAAATACCGACAAAACAACGTACAAAAGGAAAAAACAAAAAAAAACAAAAAAAAAAACAAAAAAAGGAAAAAAAAAAAAAAAAAAAAAAAGAAGAGAAAAGATTCTATATTATTATTATATATATAAAAATATAAAATGTGTTCGTTTGAGAGAGGAGAGATGTTGCTGTGACCATGGCGTGGTCCCTTTGATGCCTTATCCTGGAGCAGGTCGGCCCCTCTGGGGCGGGTCAGACAATGCCCGAGCTCTCCTCCCCTCCCCAGACCCCACCTCCCATCCCAAGCCCCGAAAATCCCCCCCTCCCGGGCTGGCAAGCGCTTTGCATTGAGGTGATTCTGTAATTCCTTTGGCATTCTCAGGGGGAGATCCCACTGGATTTTTCACCCTTGGACTTCCACTGCCCTCCCCTGCCTTGGCAGGTGGTGTTCTTACTTTTTTTTCTTGGATCTTGTTTTTTTTTCCAGCCGTTTTCTTGGCAGGGCTCCCTGTCCTGTAGGAGTGGAGTTGCTCCATGGGAAGGACGTGGACAGAGGGGCTGGGATGCAGCCCTGGGGGGACAACTGGAGCCTCCTTGGGGGGGAAGAGTTGATTCTTTTTTTATTACAGTCAGCGTTGGAATTAATAATGGGGAAAAAGGAGAATCTGCGGAGCTCAGCCGGTCTGGAGCGAGGGGGAGGCACTGCAGGGACACGAGGGACCCTCGAGGGTTTTGCTGTGGCACCGCTGGAGGTGGCTCCCGGTGGAAAAAAAGGGTTTAGAAACAGGGACAGCTTGGGAAAAAAAAAAAAAAAATCCTCCAAAGGGTGTTCCAGGATCCTGCCGTGGGAGGGCTCGGTGCTGCCCGCTCTTCCTCCCACACCCTCCTCTTCCTGCCCTGCCCGGGACCCAGCCCGGAGGCTGGGGCGGCATCCCCAGAAGGGCAGAGTGGGGGCTGGGGGGCGTGCATCCCCCAGAAGGGGCAGAGCAGGGGCTGGGGGGCGTGCATCCCCCAGAAGGGGCAGAGCAGGGGCTGGGGGGCGTGCATCCCCCAGAAGGGGCAGAGCTGGGGGCTGGGGGCGTGCATCCCCCAGAAGGCAGAGCTGGGTGGGGGCGTGCATCCCAGAAGGCAGAGCTGGGGGCTGGGGGGCGTGCATCCCCCAGAAGGGGCAGAGCAGGGGCTGGGGGGCGTGCATCCCCAGAAGGGCAGAGCTGGGTGGGGGCGTGCATCCCCAGAAGGGCAGAGCAGGGGCTGGGGGGCGTGCATCCCCCAGAAGGGGCAGAGCTGGGGGCTGGGGGGCGTGCATCCCCCAGAAGGGGCAGAGCTGGGGCTGTTCCCGGGCAGCGGGGTCTGAGCGGGCTGGGGGCTCTGGGGACGACCCCGGCCCGAGGAGGAGGAGGAGCTGGGCTCAGGGAGGGGCTGACCCTGCTCCCAGCTCGGGGTCGGGGGGTGCAGAGGGGAGCCCCCCCTGCCCTGGGCCATTCCCACAGAGGAGTGGGGCGTTTTTCCCTGCTAGGGCCCGTGGGCAGCACCCAGTCCAGCCCAGTGCCCCCGCTCTGGGCATCGCCCCTGCTGCTGCCCCTGGACCCGGGAGAGGCCCCAGCAGAGCCGGGAATCCCTCGGGAGAGCCTGGAGAGGAGCTGCAGCAGCTGCCCCATCTCCAGCCCGAGCCTTGCTCCGCTCGGGAGCTCCGGGAGCCAGCGGGAAGCAGGAATCTTGTGTTGATTTGGGGTTTTTTTTTTTTTGTAAAAAACACACACAAAAAAAAAAAGGAAAGGCAGCAGAAGCTCCCCGGGGAGGGAGCGCAGGGCTTGGCCTCCCCAGCCCCCCCGGCTCTCTCTCTCAATATCTATTTTTGCATTTGTATATTTTTATATAGGAAACTTTAAGCATTTGTATTTTAATAACCCTGTGAAGCACTATGAGCCCCCCCCCCAATCCCCCCCCCAGCCAAAAACCCACAAAGAATTGGGACAAAAACCAGGAGGTTTCTTAATTTAATGGTCCATTTGACGATTTTGCCCCCACCCCGAGCCCCCCCCCCGAGCCCAACTCCGTCCCCAGCGGGGATCAAGTGCCAAACCCGATCCCAGACCCGGTGTTGGGGTGTCCCCGGCCTGTCCCTCGCGCTGATGTCCCCGGTGTCCCTTCCCCATGGATTGTCCTTAAAGGAGCCTGGCTTTCCTATGGAAACGCAGCTGGGAGGGAGGGGGACCCCAAGGACCCCCGGGGGGGCTCTGCTCACAGCCTGGGCTGCTCCCCTGCGGGTTTTCGGGGGGCATTTTGGGGGAAATAAGAGCATTTTAGGGTGAAATCCGAGCGTTTCGGGGGGTTCACACCACCAGCGCTGCTCCCCGTGCCGGGGGGGCAGCTGGATCCCACCACCCCCATTTTGGCTCTGCTGGCACCGGGGTCCCCCCCCCTGCAGCCCCCAAATCCCCCCCCAGCCATTCCCGGGACACAAAACACAAACGTGCCTTGACAAGGGGGTGACAGGCTGGGGATGAGACCCCTGCTCCCCTCCCACGCCCACCGAGGGTCTGGGGGAGCTCTGGGGGGCTGTCCCCGAGGCTGCCCCCACCTCCCAGCTTTAATCCACTGTCACCCCTTCATTCCGGGGGGCCGGGCCGGTTCTCTATGCAGCAGGGGGGTCCTGGGGGGTTCAGCCCCCCCAAACTGGCAATAATCCTCTCCCTGTTTGATCTTGTCCCGTCTCTGTTCTGTTTTAATTTGGGGAAGGGGAGGGGAGGGGGGGGTTGGTTTTTACAAATCCAGTGGCCGATGTCATAAACCTCCCCCCTCACAGGCGATTTTTATTTTTTGGGGGGGGATGTGGATAATTTTTTTGGGGGGGGGTCCCAAAGTGCTATTTTTTTGTACAAAAAGACTTAGATGAAACTGTTAGTTTTGGGGGGCTCCTTTGTAAATGGGGAACGACGAGTTCTTTTTGTAATAAACACGAGTCACTGGCGTTGTCTGGAGGTCTGCAGGGGGTCCCTTTGGGGGGGCACGGCGGGTTTTGGGGGGTGGCAGGGGTGCAGTCAGCCCCAGAGTGGCACCGAGCTCCATCTGGGGTGTCACGGGCCGGTTTTGGGGGTGCAGTCGCTCCAGCGGGGCTGGGGACACTGAGCTCCGTTTGGGCGGGGGGCCAGGCCTGGCTGCCCCCCCAGACTCCCTGTCTCTCTCCGCCCTGATGCGGGGGCAGCGCCTTCCTCCTCCTCCTCCTCCTCCTCCTGCTGCTTCTCTTCTCCTCTTCCTCCTCCTCCTGCTCGGCTCCGCTTCCCACCGGCGCCGCGGAGGCTCTCATGGGGCGCCCAGGTGGGTGCTGGGGGGCACGGCCGGGGCTGGGGGGGTCTCTTGGGCGGGTTAAAAGCCCCCCCCCGGTGCCATGTGTCCCCTCGCAGGCCCCCGCAACCTGACCTGCGTGTCCTACAAGCACCCGAGCGTGCGGGGCGCGCTGCGGGGCGCGGGGGGGGCGGCGGCCGGCGCCGTTCGCTGCCCCCCCGGGCAATGCTGCGTGGGCATCTGGAACCGCAGCCAGGCTCTGGTGCAGGGTGAGACCACCGGGCACCGGGCAGGGCAAGGGGGCTGCGGTTCGAGCCTGCCCCGGGGCGGGTGGGACGGGCAGAAGGGGATGGGGCAGGCTGGAGGGGCTCGGTCCTGCCCCGGCGGGATTTTGGAGGGGCAGAAGGACTGAGGCAGCACTGAGGGGCTCGGTCCTGCCTCGGGGGGGTCTTGGGGAGGCAAAAGGGGGGGGAACTGGGGCGGTTCTGGTCCCTCCCCAGCGGCTGCCCTCGGCCTTGGCCTTGAGCGGCGGCTGCAGAGCGCCGGGGAGGAGCGGCTGCGGGGGGACCCGCACCGGGGGTCCCACTGTCCCCCCGCCCGCTCCCGGTCACTCAGCGCCCCGGGGCCACCGCGCCGCTCTTCCCAGGCTGCTGGGGAGGCCGGGGGGACGCCTGTCCCTCGGCCACCTGCGCCCCCAGCCCCGCGGGCCACCCGGGCAGCTCCGTGCTCCTGTGCCTGTGCCACGGCCACCTCTGCAACGGCAACGCCACGGGGACAGCGGCGGCCGCAGGTGCGGGGACCCAGGGCGGGTCTGGGGGACATAAAGGGGACCCTCGGGGGATCCTGAGACCTTCAGGGGACCCACGGGGGGAGGGTGGGACCCCCATGAGGAGACCTGGGAGCCGCTGGGGACCGGGGCAGCCGTAGGATCCCCTAAGGTGGCCCCCAGCACCACCCGGACCCCGGGGGCTCAGGGGGGCTCCGGGTCACCGCAGTCTCTCTGTCCACAGTGCCCGGCCGAGGGGGGTCCGCAGGGACCCTGTGGCTGTGGGGTGCCGGCCCCCTCCTCATCCTCCTCACCTGTCTGGGCATCCTCGGTAGGGACAGGGACACGGCGAGGACGGGGGCACCTGATGTCCCCTGGGTGTCCCCAAATGCCACATCTCTGGTGTTCCCAGAGTGCGGCTCTCCCGGGGTGGAGGCAGGGGGTCCCCAAGTGTTTGATGTGTCACCCCGCCTTGGGGCAGGGGGTCCCTGGTGTCCCAGTGACCACTGGAGTGTCCCAGGTGGGGTGTCCCCAGTGTCCCGGGGATCCTGGGGTGCCACATTCCCCGTGTCCCCTGCATGGTGAAGGGGGGATGGTGGTCCCTGGTGTCCCCAGGTCCCATGTCCCTGATTTGGGGGGGTTCCTGTGGGGGGGTTCCCCGATGAGGGTGTCCCTGGTGTCCCCCATCCAGGGCTGCGCTGGACAAGGGCCCGCACGGGGCAGCCACCGCAGGGGGGGCGGAGAATCGGGGTCCCCCCGGAGCCCCCCAGCCCGGACCTGCCTGCGCTGCACTTCCTGCAGGTGCGGGGCTCCCGCGGGGCGAGGGGCACCCACGGGGGGGCACCCACGGGGCGAGTGGCACCCACGGGGGGCACCCAAGTGGGAGGGCAGGTGAGGAGGTGATACTGGGAGGGAGCACCCCTATGGGGACGGGGCATCACTCTGGGGGTGGCACAACAGCGCTGAGGGTGCCTGGGGACCCCCAAAGGTACCCGGGTGCGAGGGTCCCTGTGCGGGGCGGTGCCGGGGGACGGGGGACACTCGGTGCCAGCCGTGTCCCCTGTCCCCCGCGGTGTCCCCGCGGTGTCCTCAGGTGCTGCAGTCGGGGCGGTTCTCGGCCGTGTGGCGGGGGACGCTGCGCCAGCGGCCCGTGGCCATCAAGGCGTTCGCGGCCGGGGCCGGCCGGAGGTTCGCGGCCGAGCGCGCCGTGCACGCTCTGCCGCTGATGGAGCACGAGAACGTGGCCAGGCTGCTGCACACGCGGGCGGCCGGACCCCCGCCAGAGGGGGGCTCCTGGTCCTGCAGCTCTACCCGGCCGTGGGTCACCTCGGGGGTCCCGGGGGGTACCAGGGGTGTAACAGGAGCTGGGGGGCTCGGGGGGTACCCCGAGTTTGGGGGCTACGGAGGTAACGGGAGCTCGGGGAGCCCAGGGGGTGCGAGGAGTCGAGGGGGCTCGGGGGCACGCGTGGGGCAGTCGGGGAGCAGAGAGGTGGGGCGGCTGGTGGGGGGAGATGCGTGGGAGATACTGGGGGTGCCCCCCGTCCCCACTCGTGTCCCTCGCGTGTCCCCAGGGCTCCCTGCGCCACTTCCTGGGGCAGCACGTGGGCACCTGGACGGGCAGCGTGCGCCTGGCGCTGTCCCTGGCCCGCGGCTTGGCCTTCCTGCACCAGGAGCTGTGGCGTGACGGTGAGGGTCGCATCTGCCCCGTCCCCCCGCCCGGGCTCTGCCCCGGGCCCCCCGTGACCGCCGGTGCCCCCAGGGCTGTACAAGCCCAGCGTGGTGCATCGCGACCTGAGCAGCCAGAACGTGCTGGTGCGGGAGGACGGCACCTGCGCCATCGGAGACTTCGGGCTGGCGCTGGCGCTGCCCCCGCGCGCCCAGGACAGCGGCGGCGCCCGGCACGCCGTGAGCATCCGCAAGGTGACAGGGCTGGGAAGGGCAGGGGACAGCCCCGGGATGGCGATGGCACCGCGGGAGCTGCCGGAGCCCGTCGCCGGCACGGGGGGCTGCTGGCCCCGGTGGTCCCGGTGGCCCCGGTGGTCCCGGTGGCCCCGGTGGCCCCGGTGGCCCCGGTGGCGCCCTGGTGGCCCTGGTGGCCCCCGGTGGCCCCGGTGGTCCCGGTGGCCCTGGTGGCCCCGGTGGCCCCGGTGGTCCCGGCGGCCCCGAGCTCAGCCCCCGTCGGGCGCAGGCGGGCACCCAGCGGTACCTGGCACCCGAGATCCTGGACGAGAGCCTGGACCTGCGTGCCTGGGGCCGGGCCCTGCGCCAGGCCGATGTCTACGCGCTGGCCCTGCTGCTCTGGGAGATCCTGTCCCGCTGCCAGGCCCTGAGCCCCGGTGAGCGCCCGCGGGCCCCCGCGCTGCCCGCGGCCGCCGGGCCCCGCTGACCCCCGGCCGCCCCGCAGGAGCGCCGGTGCCGCCGTTCCGGCTGGCGTACGAGGCCGAGCTGGGCTCCAGCCCCACCGGGGCTCAGCTCCGGCGTTTGGCGGCGGACGAGAGGCGGCGGCCGCTCATCCCCCCTGCCTGGCACCGCACCCCGCAGGTCAGAGCCCCGGCAGTACCGGAGGGTCCCGGGGGGCAGGGGTCCGATGGGGGGCCCTGCTGAGTGCCATAGGGTGTTTGGGGGGGGGGTCTCTGCCCAGCCATGACGCTGAGGGTACCGGGGGGGTGGTCGCCGCTCGGGGGTGGCATCCCCGGGTGTTTCCCCGGCCCGGGGGGTCCCCGCTGAGCCTGGGGGTGTCCCACAGCCCGGGGGGGCTCTGCCGGAGCTGCTGGAGGATTGCTGGGACCCGGACCCCGAGGCGCGGCTCTCGGCCGAGCGGGCGCTGCAGCGGCTGCAGCGCTTGGCCGCGGGGCCCGCGCCGGCTCCGGGGGACCCCGGCCCGGGGGACCCCGGCCCCCGCCAGGTGCGTGCGGGGAAACTGAGGCACGGGCGGGCGGGGCGGGGCCGGGACCCGGCGGGGGCGGGGCGGGCAGGCCCCGCCCAGGGGAGGGGCCCGGCACAAGCCCCGCCCCCGCTTCCTGCCGGGAGGGGCCGCGGCCGGAGCGAAGGTGGGAGCGGAGCCCCCGGACCCCCCCGCACCCCAAAATCCCCCCGCGCACCTTCAGCGCTGCCCCGCAACCCCTGCGCACCCCCAAACGCCCCCCGGACCCCAAACTCCCCCTGCAGCCGCTTCTGCACCCCGAATCCCCCCTGCAGCCCCAGCCCCAAATCCCCCCTGCACCCCCAGACTGTCCGAAACCCCCATAGCCCACCCGCCCCGATCCAGACCCGCGGGGACCCCCCCCGAGCTTCCTCTGCGTGCCCGGGGGGGTCCCCGCTCACCCCCTGTGCCCCCCCAGGTCCTGGAGTCTCCCACCATGTGGAACCCCGGTGCAGGTACAGGGGGACACCCCAGACTGGGGGGCTGCCTTGACCCCCCCCGGGGTCAGACCCCTCCGCTCAATCCGTTCTGTTCTTCCCCCCCAGGACAGCCGCCCCCCCCAACCCCGTGTACCCCCCGAACCCCTCGTACCCGCCCCAGGTCCCTCCCCCCAACCCCGTGTACCCCCCTCCCGCCGCGCCCCCCAACCCGCTGGGGGGGCCCGGGCAGCCCCCGTTCCCCGCTGGGCCCCCCCCGTACCCCCCGGGGCCACCTCTGGGCCCCCCCTTGGGCCCCCCCTTGGGCCCCCCCCTGCCGCAGCCCCCCCACCCCGGGGCGCTCCCCTCGTTCCCCCCCGGGCTGGACAAGAAGGCGGCGAAGAAGATGAGGAAGAGGATGAAGAAGGCTCAGAAGAGACACAAGGTGGGGGTGGAGCCGGGGGGGGCACAGGGGGCACCCCGCCCGCTTCGGGGGCTCATGGCTCTGCTGTCTCCCCGCAGCGCTCTTCGTCCTCCTCCTCCTCCTCCTCCTCCTCCAGCAGCTCCGACTGAAGCTCCCGGGATCCCCCAGGAGCCACCTGGGACCTCGTGGGACCCCCCAGGACCACCAGGAGCCACCTGGGACCTCGTGGGACCCCCCAGGACCACCCGGGACCCCCCAGAACTCCCTGGGAGCATCCGGGCCCCCATCCTGCCCTCGTGTCCCCCCTCCCCTCGTGCCGGGGGGTCCCAGGGGTGCCCCCGCTGTCCCCCAATAAAGCTCTGGGACCCCCCAGTGTGTGTCAGCGTCTCCTTCACGCCGATGGCGGCTGGGTTTGGGGGGGACACAAACCCCCCAGTGCTCCTCGGGAGGGGGCACTGCCCCTCTGCCCCCCGTGCCCCCTTTGGCCCCCCCAGTGACCCATAGCTCCCCATACACAATTTACCACAGCTTCACTCACTGCCCTTTACCGCAGTTCCCCGCAGAGTTGCCCCGGTGCCCCGGTTATTGCCCGTTACCCCCAATCCCCGCCGGCGCCCCCCCGCTCCCCCCGGTCCTCCCCGCCGCCGGGGGGCGCTGCGGGCCGCGCCGGCCGCTCTGTCCCGCCCCGCGCGCGCCGTGCGTTTCCGGGTCGGGGCGGGTGTAAATCGGGCCGCGCCCGCCGCCCCCTCCCAGACCCGCGGCCGCCGCAGCCGGAGCAGCCGCGCCCGCGCCGCCGCCGCCGCCATCCCGCGCGCCCGCCCGCCGCGCTCCCTCCCCGCCTCCCCCCCCCCCCTCCCTGCCCGCCCTCCTCCTCCCGCTCCGCCCGGAGCGCCCTTCGCCCAACGCCGTTACCGGCGCCGACACAGGTAGGCCCGACCCCCCCCCCCCCCCCCCCCCGCCCCGCCATCGCCCCCCCTTCCCGCCGCCCCCCGGCGCTCCCCGCGGGTCCCCCCCGCGCCCCCCCGGCCGCCATCCGGGTCCGATCCCGCCCGGGCCGGGCCCGCACGCGGCCCCCGCCGCCGCCCCCCCGCCGGCCGCGCCCTCACGGCGCCCGCGGCCTGCGCGGCCTGCGCGGCCTGTGCGGCCCGCGCGCCCCGCGCCGCGCGCCCGCCAGCGGCCCCGGGGCCTCGGGCGCCGCCGCCGCCGCCTCCCGCCGCCCCCCCCGCGCTCCCGCCCGCCGGGGCCGGGCCGGGGGGCTCGGGGCGCCGCGTGCGTCACATGGCGCCGCCGCCCCCCGCCCGGGCCGGGCGCGGGGGGGCCCCGAGGGGCGTGGGGGATTTTTTTTTTTTTTTTTTTTTTCTTTCTTTCTACTCCGTTTTCTTGGACTTTAAAATTTTAATATTGTTTTCCTTTTTTTTTTTCTTTTTTTTTTTTTTTTTTTTTAATATTATTTTCGGAGTTTTTCTTTTCCCGCCTGGGCCCGGTTTTTCCGCCATCCCGCGCTGTTGTTTTCCTCGCGGGAAGGGGGAGCACGGACGGGCCCGCGCGAAGCCGCCGCCCCCCCCCCCGGCGGATCCGGGATCTTCTCCCCGGGCCTTCCCGGAGCCGAACGGTGATCGCCGGTCCAGCGGGGTTCGGAGCCCCGGGCCGGTGCCTCCCGGCCCGCTCCGGAATTCCGAGGCCCATCGCTCCCCCCGCTCTCCTAGCCCTCGGCCGGCTCCCCCCGCCGGGCTCCGGGTCCCGCTCGATCCCGCTCGCCCGCCCTGGCACCGGGCCCCATCCGGGGGCTCCATCGCGGCTCCGGCACGGCCGCGGTCGGAGCCGGGACCCCCGGCCCGGATCCCCCCCCGCGCAGGGCTGAGCTGGCCCCGGAGCCGCGGCCCCGCCTCGGGGACGGGCTCGCCCCGGAGCCGCATCCCAGCGCAGCCGCCGCGTCCCCGGCTGCGGGACGGCGGGCTCGGGCGCGGGCCCGAACGGCAGCTCGGGGAAGTTTCCCTGCGGAAGAGCCTGGCCGGGAGCCCGGCCCGCGCCACCGCCGGCGGGGCCGCTCGGCCCCTTTTGTCCCCGGGCCGGGCGGGCTCGGGGCCCGCTCTGCCCCCGGCCTGCTGCCGGCACTCCGGTCCAGGGCGCCGATCCCCGAACCGGGTTGGGCCTGGGTTCCCCGAACCCTGTCGGGCTGAGCTCAAGGAGACCGCGGCAAAACCCTGCGGTGCCAGCGAGGCAGCGCGGCCCCGGCCCTGGTTAAAGTTTGATGGGGCAGAAGCGGCGGTGAAATGAGAGTTTATTTACCCGGATCCCGTGAAACGCTCGGCTGGGGCCGGCCGGGCTGTTTTGCAACCGCTGCCGACTCAGGTGGTTTGAAACCTGATCGTGCGCTCATGTGGCCTTATCTGGGTCTGAGGAAATCGCCTCGGAACCTGCTCCGAGAGGCCCCGCGCGGGCTCAGGGAAGCGCATGGGGTTTATTTTCTCCATAACCCCGGCTTCCTAGCGGGCCAAACCCCCGGGGCTGGGGTGCCCGCTCCCCACGGGCAGCTGCAGGAAGACTTGGGCTGGGGAAGGCGTGGGGCTCAAGGGAACGGCAGCTTCCCCCGACCCGTAGGGACCACGATGATTCCTCAGAGCCCCCTCGGGATCCCTGGTTGTGTCCAGGAACCATTTCTGTACCCGGTGCTACCGGGGGTCACCCTAAAGTATTCAGCTGTCCCTCCGGGAAGCCCCTGCAAGGAGCAGGGCTGGGAGGAGTCAGGGACTGAGCAGGACCCTCCTGGCCCCAAGAGTTGCTGGATCCAGTGGGATCGGACCAGTTCAGCCCTGGAAATTCACAGGAGAAGGAGCCAAACCGCCGTGGATCGGCTCAACGCTTGCAAGGGGCGATTTGAGGGGAGAAGCAGCCCAGGGAGGCTGGAATCCTGCCTGGGCCGGCCGGGGGGGATTGGCAGAGCCCCGCAAGTCGAAGCCCCTTACTCACCCAGCCCCTCTCCCCCAGCCGAGGCCCGAGCGCTGCCGCAGCCTGAGCCGACCCCGCACTGCCCGCCATGGACACCGGAGTCATCGAAGGGGGTCTCAATGTCACACTCACCATCCGGCTACTCATGCACGGAAAGGTTCGTGTCCCCGGCCCTCTGTGCAGAGCCCGGGCCTGGCACCGGGTGGGCTGCGTGCATCCGTGGCTGCGGGATCTCCTGGAGCTGCTGTGAGCTCAGGAATGTGTTGCTGGTGCCCGAGCAGATCCTGGGGTGCAGCCAGTGAAGAAAATAATTACGGGGTGGGCAGAGAACGACCCGATGGGAGCTAAGATGGGAGCAAGATTAGCACAACTGGGATAAACCCCAGTTAGCCGTGGGGCAGATCTCAAGTGCTCAGGAGCTTGTTTTGACTGTGAGAAGAGCGGAGTTTAGCTTTGGGGCTCCAGGAGTTTTTAAAACGCTGACTAATGATGCTTTTGTTTCCATCCCAGGAGGTGGGAAGCATCATTGGGAAGGTAAGTGAGGAACAAACTCCCCGTGCCTGCCCTTTCCCCTTCTCCCCTTCTCTCTGCCTCCCCGGCACAGCCGGGCTGACGCCTCTCTCCCTTCTCTCCTCCCTCACAGAAAGGGGAGTCCGTGAAGAAGATGCGTGAGGAGGTGAGTGCGGGGGGCTCTGGCCGGGCGGGCTCGGCAGGCAGCGCGGCAGCGGCGGCGCGGGGAATGCCGGGAGGTGTGGGCAGGCGCGGCAGGAAGCCGAGCAGGAGAAGATGGCTGCCCGAGCCGAGGGAGGGGAGGAGGAGGAGGAGGAGGAGGAGGAGGGAGGGCTCTGTCCCCAGCGGCGGCAGCGGGGGAGCCGCAGGAATGCCGAGGAGCTCGGCGCGGCCGGGGCACTGAGGTGGCGTTTGCCTCCCTGCAGAGCGGAGCTCGCATCAACATCTCGGAAGGGAACTGCCCCGAGCGGATCATCACCCTCGCGGGACCCACCAACGCCATCTTCAAAGCTTTTGCGATGATCATTGACAAACTGGAAGAGGTGTGTCCGCGGCCCCCTGCAGTCGCTGCCCCTGTTTGTCCTTTCTCTCTGGATGAGCCGAGCCCGCGATGAGCCCCAGGGGGCCCAGGGCCGTTGTTCCACACGAGCAGCCGGCGTTTCTTTCCCTGCCTGCCCCCGATCTTTGTCCAGCGCCGCGCTGGGGCAAGGTCCAGGCAGAGCTGGAGCCAGAGCCCCACAGGGACTTTCTGCCCCCAGTGTGGGACAGAGCAGGGCTTGGAATCCACCCAGCTCTGCTGCTGCTGGTGCCACCTCCCCCCAGCCCCCCCCTGTCCCCCCAGCCCTGCCAAGGAGGAGCTGGGGCTGGAGGAGCTGCATCGTGTCCCTCCCTGGTCCTGTTAAATCAGTGACTTCCAGCAGGGGTGTTGCTGCTAGATAACCTGGATCTTGCAGGCGTTAGAGCCTGCTCAGGGCTGCGATGTCGAGATTTCCATCCTGCTCCGTGCTGGAGGGAGCAGGAATTGGGAGTGCTCTCACGTGGTGTGGGGCAGAGCTCTGTGGCCTTCACCTCACCTGTGGGGGTACAAACCCTGCTGCCCTTTGCGTTTGGGGCAGTACCCAGGGAGAAACAACCCTGTGCTGGCAGTTCTGCACCCAACCCCCCCTGCTCTCACCGCAGCCTTAAAGGCTGCAGAGCTTGGAGCTGTTTGTGCCGAATGCAGGGAGCCGGAGTCCTCCAAGGGCTGCACGGCTCTGCAGCGCTCTGGGCGCCGGCCTTGGAGCTGAAGCTTTGCTTTTAGTAGGTCAGTTGAGCCCTGGCCTTGTGCCTCCCCTCCCCCTGCCAGCACATGACCGCTGTAATCGGCGCCGGGATTGTTTTTTCCCGGAGCTGCTGCCTTGATCCCTGGTGCAGTGGGAGGCTCCGTGCTGACCCTGGAGCCGTGGAGTCCCCGAGCCCCCCCCCCAGGTCCCATGGCCCCCACCAGTGCTGGTTCCTGCTTGGCTGCGGTGGGACCCAGCCTGGGGCAGTGCCTGAGCCCATTTCCATTGAGACAGCACAGTTTGGCTGCTGCTTCCCCAAAATACGTCTGTGTTTTTTCTGGGCTGCTGAGGAAGTCCTGGGAAATGGGACCGGGAAAGCCCCGAGGTCACCTTGGCCTGGGCTGCTGGTGCCAGCGTCACCTCCCTGTCCCCGTGCACGTCCCCGGCGCGTGCCGTTCCAGCAGGGCTGAGCCCTCAACACCTCCTCTTCCTCGCAGGACATCAGCAGCTCCATGACCAACAGCACGGCTGCCAGCCGGCCCCCAGTCACCCTCCGGCTTGTGGTCCCCGCCAGCCAGTGCGGGTCCCTGATTGGCAAAGGAGGCTGCAAGATCAAGGAGATCCGAGAGGTGCGTGGTGCCCAGCCCAGGGGGGACCCACGGGGGGGTTAAGTTGTCCCCAAGGGCACATGGCCTGTGCTGTCCCCACCGAAGGGATGTGGTGTCACTGGGGGTTTTTGGAGCTCCCTGTATTTTTAGTGCTTGGCAGACTGAGACTCAGGACAGACCCTTTTCCTGGTACTGTCCCTTACAGCTGGATGCCTGGGTTCTTGCTCCCCCCTTCTCAAGGCTCCTGATTGCCCCCTCCCCAGCCTTTTCCTTGATTTTGGAGAGGGAGATGCGCTGCAGGCCAGCCCTGCCCTTGGCCATGCCATTTAGCACTGGGTGCTGTTGGATTAACTCTGCTGGCATGGAGACTGGCTTGGCTTGGGTTACAGGGACAGGCTGAGGCCAGGTCCCCCTCTGCTGCCTCAGGCTCCTGGTGACCGAATTGTATCCAGCTGGGATTAAAGGGCTTTATTTTGGGGGAAAGGAGGAGCTGGGGGGGCAGTTTTGGCTATGTATAACCATGCACGGGGTTCGTCGCTGAGGTCTCGGGCCCTGCCCAAGGTCTGACGGGCTATTTTTAACCCTCGACTTGGCAGAGCACGGGGGCACAGGTCCAGGTGGCAGGGGACATGCTGCCCAACTCGACTGAGCGAGCTATCACCATCGCTGGGATCCCACAGTCCATCATCGAGTGCGTCAAACAGATCTGCGTCGTCATGCTTGAGGTAGGGCCCCTCCTCGGGCCTGCCCCTGAGGAGGCTGGTGCTGCAGGGGATCCCACTGCCCTTGGAGGGGTGGAAATGCCGAGGGGGGAGAGGGAAACAGCTGCTGGGGGATAAAGAGATAGCTGGGGATTACAGCCTCATCCAGGTGAGGCTCGGAGCTGCTTAAAACCGGGGTCGAGCGGGGCCTCGAGAGCAGCTCATGGTGTCACCCACGGCCCTGCTGTGCTCCTGGGCATCCTCCCTTGGCCCTGTGCCCGCGATGGGGAAGAAGTAGCCCTGCCCTGGTCCCCGAATGGCCGGCTGGAAGTGCCGAGCAGAGCCCTGGGGGTGGGCTGCAGGGAGGGAGCTGTGGGTGCCAGCGGCGCTCGGTGTCTGACCCACCCTCTCTGCCTGTCACCCAGTCTCCCCCGAAGGGTGTCACCATCCCGTACCGACCCAAGCCATCCAGCTCTCCTGTCATCTTTGCAGGCGGCCAGGTAAGGCCTCTCCTCTGCTCCTGGGGTGCGGGGTGGGGAGGGGCGGGGGGGTCGTTCCGAGCTGCCAGCGCACTCCGCGTGCCCGTCACCCACACCGTGCCCTCGGCCCCCCAGAGTCAGCTCCAGCTGTCCCTGCTGGGGAATGGCAGCAGGGAAAAGGGCTGATCTGGGAGGAGAGGGTGCTGGAAAACACTCTTGGAATTAACCAGCAAAAAAAAAAAAAACTTTTGCCAGGATGGTGGTGGCAGTAGGGGTTTGAATCGGGCTGAGCTGCCTAAGCCAGGCTCTGCCCCTCTGCCTCGGGCTGGCTCCAAGGACGCGCTGTGACCTCCTGTGGGTGACTGGCCCGGAGGTTGGGAGTTCTCTGCTCTCTGCCACTGGTCCTCGGGGTGCAAAGGCTCAGCCTGTGCCGTGGGTAGGGTTGGGGTATGCAAAGGCTTCGTCTGGCAGGAGGGGAGGGTGTCAGATAGGAGTAGCGTCAGGCCACTGGGCTTTAGTTTCTCCTGCGCTGAGCTGGGGAGTGGCCCGAGCCCTGCCCTGAGCCACCTTGCAGGGGACAGGTGTCCCTCGGGATCCTGTCTGAAACCCCCCCCCCCCGGGCCGGCGGGAGGCGGGGCCCAGGTGCGGGTCACCTGCTCCCACCCTGCGGCCCCCGGGGCTGCCCCAGCGCTCGGAGGAACCACGGCGAGAACACATCCGCTGCCTTCCTGCTGCCAGGGAGACCCCTCGGGGTGGGCAGGGCCTGGCTTTGTCAGTGGGGGCCTCAGCAGGCAGGGCAGGGGGTCAGCGAAGGGGTGTAGCTGCCGCCGGCCTCCCCGAGAGCCAGGCCTGACTCTGCTCTTCCCGCTCCCAACCCCGCCACGCCATGCTTGTTCGGGGCACGGACCTGCCGCCGTCCCCTTCCTCCCCACCCCTGCCCCTCTCCCTGCCTCTTCCTCCCCTCCTGAACCCGGTCAGCCCCCCCTCCCGCCTCCCCGACAGCTTCTCCCGCCGCTCTGCACGCCGGGGGAAGCCCCCGCGCCCCTGGCCAGCGGCGGGGCCGCAGCGTGCGGACCCCCGGGGCGGGAGCCGGCCGCCTTCCCGGTTAGAGCAGTGAGGAGCAGGCGTCCCACGGCCACGCATCTCTTCCCTCCCCTTGCCCCTCTTCTCCCCCTTCCTTCTTTCCGCCCCTGTCCCTGGCCCGGGCCCGCGGCAGCCGCCGGGCCGCCCCCGTTGGGCCGTGCTCTCTGTCCTCGCAGCTCAGAGTCGTGCGTAGAGCAGGGCGAGCCCTCGATCAGCACTGAGCTAATGTGGATGTTGAGTTTGGTGTTAGCGAAAGGTTTCGGATTGACAGCCCTGGAGACTGAAGTCCTCTAATTTATCCACAGGACAGGTACAGCAGCGGCAGTGCGAACTACCCCCACACCGCCCCATCCATATGCCTCAACTCTGACTTGGAGGGACCACCTCAGGAGGTGAGAGGGGAGTTCAGTCTCCACGGCCCGTTCAATCCTTGGCCTCTCCGAGACTGCCAACAAGGGTGGCATCCCTGTCCCCGTCCCCCAAAACCGACAACGGTGGCTTTTTGTGCTGTGGACTCCTGTCCACTGGGAACTGGACTCTGAGCCCACCAACCTCTCCTCACGCAGGCCACCCGGCAGCCACTGCATGGCAACGAACTTGGGCCAATTCCAGCCTGGGCTGCAGTTCTTCCGGTGACCTGGAAGTGAGGCTGTGTACCCCCTCTCTCCCTTCCTCTCCCACCCGCCCCCACCTGCCCGGCCCCCCCAGACCTCCCCAAACCTTAGCCAGCCAGGCCCCAGCCAGTGCCTCGCCCTTTCTGGGTAGCTTCAGGAGGAATCTGAAGTCTGTGGCTGTCCCCCGTAACCTCGGGGACACGGAGTTGTGGCAGGTCAGGCCCTCGCCTCGTTCCCCTCCGAGCACTGGGCCGTGTCGAGCAGTGGTAGCCAGCGCCAGCACTGACCTGTAGCTTGCCCGGCGACGTTGTCCTAGGCGTGTGGAGTGACGAGAGGACTCGGAACGGGGCAAACTTTTTTTTTGGGGCGGGAGGGGAGGCGGGGGAGCTGCCGGGCCGGGGCAGAGAGGGGCCAGGAGCAGCAGCAGGGCCGGCGGGGGCGTTGGATCCTCCCTGCCTGTGCGGGGACGCAGGGATAGCAGCATTGTCGGACTCACCACACCATAACATCTTCATCAAGATCCCAGCTGTTCTCTTGTTGGTTTTTTCGTTTTTTTTTCTTTTTTTTTTTTTTTTTTTTCTCTTTTTCTCCTTTTTTTTTTTTTTTTTTTTTTTTTGTCTGCCACCTTTTTTTTGGGGGGGGGATGGCACCGATTCTGCCCACCCCCTCCCCGTCCCCGTCAGGCCAATTCGAGTAACCGCCAGCCTAGAAACTGCTTGTGACAGCATTTACCGTCCCCGCCTCTCCTGCCCCACTTCCCTCGCCCCGGAGAACTCTCCACCTTGGCTCTCTGACTTCCTGGCTAGTTGAAATCTGTCTGTCCCTGGGTGGCTGTCCGATGGTTGTTAATAGGACTGTTTTCCTCCTTTTGTAGGCCTATACCATTCAAGGACAGTATGCCATTCCACAGCCAGATGTAAGTTTTTATTTACAACTTCTTGTCTTGAAATCCACCCTTTTCCTCCCTCACCTTCCAAAAATTTTCTCCGTGCTTTCTCCGCTCAAGCTGGCTCAGCTTGGGGCTGAATACTCGATCTGATCTGAGCTCCCCAGCACCTCCCCCCCACAAAAAAAAAACTTGCCCCCCCCTTCAGCTGGCCCTCTTGCAGCCAGCTTGAGCCGGCCTCAGAGCTCTCCTTGGATCCTCCCCCACCTCCTCTCTGACACTTCCCTCCTCCTTGTTATATTTTTTTTCCAAACCCACCTCCCTGGCTTGGCATTTCACACCAGCTCTGGCTTTTCCTTTGCCCCCCCCCCACCAATTCGGCACAAGAACCCCCGCCCAGCCGGCTCACGGTGGCTCTGTCACGGTGGCTCTCCCGGGGCAGGGGACAGCTGGCCCAGCGAGCGGGCGCAGGTGGCAGTCGGGGAGGGGGTTGGACCCGGCCCAGCCGGGCGGGAGCGGAGGGACCATCCCGGCAGCGGCCGGCGCTCTCGGACACCTCCATCCTCTGGCACCCATCCTCATCCCGTAGGGGCTGATCTCTGCTCCTGGCACCTGTAGGGCAGCGAGGGGGGTCTGGCGGGCCAGGCCGGGGGGCTCCGAGGGAGCGGGGCTGGCACGGCAGAGCCCAGCGCGCTCCGTGCCCGGCCCCTGCGCTCCCCGCCGTGCCACCGGCACCTGCTCCCTCCTCCCACTCCTCTCTGCTTCTGTTCCTGCGCTCCTCCAGCCCTCGCTGCACCCGGGGGGGTGGGCGCGGGGCCGGGGCAGCGGGGCCGGGGCGGGCGGCGGGGCTGCGTCCGTGCGGGTGCGCGCGGCGAGCCTGGCCCCCGGCCTCGGGAAATGGCTAACGCCAGCCTCTCTCTCTTTCTCTCTCTTTCTCCCCTCTCCCTCTCTCCCTTCTCCCTCCTTTAGCTGACCAAGCTGCACCAGTTGGCAATGCAACAGTCACACTTTCCAATGTCTCATGGCAACACTGGATTCAGTGGTATGGAAACTCCTTCTCTCCGTGTGCGTTCGTGCGCGGCCGCAGCCCGGCCCGGCTGCTCCTGGCTCCTGTGTGGGGCCGTGCTCACAAAAACCTAAACCCAAACACTGTCCCGGGCCCGGCCAGGTAACTGCTGCTGCTGTGTCATGTCTGGGGCCCGCAGGGGCAGGGCCTCCATCCGTCCACACTGCTTCCCTCCGGCCCTCATGCCCCCCGTCCTCGCAGCTCTGCCAGTGCACTGGGAGACCCCCGGCCCGCAGCACCCGCTCTCTCCCCTCCAGCTGCTCCAGGCCTGCAGCAGGCGACTGCTGAGTTATACCAAATTCGCTGTAAATTTGCTAAGATGGCTAGAAAACCCAAACCACTTAAAAGAAAGGAAAAAAAAAAAAAAACAGTTACTCATTTGGGGCTCTCAACTTGAGACAGCCAAACTCATTGTGACTTGTATCTTAACAGGCGTTGACTCCAGCTCTCCAGAGGTGAAAGGCTATTGGGGTAATGATCCAAAGACACGATCTGTAGTTACTCTGTTGTGTATTGATGCTGCCTGGGGTCTTGTTCTCCCTGATAGCTGCTGCCTGGATGCGGGGGAAAGGGGGTTGAGGGGAGCCCCAGAAGGGCTGGAGGTGCAGCCTGGCCCGGCTGGCTGGGCCCTGGAGCACAGCTGGATAGTGGAGAGCAGCAGGACTTGGGCGGAGGCTCAGCTGTCCCAGCGAGCCGTGAGCCCCGAGCTGTAACCCCCCCACCCCAAAAACACACAGGGGGGAGCAGCCCCCAGCCGAGGAGGTGTTGGAGCTATCAGGAGCTGGAGCTGCCCCGGGAGTGAGGGGACAGCGCTGGGTGTCACCTTCTGTGTCCCCCTGCCACAGCCCTGGTGCGAGGCCTCGAGGCTGCCGCCGTTCCCTCTCGCAGGGAGCGAGCTGGGGAAGGGGGGGGAAGAGTGGAAAAATGTGTTCAAAATGCCCCAGGCACATGAGCTCAGCCCTGTGTGGGGTGTGAGCAGCCTCCCAGCACCCGCCGGTGTAGCACGGCCCTGCGGGGCTGCAGGGAGCAGGAGGAGGAGCAGGAGGAGGGCACCGGTACCGGTACCGTAGCCTTGGAAAGCCGGACCCGGAGTGGGAGTGGAGCCAGGTGCCCGCCTGGAGCCCCCCAGTGCCAGCCCCCTGCTCTGGGATTGTCCCACCTTGGTGGAGAATCCGTGTGAGGAGGGGACACGGGAGAACTCGGGGGTGAGCGAGCAGAGGGGAAGCAGGGAGGCAGGGGTGGGGGCAGCGGCGTCTGGAGTAACCTCCCAGCCTGCTGTGCCTCCCCGCCTGCTCGGAGCCCTCCCAGGCAGCCTGAAGCTGGCAGCACTTGGGGTGCTGCACCCCCCGGCTGCCCCCACCCTCACCTGGGCCCCCTCTCTGTCTCTGAGCAGGTTTGGATGCCTCTGCCCAAACCACCTCCCATGAACTCACCATTCCAAACGATGTGAGTATCCCGGCAGGGGTGGGGGGTGGGGGGCGGCTGCCCCGTGGCTCTGAGGGGGTCCCCAGGCTCTGCCCCTCTCACAGGGGCTGTGGGGTGACTGTCCTTGCCTTCAAGGCTGTGGTGGGCTTGTGGCTGCGTCCCAAACCGTCTCCTGGGGACACTCTGTATGCCACCACATCCCTATAGTTCCACTATTCCAGTGGAACTAAAAGGCAAAAGTCCTTTTCCAATCCCTTAAACCCCCGTTTTCCAGCTCCTTAGCACCCCACTCTCAAGAGTCCTGTAATCCTGGAACTATTAAGGTTGGAGAAGGCCTTTAAGGCCACCAACCACTGAACTGTGTCCCCAAGGGCCACATCCACACCATTTTGGACACCCCCAAGGACGGTGTCCTCCCCTCCTGCCCCGGACAGCCTGTGGGGCTGGGACAGCCTTTTCCCTGGCGGATTGCCCGGTGTCCCCCCGGAGCAGGGATGAGCTGACCGTGTCTCCTCTCCCCTCCCAGCTGATTGGCTGCATCATCGGGCGTCAGGGCGCCAAGATCAACGAGATCCGCCAGATGTCTGGGGCTCAGATCAAGATTGCCAACCCCGTGGAAGGCTCTACTGACAGGCAGGTGACCATAACTGGATCTGCAGCGAGCATCAGCCTGGCCCAGTATCTAATTAATGTCAGGTGAGTCGGCGCTGACGCCCTGCCGGGCTGCCCTCCCCGCCCTGCCCCGCATGAGGGGAAGGGGTTTCCTCTCTCTCTCTCTCTGCCGTGTCCCCGTCCCCTCCCCGTGCCTGCTGTCCCCGTGTCCCCGCTGCCAGGGATGCTGCAGGGTGAGGATGGGGCTGGGGGGAGCCTGGCACTGCAGACCCCTTGGCTGTGCTGTGCCACCCCGAGGGTGACAGGAGGGGCTGCTGCTGGTGCTGCTGGCAGCCCGCGGCTCTGCCCTGGGGCTGGCCCGGCTGGGCTGCCCCGGGGGTGTCCCTGAGTGTCCCAGGGTGTCCCCTGAGTGCCCCAGGGTGTCCCCTGAGTGCCCCGGGGCTGCCCCGGGGGTGTCCCCTGAGTGTCCCAGGGTGTCCCCTGAGTGCCCCGGGGGTGTCCCCTGAGTGCCCCGGGCTGCCCCGGGGTGTCCCCTGAGTGTCCCAGGGTGTCCCCTGAGTGCCCCGGGGCTGCCCCGGGGGTGTCCCCTGAGTGCCCCGGGGGTGTCCCCTGAGTGCCCCGGGGTGTCCCCTGAGTGCCCCGGGGGTGTCCCCTGAGTGCCCCGGGGTGTCCCCTGAGTGCCCCGGGGGTGTCCCCAAGTGCCCCGGGGGTGCCCCGGGGGTGTCCCCTGAGTGCCCCACGGTGTCTCTGAGTGCCCCGGGGATGTCCCCTGAGTGCCCATGGTGTCCCCTGAGTACCCCGGGAGTGTCCCGGGGTGTCCCCTGAGTGCCCCGGGGTGTCCCCTGAGTGCCCCGGGCTGCCCCGGGGGTGTCCCCTGAGTGTCCCAGGGTGTCCCTGAGTGTCCCAGGGTGTCCCTGAGTGCCCCAGGGTGTCCCTGAGTGCCCCAGGATGTCCCTGGGTGCCCCGTCCCCTGCCCCAGCCGGCAGTGCTGTCCCCTGGCCGGGGGGCTGTGTCCCTGCGCTGTGTCCCTGCTCCTGCACAGCAGCTGCTGTTGCTGCTGGTTTTCTCTGGATTTTGGCTCCTGGGGGGGTGAGGGTGTCCTGTGTGCAGCTGGGCCAGGCCTGGCAGCACCGTCCCTTCCCTCCCTCCCTCCCTCCCTGCTCCTTCCCTCCCTCCTCCTCCTCCCCCAGCTCGGCTCCTGCGCCGTTTTCGCTGTTTGTCCTGTGCTTTTATTTCGCATTTTGTGCTGTTCCTTCCCTCCCACCCACACCCGTGTTTTTTTTTTTTTTTTTCTTTATTTTTTTTTCTTTTTTTTCTTTTTTTTTGGTTGTTGTTTTCCTTTTTTCCTCTGTTACAGTTTAGAAAGCGCTAAACCCTCCTCCCAGGCAGCCTCCGTCACGATCCCTGACCACCTCAGCATCAACCTCTCTCAATCCTCCACCCCTTCTTCTTCTTCCTCCTCCACCACCACCCCCTCGCTCGCCACCGCGGGGGCCTCCGACGCGCCCTCCAGCCTCCCCAACCCTCTTCCGACCGCCCCTTGTGTCTCCAGTCTGCTTGGCATGAAACCTGTCCCTCTCCTGGCGCTAAATGTCGTGTCTGCGGCCAAAGGCGCCGCGGCGCCCGCCGTGCCCTGTGTCACTAACAAACTCAAAGCGGAGAAGCAGAGGTTCTCCCCGTACTGAGGCTGCTCCAGGGGGTGGCAGCACCGGGACCCCGCAGAGGAGACTTGGAACAGCAATTTTTAAGTTTTTTTTTTCCTCTTTTTTTTTTTTTTTTTTTTTTTTTAAATTTTCCTTTTCACTGAGCTCCCGCTGCCCTGGCAGCAGCAGAGCTTTTCTTGCCGGGCTCCGTTGAGTAGAACCTGTGTCCCTTTGTCTTGTTTCATTTTTTCTGTGTTGTGTTGTTGCTTTTTTTTTTTTTTTTTTTTCTTGTTGCTTCTTTTTTTTTTTATTTATTTTTTCCATTTTTCCTTCCATTTTGTTTGAGTAGTTTGGGCACAGTTGTGGGTTTGGGGTGGGATAGGGGGGTGGGGGGAGGGAAGGGATTCCGTGATTTTTTTTTGGGGAGCGGGAACTGCATCCCCAGTGCCCTGGGGGCCTCACCTGTCCTCTCTTAACTGTCTGTACCTGTAATAAAGTTGCCACGGTGAGAATCTGCTCTGGTAGATCTGTGCCGCAGCGGGGCCCGGCCCGGGGGTCCCCTCTGCCTCGGGGTCTCCCCCCACCCTCTCCCCTCCGAGTGCAGCGAGGGCCGAGCCCGGAGGGAATGGGGGGTGGGCTGCCCTCGGGGGTCCCTGCTGGCCCCTCGGGGGTCCCTGCAGCGCCTGTGTGTCCCCTGCACCCCCTGCCGCCCCGGGGGTCCCTGCTGGAGGGGACCCCCCCTCTCCCTGCACACACCCCCCCCCTGCTGCCTCCCACCCCGGGGGGTCCCAGGGCTCTCCCCCTCCCCAGCGCTCGGGGCTGAGCCCACCACGCTCATTGCAGACCCCGTGCCCGGCCGGGGGGCTCCTCCCTTTCCTGGCTGCTTCTGCAAAACCCCCGAGCCCCTCCCGCGGGGGGGTCCCCAGGGGGCCGCCGTCCTGCCCCCCTCCCCGAGGTGTCCCTCCCACCCCTCTCGGTGCTGGGGGGTCCCTCTGACGCCCTTTTCTCGTTGCAGGCTCTCCTCGGAGACCGGGGGCATGGGCAGCAGTTAGGGGGGCCCCGGACCCCCCCGCCTCGCCATCCATCTGCGGCCCCTTAGCACCGACCCAGGTTTTAAACTAGTTTGTACATTTTCGGTTCCTCCAGCCTCGCACCACTCACCAGGTTCAGTTTGTTTCAGATTTTTTTTTTTTTGTTTTTGTTCTGTTTTACAGGGGTTTTTTTGTTTTGTTTTTTTTTTTTTCCTCTCAAATTAAAAGCATTTTAATTCCTTCGTTCAGCTCTTAAAATTGCTGAACCCCAAATCTTAGTTTATATAAGCTCTTCTCTCTCCCTCTCCCACACCACCCCCGGCACCTTCTCCCCTCCTCTCCCCGTTTTTTCAGCTCATGAAATTTCTGTTTTTGTCATGACATGTAAGAGTGGAAGAAAAACGAAAAAAAAGCAAAAAAAAGCAAAAAAAAAAAAAACATTTCAGTTTAGTTCTGTAACGTCAGGAAATTTTTCAAAAAAAAAAACTGAATAAAAAGATGGACTGGAGCTTTTCCTTGTGAATAGAACCTGCAGGATATTTTGGTTAATGGATCTGCCTGTCTCAGTCTTTATTTGAAAACCCCCCTGGCTCTGCCCAGTGCTCCCAGCATGGTCCAGTTTGGTTCTGGAGAGGGATAAATCACCCTAGCTGGGGCTTGGGCTCCTTCCAGAGGGTGGAGAACCAACCCAGTGCTCCCAGTCTGGGCCGGTGGGATCTTGGAGTCCCACTTGGAATGGGATGAGCCAGTCCTGGGGAGGGAACTCTGACCCTCCAGATGAGTTTTTTGGGGGATCTTTCCCATTTCCCTCCAGACTGGTCTTTAACGGGAACGTGCTCTTGGTTCTGTTTCCTCTCTGCTCTTCCCCCTCAATCCCTGTGGGACCCCCAGGAGTGACAAAAGCCCCTCCCTGTCCCCTGGGCACTGCCACTGCCCCCTCCCAGTGCCCCCAGTGAGGAAGGGGAGGCTCAGCCCCCCTTAAACTCCCCCCCCCCCTCCCCGTTATACCCTGGTCCGGATGAGCAGGGGGGGCTCGCTGTGCCCCCCGGGGGTCGCACCAACACCCCAGGGGCCAGAAACCCACCCCCCCGCATTTCCACCCCCGAGCCCCCCAAGGCAGCAGCAGCAGTAGAGAGCCATAGATATTTATATAAATATTTGGGGCTGTACAAGTGCGGGGGTGCAGGGGGTGTGGGGGGCACACAGGTCACAGGCCCGGGGGGGCTGTGGGCCGGGGGGGCCCCTCGCCGCTGCCTGAGTGGTCCAGCTCTGCACTGTCACAGTCCGAGTCCTCGGAGACCTGCGGGGACAAAGCGGGCGCTGGGACCTCCCCGGCCGGCCCTGGGGACCCCCTGCCCTTTGCCCACCCAGTCCGGGGGCGTCCCCACCCGGCGGGGACCGTCCCTGGGTGGGGGCAGCACCTTGGTGGGGCTGAGCCCCCCGTGCCGGCGGCCGGGCCCCTCGGGGGGCGCCGCGTCCAGCGGGATCTCGGAGCCCTGGGACAGGAGGTCCTCGGAGCGGTCGTCGGGGCGCTCGTCCGTGTTGGTGCTGCCCACGTCGGGCGTGGCGCTGTGCGAGGGCTCGCTCGTGTGGCCCTCGTCGCCGTCCCCGTCCGAGAAGTTCTCCGAGCTGAAGGTCGACAGCGACTGGCGCTTGCTCATCCCCGGGGGCCACCTGGGGAAGGGCGCGGGGGGCGCGGGGTGAGGGGCTCCGAGCGCTCCCGGACCCCTCCGCGCGTCCCCCGGCCCCCGCCGCGGGCGCAGCGCCCACCTCTGCCGCAGCGGCAGCTCCACCTCGCTGTCCACTTCGCCCTCCTCCTCCTCCGACGAGACGCCCCGTTTCTGGGGGCACGGGGAGGGGGTTGTTGGGGTCCTCCTGCTGCCCCTCGGGAAGGACCCTCGGTCCCGACCCGCCCCCACCCCGCGGGGGACCCGGGAGTCCTGACGCCCCCCTCTCCCAGCCCCTTCCCGAAGGAATCCATGCATCCACCCCCCCTCCCACTTCTGGAGTGGCCCTGGGGTCTCCCCCGCCTCCTCGCCCCCCCAAAGGGACGCGGGGATCTGGGGGTCTCACCTGCCCGCGGGTGACGGCCGCCCGGTACAGCAGAGCCGCGGGGGTGAGGTGCTGCCCGGCCCCCCCTTTCCCCCCCCGGCCGGCCCCGCTCTCCCGTTCGGGCTCCCCGGGAGTGGGGGGCTGCGGCGGGGGGGACCCTTGGGTGCCCGTCGCCCCCTCGGGTCCCACATCAGGTACCGTGGCCGGGGGGGCACCCGCGGCCTCCAGGGTGCCCCCGAGGATGTCGGGGCTGGCGGCAGTGGCGGGGGGACCCCGGGGGGTTCCGGCCTCGGGCCCCGGCTCCCCGCAGCCGCCCCGGGGCCCCGCTTTGCGGTGGCGGCCCTTGGCCCGGCGGCTGCGCCCGGGGGACGGGGGGCCCTTGGGACACCCCGGCAGGGCCACCTGCGTCATGGCCGCGTCCAGCTTGGGCAGCAGCACCTCCGGCTTCAGGATGTCGGGCTGCACACGGGGAGGGACACGGGGAAGGGCTGTGGACGGGGATCCAGGCACCGCGACCCCTGGAATATCCACAGCCCCAGAGAACCCCCCCTGTTCCCAAGGGACACTGGCGTCCGCGGCCCCGGACCTCCCCCGAAGGACCCCAGACCCCCACTCCGAGGTCCCCAAGCATCCGCACACCCGGAGCATTTCCCCTTTCAAGACCCCAGACATCCGCAGTCCCGCAAACGACCCCAGACCCCCCCACCCTGCTGGACCCACACGCCCGTGACCCCACACCCCCAGCACCCCCATTTTCCCCCACCCCAAACGCCACGAGGTGCCCCCCGCGAGGGACCCCAGCCCCCGCTCACCGCTTCCCGTGGGGTGAGAGCTTCTGGGGGACGTTGCGTTTCTTGATGAGGGTCTCGACGGCGTTGCCGTGCAGGAGCCCCCGCGGCACCCGCGGCTTGAAGAGCCCGGGGTAGCGCTTCTCCAGCGCCTGCTCCCGCCTGCCACGGGCCACGCGTGGGCACCCGCGCCCCTGCCCGTGGCCAGCGCGGCCTGGGGAGCGGCCACGGCCAGGGGAGGGACCACGGGGTAAGGGGTAACCGTGGGGTGGAGCAAGGGCTGGCCACGGCCAGGGAGTGACCGTGGGATGGGCACGGAGGGTGCGGGGACGCTGCTTGGGTGCTATTTGGGGTGTTATTTGGGGTGCTGCCCACCCACCTGAGCAGCTCCTTCTCCTTGAGCTCCAGCTGCAGCATCAGAGCGCTGAGCTCCATGTAGAGGTTGTTGGCGCGCTCCAGTTTCCGCTCGTAGTGCTCCCGGATGTCCAGTGCGTGCCTGGGGACACGCGTGGCGTCAGACGGAGCCCGGGGCCAGGGACAGGAACCCCACGGCCCGCACCAGGGACGGTGACCCACAGCTCTCCCTGCTCCCCACCACCCCTGGTGCCCCTGGCTCCCCCCGTGCCTTCCCAGCGCTCCCAGTGTCCCCAGCAGGGCCCCACCGCAGCTCCTCGCGCCGGCGGTTGATCAGCTCCTCCTCCAGCCGGTGCAGACACGTCCCCTCCGATTTGATCTTCTCGAAGTGCAGCTTCACCTCCTCCCGCCACTCGGCCTGCGGCACAGGGGCCGCGCTGTCACTGCCTCGGCTGCGACCACCCCGCACACGCGGGCAGCGCCCCGCAGGCACCGGCGCCCTGCCGCCCCGGAGAAACGGGGCCCGGGTACGGCGGGCTGCGTACCTGGGATTTGAAGTAGGTCTCCTGGGGGTGGAGAGGACATCGGCCGAGGCGATGTCGAGGTGCAGCAGGATCTGGCGGAAGGACGGCCGGTTCCGGGGTTTGCTGTTCCTGGGGCAAGGACACGGCACTGACGGATGGGCTGGGGGGTCTGGGGGAGTCCTGCAGGTGCTGGGGGGTCTGGGAGATCTCAGGGGGTTCTGGGGGCGGCTGGGAGTGCTGGGGGGCTGGAGGGTCCTGATGGTTTTGGGGACCAGGGGCAGAGAAGGGTGCACAGGGCACATGGGGGGCACTGCTACAACCAGGGGTCCCCCCTGGTCCCTCGTGCTGGCTCCCTGGCCCAGCCGTGCTGGGGTCCCCATGCCACGGGTGCCCACGAAGTGACCCCAGGGTGTCCCCCGGGTGTCTCTGTGGGCACTCACCAGCACTGGCGCAGCAGCACCTTGAAGCCATCAGGGCAGCTGGAGGGGACGGGCAGGTGGAGGCTGTTGCTGCCCACGCCCCAGATTATGGCCGACGAGTCCACGTCCTTGTAGGGGATCTCGCCCGTCAGCAGCTCCCACAGCACCACCCCGAAGGACCTGCGGGCACCCGGGCCCCCGTCACCCGCACTGCTGTGTCCCCAGAGCCCCCAGGGCTGCCCGGTGTCCCCGGTGTCCCCGCAGCCTCACCAGATGTCCACCTTCTCGGAGACGGGCTCGTTGCGGATCACCTCGGGGGCCATCCAGGCCACGGTGCCGGCGAAGGACATCTTGGTGCTCTTGTCGATGAGCTCCTTGGAAGTGCCGAAGTCCGAGATCTTCACCACGTCGTCGTAGGTGATGAGCATGCTGGGGACACGGGCTCAGCGCCACGCCGGCGACATGGCACCGGCACGGGCACGGCAATGGCACGGGCACGGCAATGGCACAGGCACGGCAGCGCCGCGGGCGCGCGACCGCTGCGAGCACCGGTGGGTCACGGCTTGGCCACCACCACGAGCACGGCACCGCCACGGGTGTGAAGCCACCAGGAGTGGCCCTGCCACGGCCACACAACTCAACGGCACCACCGTGGACACGGCTCCGCCGTGCTGGTGCACCCACCCCATGCACATCCCCAGGCCCGGGGGCACCCAGGGGTGCTCCGAGCCCCGTCCCCGGCTCACTTGGGCGACTTGAGGTCCCGGTGGATGATCTTGTGCAGGTGCAGGTAGTTCATGCCGCCGGCGATGCCCATGGACCAGTCGACCAGCAGGGAGGGGGTGACCTTGCGGCCGGCGCGCAGCACCTCGTAGAGCTGCCCCTGGGCGCAGAACTCCATGATGATGCAGTAACAGGGGGCCTGGGTGCACACGCCCCTGCGGGCACAGCGGCACCTCAGCGCCCGCCGGGGCCACTGCTCCATCCGGGCGCCCCGCTGGGTGCCCGAGCCCACGGCCTGTCCCTGCCCAGAGCCCTCGCCGGGAGCTGCCCGCCTCGGTCCGTGCCATGCCGGGGTCCCCAGGCGTGTCCACGACAGCTGTGGCCGTGCCCGTGCTGTGTCCATGCCATATCCATGCAATGTTCATGCCACGTCCATGTAATGTCCATGCCGTGTCTGTGCCCACACCGAGTCCATGTTCCAGCATGCTCCGTGCCCATGCTCACAGCGTCCCTGTGCCCACGGTGTCCCCATGCCAGCAGTGTCCCCATTCCTGCAGTGTCCCCATGCCAGCAGTGTCCCCCGCCGGTGCCGGCAGCCCCCGCTCACTTGAAGGTGATGATGTTGGGGTGCTTGAGCTTGCGCAGGTGTTTGATGTCGGTCTCCTTGAGGTCCCGCACCTTCTTCACGGCCACCTCCTCGCCGTGGAAGCGGCCCAGGAACACGGCGCCCTGCGCCCCGCTGCCCACCCACTGCAGGTCCAGGATCTCCTCGAACGGCACCTCCCAGGGGTCTGCGGCACCCACGGCCATGGCACCCACAGCCCACCGGGACCCCCAGCCCCCCCAGGGCACCCCCAGCCCCACGGTACCCCTGGGGCGCCCACGCACCCACACCCCTGCTTTCCCCCCCATCACCCCTCTTTTCTCCTCGCACCCTCCTTTGTCCCTCAGCCCCTCCTCTACCCTCTTGGGCTCTCCTTTGAACCTCCGTTACCCCTCCACCCCCCTCTACACCTTCCCCCGCCCCGTTCTTTACCCCCACCCCCCCGTTCCCCCCCGTTCCCCCCCCGGAGCCCCCGGAGCCCCCGGAGCCCCCGGAGCCGCGGCCGCGCTCACCCTCGGGCGGGTGTTTGTGCTCGGCCGCGTAGGCTTTGCCGATCATGGTCCACACCGGCTTCAGGCACCCGAAGAGCCCCTCCAGGAAGCCGCCCCCGGCCTGGCAGCGCAGGTGGGCGGCATCGGCCGCCAGCGGCCCCGCGGCCTCGGGGCCGAGCTCGGGGGGCCGGGCGCCCCCCCGGCGGGGCCAGGCCTCGGGGGGCGCGCTGGGCGCGGGCAGGACATCGCGCAGGACGCACTGGGTGGGCGTCAGCTCCTGCTCGGGGGTCCCGTCCGACGGCAGCGCCAGCGACGGGGACGGGGTGCGGGTCTCGTGCAGGCAGGCCATGGCTGCGGGCAGCGGGCAGGGGTCACCGGCACCGAGCCCTGCAGCCCCCCCGCCCCCCCGACCGCGGGCTGAGCCCCTCGGCACGCGCGTGAGCCCCCCCGGGACCCCCAAACACGCCCGGGACCCCGTCCGCGCACCCGCCCCCTCCCGCCCCCCGTGAGCTCCCCGGTCACCCGCGGGTAAACTGAGGCACGGGGGTCCCCGGGGCGGGGGGCGGTTGCCACGGCAACAGCGCGGCCGGCGATGATGTCATCACTAAAACTGGGGGGGTTGAGCGGCGGGGGAGGGGCCGAGCGTCACCCCGAGGGACCCGGGGGGGGCACGGCCCGCCCCCCCCCCCAGGTGTCCCCCCGCGGTGACATCACGTCACACGGTGACGTCATCCCGGTAACGGATGGAGCCTTCCCCCCCCGGGAAACTGAGGCAGGGGCGGGGGGGCAGAGCTCGGGGGGGGAGCTCGGACGCAGCAGGGGGGGGGGGGGTGTCAGCTGCGACATGCGACCGCGCCGGCCCCATGTCGCGACAGCGCAGCGTGCCAGGCGGGGAGCGGGGGCGAAGCAGCGCCCCCGCCGGCGCGTCATGTCGGGACACGGCGCCCTGTCGCGACATGGGGAGGGGGCGGGGGTCGTTGCGTGGCGGGGGCAGGGGGCGCGCGGGGGGAGGGGGTGGCACAGGCAAAGGGGGGGGCGCGCACACGGGGGGGGAACGCGCGGACACGCGCCCGGGCGCGCGCACACGCACCTGCCGCCGCGGGCACGCGCGTGCTCGGGGTGCGGGCACGGCTGCGGGGGTGGGGGAGGGGAGGGGGGGGCGTCACGCGCGTGCACGCGCAGGTGCCACAGGCCGCGCGCGTCCCCTCCCCCTCCCCCAGCCCCCCCTCCCCCCGCGGGGACCCCCGCGCCCGTGGGGGGGGAGGGGAGGGCGCGGCCCCGGCCCGGGGGGGCCCCGGCCCTGGAGGGGGGGGGGCCACGGCCCCCGCCCCTCCCCCATCCCGGCGCATCCCCGGTCCTGCCCCCGCCCCCCCCGCCCGGCGCATCCTCCCCCCCCCCCAGCCGGTGTCGGTACCTGCGGGGGCCCCGCGGCGCTCGCCGGGGATGCGGGGGGTCCCGGGGGGGTGCCGGGGGGGTCCCGGTGCCGGGGGGGCCCGGCGGTGCCGGTGCTGGCGGGGCTGGGCCCGGCGGGCGGGGCCGGTACCGGGGCCGGGGCCGCGATCGGGGCGAGCGGCGAGAACGGCCCCGCCCGGCGGGAACGGCCCCGCCCCGGCCCCGCCCCGCGCACCGGAGAGACCGGCACGGGCACCGGACCCCCCGGCAGCGCTCCGGGGCCGCCCGGCACCGAACCGGGACCCCGATAACGGACCCGCATCCCCCGATACCGCACAGGAACCCCGATACTCGCCGGGGCCACCCCCCGTTCCGGAGGGACCGGCACGGGCCCCGGGATCCCCCCAGGACCGCACCGGGACCCCCCGAAACGGCACCGGGACCCCGAAACAGCGCCGGGGCCTCCCGATACCGAACCGGGACTCCCAGATACCGCACCGGGACCCCCCGATACTGCACCGGGACCCCGATAACGCACCGGGACCCCGAAACAGCACGGAGACCACCCCCCGGGTCCGGAGAGACCGGCACGGGTACCGGGACCCCCCCGGTACCGCACCGGGACCCCCCGACACTGAACCGGGACCCCGATACCGAACCGGGACCCCGATAAGGCTCCGGGACCCCGAAATGGCACCGGGAGAGACCGGCACAGGCACCGGACCAGCCTGGTTCTGCACCGGGACCCCGGGACCGCACCGGGACCGCCCGGTACCGAGAGCGCGGCCCGGGCACCGGGAGCCCTCTAACACCGGGACCGGACCGGGACCGGACCGCACCCCAGGACGCCACGGTGCTTGACCGCCGGGACCGGGGCCCCGACGCACCGGACCCCCAACTGAACCGGGACCCCGGTATCGCACCGGGACCCCGGGCCCGCCCGGGACCACGCCCCGGTACCGGAGAGCGCGGCCCGGGCACCGGAGCCTCTATCCGTGCCCGGACCACCGCCCGGTCCCGGAGCGCGGCCCGGGCACCGGTGCCCTCAACACCGGGACCCCGGTCCCGGCCCGGCAGCACACGGCACCGGTGCGATGCCAGCGCTCCCAGGGAGGCTGTCCCGGGGATGCCCAGGGCTCCCCACTGTCCCAGTGCCACCCTGTCCCCAGTGTCCCCACCTGTCCCCAGTGTCCCCCCCACTGTCCCCAGTGTCCCCAGTGTCCCAGTGTCCCCAGTGTCCCCTATGTCCCCAGTGTCCCCAGTGTCCCCAGTGTCCCCAGTGTCCCCATGTCCCCCACTGTCCCCAGTGTCCCCAGTCCCCACTGTCCCCAGTGTCCCCACTGTCCCCACTGTCCCCCCTATTGTCCCCAGTGTCCCCATGTCCCCATGTCCCCATGTCCCTGCCTATGTCCCCATGTCCCCACTGTCCCTATTCCCCACTGTCCCCACTTTGTCCCCCACTGTCCCCATGTCCCCACTGTCCCCACTGTCCCTATTGTCCCCCACTGTCCCCATGACTGTCCCCATAGCTGTCCCATTGTCCCCACTGTCCCCATTGTCCCCTGTCCCCACTGTCCCCAGTGTCCCCACTGTCCCATGTCCCCATGTCCCTATTGTCCCCTGTCCCCATGTCCCCACTGTCCCTATGTCCCCACTGTCCCCTGTGTCCCCATGTCCCCATGTGTCCCCACTGTCCCATTGTCCCCACTGTCCCCACTGTCCCTATTGTCCCCACTGTCCCCACTGTCCCCACCTGTCCCACAGTCCCGGTCCCCATGCTGTCCCCACGTCCCCAGTGTCCCCACTTCCCACGTCCCCACGTCCCCACTGCCCTGTCTGTCCCTATTGTCCCCCTGCCCCGGCGGCCCCACTGGCAGCCCCCGCCCCCCAGCCCCACGGCCCTTGTCCCGAACCCCCGGCGGGGCTGAGCAGTGGCCCCGGCATGTGACCGCGTTTCCGCCCCCCGCGTCGGCCGGCGGCGCGCGATCGGCGACCGACGCGGCGGGGCGGGACTACACTTCCCAGAAGCCCCCGCGCGGCGCGGCGCTCCCGTGATGCCGCGCGCCCCCTGGCGGCGCGGGCGGCGGCCGGAGCGGCGGGGATGAGCGAGGAGGGGGCGGGCGGGCCCGGCGGAGCGGCGGCGCCTTCCCCAGGTACGGGCACCCCGACACCCGGCACCCGGCACCCGGCACCGACCGCCGCTGCCCCGGCTCCGCGCAGCCCCCGCGCCGCCGCGGGCGCCGGGGGAGGGGGCGCACCGGGCCGGGCCGGGCGCGGGGGCGCGGGGGGCGCGGGGGCGCGGGGGGCGCGGGGGGCGCGGGGGCGCGGGGCCGTCCCCGGGGCGGCGGGGAGGGAGCGGGCACCGGGCCGTCCCCGCGGGCGGGCGGTGGCATCCCTGCGCCCGGGTCCCCTCAGCGAGTGGCACTGCCACCCCTGTGCCCGTGTCCCCACTCTGTGTGGCACTGCCACCCCTGTGCCCGTGTCCCCACTCTGTGTGGCACTGCCACCCCTGTGCCCGTGTCCCCACTCTGTGTGGCACTGCCACCCCTGTGCCCGTGTCCCCACTCTGTGTGGCACTGCCACCCCTGTGCCCCTGTCCCCACTCTGTGTGGCACTGCCACCCCTGTGCCCGTGTCCCCACTCTGTGTGGCACTGCCACCCCTGTGCCCGTGTCCCCACTCTGTGTGGCACTGCCACCCCTGTGCCCGTGTCCCCACTCTGTGTGGCACTGCCACCCCTGTGCCCCTGTCCCCACTCTGTGTGGCACTGCCACCCCTGTGCCCGTGTCCCCACTCTGTGTGGCACTGCCACCCCTGTGCCCCTGTCCCCACTCTGTGTGGCACTGCCACCCCTGTGCCCGTGTCCCCACTCTGTGTGGCACTGCCACCCCTGTGCCCGTGTCCCCACTCTGTGTGGCACTGCCACCCCTGTGCCCGTGTCCCCACTCTGTGTGGCACTGCCACCCCTGTGCCCCTGTCCCCACTCTGTGTGGCACCGCCACCCCTGTGCCCGTGTCCCCACTCTGTGTGGCACTGCCACCCCTGTGCCCTGTCCCCACTCTGTGTGGCACCGCCACCCCTGTGCCCGTGTCCCCACACTGTGTGGCACTGCCGCTGCTGTCCCCACACTGTGCCACCGCCGTGCCCCTGTCCCCACTCTGTGTGGCACTGCCTCCCTTGTCCCCGCCGAGCCCTGCTGACAGCCCTGTCCCCACCCTGGAGCAGCTGCCAGCCCTGTCCCCGTGTCCCTGGAGCACATGGCAGTGACACCCCTGTCCCCATGCCCCCCGGCGGTGCCACCGCGGGCCCCGGGCGGTGACAGCCGTGTCCCCGCGCAGCCTGGAGCAGATGGTGGCCGCCAGCCCCGGCAAGACGCCCATCAGCCTCCTGCAGGAGTATGGGACGCGCTTAGGACGCACCCCCGGCTACGACCTGCTCAAGGCCGAGGGCCAGGCCCACCAGCCCAACTTCACCTTCCGCGTCACCCTCGGGGACATCAGCTGCACCGGTGGGACCCCCGACCCCCCTCCCGGGGACCCCCTGTGCCCCTGGGGGACCCCCACATCCAGCCTGGGCCACCCCGTCCCTCTTGGGGACGTCACCTGCCCTGCCGGGGCCCCATGGCTGTCCCCAGGATCCCCGAAGCCCTGGGTGCTGCTGGGGGGGCCCTGGGAAAGGGGGGGGGTGCCCGGGGGTCCCCTGTGTCCCCCCTGAGTCCCAGTGTCCCCCAGGGCAGGGTCCCAGCAAGAAGGCGGCGAAGCACAAGGCGGCCGAGGTGGCCCTGAGGCTGCTCAGAGGGGGGGGGGCCATGCTGGAGCCCCTGGAGCACAGGTGGGGGGCTGGGGGCTCCCAGGGTTGGGGGGGGGCTTTGGGAGAGGGGGGGCATTCAGAGGAGTTTGGGGGTACCCAAAGGGGCTTTGGGATCCGGCGGGATTTGAGGGGTCTGCTGAGCTACGGGGGGGTCTGGGGGTTCCCGAGGGATTTGGGGAAGTCTGGGGGTTCCTGAGGGGTTTGGGGGGGTCTGGGGGTTCCCGAGGGATTTGGGGAAGTCTGGGGGTTCCTGAGGGTTTGGGGGGGTCTGGGGGTTCCCGAGGGGTTTGGGGGGGTCTGGGGTTTCCTGAGGGATTTGGGGGGTCTGGGGTTCCTGAGGGGTCTGGGGGTTCCTGAGGGTTTGGGGGGTCTGGGGTTTCCTGAGGGATTTGGGGGGGTCTGGGGGTTCCTGAGGGGTTTGGGGGTGTCTGGGGGTTCCCGAGGGATTTGGGGAAGTCTGGGGGTTCCTGAGGGGTTTGGGGAGGTCTGGGGGTTCCCGAGGGATTTGGGGGGGTCTGGGGTTCCCGAGGGGTTTGGGGGGGTCTGGGGTTTCCTGAGGGATTTGGGGGGGTCTGGGGGTTCCTGAGGGGTTTGGGGGGGTCTGGGGGTTCCCGAGGGATTTGGGAAGTCTGGGGTTCCTGAGGGTTTGGGGGGTCTGGGGTTCCCGAGGTTGGGGGTCTGGGGTTTCCTGAGGGATTTGGGGGGTCTGGGGTTCCTGAGGGGTTTGGGGGGTCTGGGGGTTCCCGAGGGATTTGGGGAAGTCTGGGGTTCCTGAGGGGTTTGGGAGGTCTGGGGGTTCCCGAGGGATTTGGGGGGGTCTGGGTTTCCTGAGGGATTTGGGGGGTCTGGGGTTCCCGAGGGAGTCGGGGAGGGACCCGGGGAGTCTGGGAGGGTCTGGGGTCCCCCGGGAGTTGGGGGGGTCTGGGGGGGCTCTGACCCCTCGCCCTGCCCCCAGCTCTCCTTCCCCCGGAGCCCCCGGCAGAGCCCGGCCCCGCCGCGCCCCCCCCGGCCCCCGCCGCGCCCCCCCCCTCATCCAGGTAAGGGGGGCCACCGTGTCCCCGCCCCAACCCCCCGGCCCCTCTGTGCCCCCCCGGGGCCGGGGTGCCCCCCTGAGCCCTGTGCCCCACAGGGGCCCCCCCTGGAGATGAAGACGCCGGTGTCCCCCCCGCAGGCCGAGTGCAACCCCGTGGGGGCTCTGCAGGTGGGTGACACCAGGGAGGGGACACGAGGGGACCCCAAAACCCCCCTGGTTTGGGGGGGATGGCCTGGCCAGGGTGTGGGTGACCCTGGGGGTGACCTTACCCATTTGTGTGTGTGGGGGGGGAAACACGACGGCATTTGGGGGCTCTTCCTCCTTTTTGGGACAGCTATTCCTGTTTTGGGGACAGTTCCCTCCATTTTGGGGCTGCTTATCCCCATTCAGGGACAGTGATTCCCCTTTTGGGGACACTTACCCCATTCAGGGACAGTTATTCTCCTTTTGGGGACACTTACCCCATTCAGGGACAGTTATTCTCCTTTTGGGGACACTTACCCCATTCGGGGACAGTTATTCTCATTTTGGGGCTATTATCCCATTCAGGGACAGTTATTCTCCTTTTGGGGACACTTACCCCATTCAGGGACAGTTATTCTCCTTTTGGGGACACTTACCCCATTCAGGGACAGTTATTCTCATTTTGGGGACACTTACCCCATTCGGGGACAGTTATTCTCATTTTGGGGCTATTATCCCATTCAGGGACAGTTATTCTCCTTTTGGGGACACTTACCCCATTCAGGGACAGTTATTCTCCTTTTGGGGCCACTTTTCCCCAATTAGGGACAGTGATTCCCCTTTTGGGGCTGCTTATTGCCCTTTTGGGGACAGTTATTCCCATTGTGGGGCTGTTCATCCCATTTAGGGACAGATATTCCCCTTTCGGCCCTGGTTATCCCCACTTAGGGACAGTTTTTCCCCCTTTGTCCCTGTTTATCCCTGTTTTGGGCTGTCCCACTCTGGCCCTGTTTCCCGGGCTGACGGCTCTGTCCACCCTGTCCACCCTGTCCGCCGTCCCCCCTGTCCCCCTCTGTCCCGCCCTGTCCCCCCTGTGCCCCTGTCCGCCCTGTCCCGCCCTGTCCCACCCTGTCCCGCCCTGTCCCCTTCCCCTGTCCCGCCCTGTCCCCCCTGTCCCTGCCCTGTCCCTGCCCTGTCCCTGTCCCTGTCCCGTCCCTGTCCGCCTGTCCCTGTCCCTGTCCGCCCTGTCCCTGTCCCTGTCCCTGTCCGTGTCCCTGTCCTGTCCCTGTCCCTGTCTGTCCCTGTCCCTGTCCCTGTCCCTGTCCCTGTCGCCGTGTCCTGTCGGCCTGTCGGTCAGCGGCTGTCCTGTCCCGTCCGTCCCAGTGTCCCTGCACCGCGGTCCCTGTCCCTGGTCGTGTCCCGGTGTGCGCCGGTGGGCCGCTGGCCGTCCCGCCGTGTCCTGCAGAGCTGTGGTGCAGAGGTGGCGCCTGCCCGAGTACCGCACGAGAGTGGGCCGCGCACGAAGGGTTCACCATGACCTGCCGCGTGAGAGATCGTGAGATCGTGGGGGCGCGGAGGGGGGGGCGGCGCGGGGGTCCCGGCTCACCGAGCCCCCTCCCCAGGCAGCGAACCTCCAAGAAGCTGCGAAGCGCAACGCGGCCGCCAAGATGCTGGTGCGGATCCACAACGTGCCCATGGAGCCGCGGGACGGCAGCGAAGCCGAGGGCGAGGAGGACCAGTTCAACATGGTACTGGGGACACTGGGAGGGGCTGGGCGCCCCAGAGACCCCCCGAGTGCCCCCGCGCACCCCCGCCCCGGGCGCTCCCTGGTCGGGCTGCTGGCCGGGCCACTGTGGCCCCGTGGGGGTCCCGCCGTGCCCGGATCCCCGGGGAGGGGTCGGGACGGACTCCCGGGGGCTCGGCAGCTCCCCGAGCCCCCCGTGCCCCCTCCCCAGACGTGCCCCCGGCTGGAGGGGCTGCGGGGCCGCGCCCCCGGCTGCACCTGGGACTCCCTGCGCAACTCCGCGGGCGAGAAGCTGGGCCAGCTGCGGAGCCGGGGGGCGGCCCCCGCGCCGGGGGGAGCCTGCGCCCTCCTGCAGGAGCTCTCGGAGGAGCAGAGCTTCGCCATCAGCTACCTCGACATCGGTGAGCACCGGGCACCCCCAGCCCCGCACCGGGCACCCCCAGCCCCGCACCGGGCACCCCAGCCCCGTACCGGGCACCCAGCCCCGCACCGGCACCTCAGCCCCGCACCGGGCACCTCAGCCCCGCCGGGCACCTCAGCCCCGTACCGGGCACCCCAGCCCCGCACCGGGCACCCCCAGCCCCGCACCACCCCCGCCGGGCACCCCCAGCCCCGCACCGGGCACCCCAGCCCCGTACCGGGCACCTCAGCCCGTACGGGACCCCAGCCCCGTACCGGGCACCCCCAGCCCCAACCGGGCACCCCACCCCACCGGCACCCCAGCCCCGTACCGGGCACCCCCAGCTCCAGCCCGAGCCCTCCAGCCCGTACGGGCACCCCAGCCCCGTACGGGCCCCCAGCCCCGCACCGGGCACCCCCAGCCCCGTACCGGGCACCCCCAGCTCTGCCCCGAGCCCCCCAGCCCCATACCGGGCACCCCCAGCCTCTCCCCGAGCCCCCCAGCCCCACACCGGGCACCCCCAGTCCCGCACCGGGCACCCCCAGCCCCGCCCCGAGCCCCGCAGCTCCACCCCGAGCCCCCCAGACCCACCCAGGCACCCCCAGCCCCTCCCGGGTGCCCCAGCTCCTCTCCGAGCCCCCCAGCCCCATCCCGGCCCCCCTCCCCTCTCCGGCACCCCCAGCCCCACCCGGGCACCCCCAGCCCCGCCCCGAGCCCCCCAGCTCCTCTCCGAGCCCCCCAGCCCCATCCCGGCCCCCCCTCCCCTCCCGGGCGCCCCGCGCTGCCCCAGCCGCCCTCGGGGGTCGCGGGGTGACCCCGCCGTGCCCCCCCAGACGCGCTGAGCCTCAGCGGGCTGCACCAGTGCCTGGTGGAGCTGTCCACGCAGCCGACCACCGTGTGCCACGGCGCCGGCCCGTCCCGCGACGGCGCCCGCGCCCAGGCCGCCCGCAACGCGCTGCAGTACCTGCGCATCATGGCCGGGGGCAAGTGACCCCCGCCCGGCGGCGAGCGACCCCCGCCCGGCGGCGAGCGACCCCCGCCCGGGGCCGCGGCCCCCGCCTCGCTGGCCGGCGCTCGCTCCGCTGGACGCGGCCCCCACCCGCGGCCGCCCCCGCCGTGCGTGGACGGACAGACGGACCTCAGGGCCCGGGGGTGCCCGGGTGCCACCGCCCCCCAGGAATAAAGCTGGGGGGGTTTGTACTCCGCGTGTCGGCTCTGCCTGGGGCCCGGGGGGGCAGGAAAGGGGCAGCACCCAGATCCCCCCCCAGGCCCGGGTTTGGGGGGCGAAAGCAGAGCGGGGGCTCGGGGGCGGCGAGACCGCTTTATTGAGGGACTCGGCTCGGCAGGTTCGGGCGGGCTCGGCGAGGTTCGGGCGGGCCGGCGGCTCGGGCCGGCTCGGCGAGATTCGGGCCGGGCTCGGCGGGGCTCGGGCCGGGTTCTGCGGTGTTCGGGCCGTGGGCGGGGCTGGGCCGGGCTCGGCTCGGCGGGGTTCGGGCCGGGCTCGGCGAGGTTGGGCCGGGCTCGGGCGGGGTTCGCGCGGGCTCGGCGGGATTCGTCGGCTGGGCGAGGTTCGGGCCGCGCTCGGCGGGGTTCGGGCCGGGTTCGGCGGGGCTCGGCCGGGCTCGGGCTCGGCGGGTTCGGCCGGGCTCGGCGAGTTCGGGCGGCTCGGGGGGCTCGGCCGGGTTCGGCGGGGCTCGGGCCAGGTTCCGGTTCGGGCCGGACGCTCAGCGGCGGCGGCCGAAGCGCTGCGGAGTCGCCGTCGTCCAGAACGGGGCCACCGGGGGGTCCCAGCTGCGGGGGCTGAGCCAGGCCTGGCGCCCCACCCGCGGCCCCCACCCCGACCTGCCGGGAACACGGCACCGTGGATGGGGACAGACGGACAGGGAGGGAGGGAGGGATGGGATGGACAGGGATGGGTGGGAATGGAATGAAGGATACGGACACTTCCTGGGGAGCCCCATCCCCACACCACTGACCCTTGTCCCAGGCACCCCGAAACCCCCCGTGTCCCTCCCTCCCCACCTCCTGCGTCCCCCCGGTGTCCCCAGCCCCGCCCCTCGATGCAGCACCCGGGACCCCCCAGACCCCGCTCACCTCTGCGGCTGCAGGGACCGGAGCAGCGCCCCCAGGGCGGCGAGGGGCGGGGGAGGACCGGGGGTCACAGCGGTCCTGGAACCGGAGTGCGACCCCGACCCAACCCCAAGCGTTCCCCACAAATCGGACGCCCCGTTCCGACGGCTCGGCCGGGCCGGGGCTCACGGGGGCCGGGCCGGGGGTCCCGGGACAGGCGCGGGCGGGGCGCGGGGTCCCCGCCAGCAGCAGCAGCAGCAGCACCGGGCGCCCCGACATCGCCATCGCCGCCGCCCGCCGCCGCCCGCCGCCGCCTCTTATAGCCGGGCCGGGCCGGGCCGGGGGTCCCGGGGGAGCGGGGGGCGGCGGGAGCAGCCCCGGCCCTGCCGCCGTTAATGAAACCCATTTAGCAGCCGCGACAGCCGCCCCCGGGGACGGACGGACGGATGGGGAAGCCCCGCACCTCCCGCGCCCCACCGGGCCCCGCAACCGGCACTGCCGGGGCTGCGGAGCGAGACCCCCAGGACCCCCGTCCTGCACCGGGACCCCCCCCTGAGGCCGGGGACCCCCCGCCCCCCCCGTCCCTGCACCGGGACCACCCCCCTGAGGCCGGGACCCCCCGTCCCCCCCGTCCATCACCGGGAACCCCCGGCCCCCCCCCCACCCCGCGCCCCCTCCCCGCCCGGCCGCGTCTCGCTGCCGCCACCCTGCGGCCGCTCCGCGCTCCTGCAGCCCCGACAGCGCGGCCGCGGCTGCCCCGACCCCAAACCGGCCGAAATCGCCCCAAAAACGCAGCCCAGGGTGCCCCGGGCCACTGCGGGGTCCCCAGAAGCAGCTGCCCCGCTGCGCCCCCCGGGACGCCCGGGCTGTGGGTTGGACACGGTGACCCCGGGGGCGTCCCCAGCCCGCACCCCCCCAGCAAAGGGCAGCAGCCAGCGGCTCCTGGGTAATATTTTAATGTTACATTTGCAGCATAAATAAAAGGCACGTTACATGTTTGGTATGACACGGCCGAGGGCTGGGGGGCTGGGACGTGTCCCCCGGGTCCCCCCGCGGCCCCGGGCCCCCGCGGGGGCTGTGAGGACCCGCTCACAGGAGCCCGGCGGGGCTGGGGGTCCCTCGGGGGCTGCGGGGCTCGGGTCAGACCCACGGCGGCCGATCTACGATATATGGGTGCGTATACGCGTCGATATGGACTGATAAGATACTACACAGGTACTCGGGGGGTCCTTTTTTGGCTTCTTCCATTATTGATCGTCAAAGCTCGTGGCACAAAGCAGCTGGGGGGTGGGGGCACACCCAGGACCCTCCTGCCGCGTCCCTTCGCCACCACCCGGGCTCGTTTTGGGGCCCCCGTGTGCGCGGGACTGGGTGAACTGGGCAGGAACGGGTCCACGAGTCCCCAAATGACACAATTCCCACCTGAGCCAAGAATTCCGGACACGAGACCAGTCTGGGTGGGGAAACAGGCACCAACTTCCCACCCGGCCCTATCCTGAGGGGTGAAAAGGGAGGAAGAGGAGGGAAGGAGCAGGAACTCCCCCGTCGCGGGGCTCCCCTGCTTTGCAGCCCTTTGCTCCTACCCACTGTCACACTTCTGCCAAAACCCAGAAAGAAACCCCCACGCCAGCCGCTGGTCCCGCTCTCCGTGCTCCCCAGCCCGAGCCGAGGGAGCGAGGAGACCCCCGAGCCCCCCGACCTCAGGGATGGATCCCGGCGAGGCAAACCCGGCAGGGATGGGATCGAGCAGGGGACAGGAGGGGATAGGAAGGGACGGGAGGGGACAGGGGCAGGGCTCGGGACCCGCCGGGACCCCCGGGACCCCGGGGCCGGCAGAGCAAAGTGCAGGAGGTGCCCGGCGCTGCCGAGCGGGGCAGGGGCTGCCGGCCCCGGGAGCCTGGGAAAAGCGGGAGGGATCACCAGGAACAGAAACCGGAGGGGTTGCCCCAAAACTGGTGACTAAAAAAGTGAGGAGTGGCTGCTTTTGGGGTAAAACAAACCTGGAATGGGCACCGGGAGCTCCAGCCCTGCGAGCGAGGCAACAACAGACCCAGGAACAGCCGAACCTGGGTTCAGCTCCCTCATTCCCTGCTTGTCCCTGACCACGTCTGGAGCTTTCCCATCTTTTCCCGGATTTGCAGAATTTTCAAGGCACTGGCGACGGGGGACGTGGGGATGGGGAGCCTCGGGACACGGGGGGACGGGGAGAAAGCTGCTCCTGCACCCCTCGAGGACCCCCGGGAAGAGCAGTGAGGCAGGAAAACCCTGTCACACAAAACCCAGCGCCCCGAGGGAGAGATGAGGGGCCGGGGGAGCTGCTGCCTTCCACCCCAACACCGTCCTGGATTTCCCAGCTCTGCTCATTCCTGGTTCCCCCCAGAGCCCGCAGCAAACGGGAGCCAGCGGCGGGAGCAGCCCCGCGCCCGATTCCCCCTTCCCTCCCTCCTTCCCTTCCTCTCGCTGCGGAGCCGAACGCGGGACGGCCCCGAGGGAAAGCTCGGCTCGCACCCGACCACGGGCAGGGCAAGGGTCTGCGAACCCCCTGGGCTCCCCCCGAACGCGCCTGAGCCCTCCGTGTGCCTCAGCCGGGCCCTCCCGGCCACGTCCTGCGGCAGAAACACATCCCGGGCAGGGACAGGGAAAGCTGGAAGCAGCTGGGAGCCCCCCGGGCTTTAGGGAAGGAAAAGGGGGTTCGGGGGATGTTTGGGGGAGGTTTGGGACCCAACAAGAGATTGCCGAGGCTGGATGTGACCCCGAGTATGGAGAGCAGTTGGGATAAGCAAGAGAAAAAAGGGGAGAGTGGGAGCAGCAGCACAAACCCACCCCGATCCCAATCCCAATCCCGATCCCAGCTGAGGAGCTGCAAAAGAGGGAGGGGGAGAAGCCAGATCCCACTGCTGGAAAAACCCCAAATCTCGGGACTTTCCCCAGTCTCCTGCTCAGCCTTTGCTTTGGGTTTTGCTGTCCCTGGGAACCTTCCAAGTGTGGAGACACCAAACAAAATCAGCTGGACAAACCAACCTGGCTCCAAAGTGGCGAAGTGCGACCTGAGGGGGGGCTTGGCTGAGGGGGGACCTGTGAGGGGCAGGAATTCCAAGGGCTGGAGCAGTTCCACAGACCGGGACACGATTCCTTCCAAATCCCAAACCCACGGGCAGCCGCTCCCATCCCCGCTGCCGGCGCCGGTGGCCACACAGGGACAGGGGCGAGCCCAGAGCCCGCCCGACTCCAGGAGCTCCTCCCGAGGGGCCCGACCCAGCCCGCGGAGGCGGCAGCGAAGCCCCCGGGCCCCGCCGCCCTGGCAACGGGAGCAGCTCCCCGGTTTAAGGCCACCATCGCTGAGGTCATCGCGGTCCCAGAGCGGGAGGGGACCCCGGGGAGGGTTTGGGGCGGGGGCTGGAGCCACTCTGGTGACTCCCAGCCCCGGGCTGACCCCCGCAGCCCCGCTTCCCATCGTGTCCCAAATCCATCGCTGGGGCTGGGGGAGTGAGGAGAGCTCGACCCCTGTGAGCTCAGAGCTCCGGGGGGCTCCTGGTGAAGGTGCAACGATTCAGGGAGCGGGGACGAGCCCGGGAGCAGCACAGGGACAGCACGGAGTGTCACAGCTCCTGCCCGGGGCCGGGGCCAGGGCTGGGGTCTCCCCACACGGAGTTTAGTGTTACCCACAGGGACCCCCGGAGCCGCCCTGCCCGGGGGCTCTGCGGGCTGCGCAGGGGGAAAGCGCCAGAGCTGCCCTTAACTCAAAAAAAAAAAAAAGAAAAAAAAAAGGAGAATAAAACCCCAAAAAAGAAAGGAAGAATCCTGGCGGGCGAGCGCCGGGGCTGTGGTCAGTCCTGCGGGCTCTCCTGGGCCCGGGGCCATCATCTGCCGGCAGACTGCGACTGTGGGGCCATGATGACGTGCGAGGCCACGGGCACGGCCAGCTCTGTCCTTTGCCCGGCCATCTGGGCCAGCACCGAGGTGGCCACGGCCTCGGCGGCCGAGCGGAGCCCGTTGGGCGCGGAGCTGTGCTGGATGACGGGCGCGGGGGAGCCCGCCGGCTCCGAGCTCTCCTTGGGGCTCTCTGCTCGGGGAGAGGGGCGCGTTAGGGACGGCAGGGCACGGGAGGGCGGGGGGCTGCTGGGACCCGACACGGCTCCAGGCTGGAACCTGACACGGCTCCAGGCTGGAACCCGACACGGCTCCAGACTGGAACCTGCCCTGATTCCAGACTGGAACCCGACACAGCTCCAGACTGAACCGACACAGCTCCAAGCTGGAACCGACACAGCTCCAGCTGGAACCTGCCTGATTCCAGACTGAACCTGACACAGCTCCAGACTGGAACCCGACACGGCTCCAGGCTGGAACCTGACACGCTCCAGGCTGGAACCCGACACGGCTCCAGGCTGGGCCCCGACACGCTCAGCTGGAACTGACACGGCTCCAGGCTGGAACCCGACACGGCTCCAGACTGGAACCTGCCCTGATTCCAGGCTGGAACCCGACACAGCTCCAGACTGGAACCCGACACAGCTCCAGGCTGGAACCCGACACAGCTCCAGGCTGGAACCTGCCCTGATTCCAGCTGGAACCCGACACAGCTCCAGACTGGAACCTGACCAGCTCCAGGCTGGAACCTGACACAGCTCCAGGCTGGAACCGACACAGCTCCAGGCTGGAACCTGACACAGCTCCAGACTGGAACCTGACACAGCTCCAGGCTGGAACCTGACACAGCTCCAGACTGGAACCTGACACAGCTCCAGACTGGAACCCCCAGTCCAGCTGGAACCCGAACAGCTCCAGGCTGGAACCCGACACAGCTCCAGGCTGGAACCTGACACAGCTCCAGGCTGGAACCTGACACAGCTCCAGCTGGAACCTGCCCTGATTCCAGACTGGAACCTGACACAGCTCCAGGCTGGAACCCGACACAGTCCAGGCTGGAACCCGACACAGCTCCAGGCTGGAACCCGACACAGCTCAGCTGGAACCCGCCCAGTCCAGGCTGAACCCGACACAGCTCCAGCTGGAACCTGACCAGCTCCAGGCTGGAACCCGACACAGCTCCAGGCTGGAACCTGACACAGCTCCAGGCTGGAACCTGACACAGCTCCAGGCTGGAACCTGACACAGCTCCAGGCTGGAACCTACACAGCTCAGCTGGAACCCGACACAGCTCCAGGCTGGAACCTGACACAGCTCCAGGCTGGAACCTGACACAGCTCCAGGCTGGAACCCGACACAGCTCCAGGCTGGAACCTGCCCTGATTCCAGACTGGAACCTGACACAGCTCCAGGCTGGAACCTGACACAGCTCCAGGCTGGAACCTGCCCTGATTCCAGACTGGAACCTGACACAGCTCCAGGCTGGAACCTGACACAGCTCCAGGCTGGAACCCAACCTGGTTCCAGCTGGAACCCGACACAGCTCCAGGCTGGAACCCGCCCCAGTTCCAGGATGGAACCTGACACAGCTCCAGGCTGGAACCTGACACAGTTCCAGGCTGGAACCTAACCCAGTTCCAGGATGGGAATTCTCCCCAGTTCCAGGCTGGAACCCGCCCCAGTTCCAGGCTGGGAATTCTCCTCAGTTCCAGGCTGGAAATTCTCCCCAGTCCCAGGCTGGAACCTGCCCCAGTTCCAGGCTGGGAATTCTCCCCAGTTCCAGGCTGGGAATTCTCCCCAGTTCCAGGCTGGAAGCAGCACAGCTTCCCGAGGAGGGCAGCACCAGCACAACCTTCATCAGAATCCTCCCGGCCCTCCCTCATTCCCAGACCGTTCGTTCCTCGTTAGAAGGAATTCATGTTCCCCTTCCCCAGCTGCCAGGGGAGCCCTCCGTGCCCACGGGTGCCAGGAGGGAACCCCCCGTGGGACACGGACACCTCCCTTTGGAAGAGCAAAATCAAGGCAGGAGCTGGGAGATTTCTCCCACATAAAACCCCAAATACTGGGGAAAAAATCAGATTTGGCACTGGAAAATGGACTCAGCTTCGTTTTCCTTCTGCCTTTCCCTGGGAAAACCTTGACCTGGGCCTGGGGAAGGTCGAGCAGAGCAATTTCCTTCCCTGGCACCCCCGGAGCCAGGAGATTTACAAGGCACTGCAAATAAACGCGCCCAGCGCCCAGAGGCAGCTGCAATCCCACCAGGGACCCCGGGGCTTTGTTCCAGGGCCTGCCTGGCCACAAATCTCGGCCATAAAAAGGGGCAGAGGGGAGGGGGAATCTCCTCTGTAGCCCTCGGGCGCGTGGTGAATGAATTCCTGCTGCCTGGGGAGGAGCAGGGACAGGCAGGGAGCCCCCAGCCTGCAGGGCTGGCCCTGGGCAGCTCTGAGCCACTGCAGGGCTGTGCCAGAGCCCTCAGCACACCCCTGTGCCCCACCGGGCACAGGGACACAATTCCAGAAATTCCAGACACCCGGGATGGGATCAAGGCACAGCCCCCAAGGACACTGAATTGTAATTTTTTTGAAATTATTTTTTCTCCCTCATCTTCTGCACTTTCCCTTTCCGTTCTCTCGGCTCATCCATCCCTGCCTCTCCTCCCATTTTTCCAAGGAACACTAGAGGACTCCAGCGTCCTCCCAAAGCCTCACAGCAGCCTGGAATTGGTATTGCAGGGAGGGCAGGAGGACCCAGATCGTGTTTAGCTCCTGGGTTGGTTATAATGAAATAGGCAGCATTAAAAAGAAAAATGAAGGGAAGAAAAGGAGATAAAAAAGAGCCTTTTTTTTTCTTTTTTTTTTCTTTTTTTTTTTAACTTCCAAGCCGAGCCAGCTCGATGGGAATTGCAGAGAATGAGCAATGGAGCTCTGTGATGCCATTGAGAGAGTCTGGCCTTTCCTGGCTCTGCCTTTGCTGTGCAGCAGCAAATTTGGGACTTCAAAGGGGTGCTCAAGGGCTTGGCTCGCTGCCGGGGGCAGGCAGAGGTGGATCCACCACAAACCCCCCTTGGGGGGCACAAACCCCCCACCCTGGGCACTGCCCTCCCTGCAAGCTGCCCCCCCTGAGGTCCCAGGGCCAGCCTGGGGGCTCCTCCTCAGCAGGAGAAGGGCAGAAAGGGCTGTGGGGGTTTGGGGGGTCCTGTGAGGGGCCCTGCCAGCCCCGGGGCTGGGCAGTCCCTGCTCTGTCCCTGTGCTGTGACAGCCCTGCCCTGCAGGAGGGCACAGGAGGGGACAAGAAGGCACAGGAGGGCCTGAGGGGACGCTTCCCTCCCTGCCTCCCTGCAGCCAGAGCCAGCCCAGGCTCCAGGAGCCCCCACTCACCCAGGTAGCCCTGAGTCTTCTTCTGCAGGGCCGTGACGGGGCAGTCCTTGTGGGCCAGCAGCAGCTGCTTCAGCTGGGCCACCTCGTTCCTCAGCAGCGTCACCTCATTCTGGGGACACACACAGCTGGCTGTCACTGCAGCCAAACGCTCTGCAAACCCCCAGCTCTGTGTCTCCCCAAGGTGCCCAGGAATACCCAGCCCGGTTCCTGGGTTTGGGGACTCTGGGAAGGGGCAGCAGCGCTTCCCCGAACTGGCCGTGGTCACTGAGCTCCTCCTGAGCCCTCCTGCCAGTGCCACCACGGCAGGGACACCTGGGGTGCTGCTGGCTCTGCTGGGGCACAGGCAGAGTCCAGCCAGCCCAGCACAGCTCTTCCATGCTTGCTTCCCAAAAATCTGATCAGACTCCCCCTCTGAAATGGGAGGGGAAGCAGCTGAAACCCAGACACTGCACCCCAAAACTGCCCAGGAGAGAGAGAGTTCTGTGCTGGTCTGGGAGGGGAGTGACAACAGGGCAGGGCTGCAGCAGCTGCCGGGACCAGAGCCCAGCTCAGCCTCTGCCCCAGCCCGGGCCAGTGCTGGGAGCGCTCACGGGAGAGCTGGGAGCCAAATCTGCCTTTCCAGGTGTGCTCTGGGCACGCCAGGAGAGCCAGGGAACCGCAGAAAATCCCAGAGGCCACAGCTCTGCCCCTGCCCTGCGGGGAGGGAAGGGCACGGGGAGAGGAAACCCCCTGGAAAAGCAGCGGCAGGGAGAGGGACAGACCGCGGCACAGCCCCGAGGAGCTGTGCCAGACTCACGCTCAGCTGGATGTTCTGGCTCGTCAGCTCCTCGGCTTTCTTCTCCAGGGAGGACACCCAGAGCTTGCGCTTCTGGCGGCAGCGCGAGGCGGCGGCGCGGTTCCGCTCCAGGAATCGCTGCCGCCGCTCGTCCGGGTCCTCGTCCAGAGCCCGCTTGCGGCGCCCGCCCGTGCTGGCCGTGGGCTGGGCAGGGGACACCTGGGCAGGGGGACAGGGGGACAGGGGGACAGGGGGCTCAGCTCAGAGCGGGGCAGGCAGGACGCAGCAGCACCGCTCGGCGCCGCCGCTGCTCGGGGCAGCAGCGAATCCCGCTTTTTAAGTTGGTAATTTGCTTTAAAAATTAATTTTTCCTTCAAAACCTCCAGCCAAACAAGCTCTTGGAGGCAACCGGGAGCACGGGGTCGCACACAGCCCGGTTCGTTGGGGAGAAAAAGGGGAACAGCCCCACAGCCTGAGAGGAACAAACACAGCCCCACAGCCTGAGAGGAACAAACACAGCCCCACAGCCTGAGAGGAACAAACACAGCCCCACAGCCTGAGAGGAACAAACACAGCCCCACAGCCTGAGAGGAGCAAACACAGCCCCACAGCCTGAGAGGAACAAACACAGCCCCACAGCCCCACAGCCTGAGAGGAACAAACACAGCCCCACAGCCTGAGAGGAACAAACACAGCCCCACAGCCTGAGAAGGGCACACACAGCCCCACAGCCCCACAGCCTGTTAGGGGCACACACAGCCCCACAGCCTGAGAGGAACAAACACAGCCCCACAGCCTGAGAGGGGCACACACAGCCCCACAGCCCCACAGCCTGAGAGGAGCACACACAGCCCCACAGCCTGAGAGGAACAAACACAGCCCCACAGCCTGAGAGGAACAAACACAGCCCCACAGCCTGAGAGGGGAGAACACAGCCCCACAGCCTGAGAGGAACAAACACAGCCCCACAGCCTGAGAGGAACAAACACAGCCCCACAGCCTGAGAGGAACAAACACAGCCCCACAGCCTGAGAGGGAGAACACAGCCCCACAGCCTGAGAGGAACAAACACAGCCCCACAGCCTGAGAGGAACAAACACAGCCCCACAGCCTGAGAGGAACAAACACAGCCCCACAGCCTGAGAGGAGCAAACACAGCCCCACAGCCTGAGAGGGGCACACCAGCCCACAGCCCCACAGCCTGAGAGGAGCACAACACAGCCCCACAGCCTGAGAGGAACAAACACAGCCCCACAGCCTGAGAGGAACAAACACAGCCCCACAGCCTGAGAGGGGCACACACAGCCCCACAGCCCACAGCCTGAGAGGAGCACACACAGCCCCACAGCCTGTTAGGGGCACACACAGCCCCACAGTCTGTTAGGGGCACACACAGCCCCACAGCCTGAGAGGAACAAACACAGCCCCACAGCCTGAGAGGAACAAACACAGCCCCACAGCCCCACAGCCTGTTAGGGGCACACACAGCCCCACAGCCCCACAGCCTGTTAGGGGCACACACAGCCCCACAGCCCCACAGCCTGAGAGGGGCACACACAGCCCCACAGCCTGTTAGGGGCACACACAGCCCCACAGCCCCACAGCCTGTTAGGGGCACACACAGCCCCACACCAGGGCTGCAGCCCCACTCCAGCCCTCGCGGGTGGGCAGCATACGGAGATTAAACTCCTGGAAGCCCATCCAAGCCCGGAGCAGGTGGCCACACTGATGGAAGGCTGGCATTTGGCTGGCTGGCAGGAGCCAGCCGAGCTGATTGCCTGAGAGGGGAGCGCTTAACCCCCGTAATGAGCGGGAGAAGAGAGGGGAAATGTTCCCTCCGAACTCCAGAGCTCGTCAGGCAGATGAACGCGGGCCTGGAGCTCGTGCCTGGTGGGCTGGCAGCGCCTCAGTGCTGCAGCAGCACTGCAAAAACAAGGTTTTAACCCATTCTGCAAAGCGGGAAGGACGCTGGGAAGGGTTTCTCCTCCTTGCCCAGCCCTGGGAGCCCCAGCACGCCCACCCCGCCCCGGGGGCAGCACAGACCTGTGGCTGGGCTGGGGAGGGGGCGTCGGGGTGCTGGACGAGGGTCTGGCTCTGCTCGGGCCGCGCGGTCACCATGGTGCTGGCCGAGCCCACCACCAGGCTGCTGCCGTTGAGCGAGGACGACGCTGCCAGGCTGGCCTTCAGCCTCTGCCAGGGAACACGGGCACATCAGCACAGCTGCCAGGGCTCTCGGCACCTCTGCCACCCTGCAGCCACCCCGGCCACTGCCGGCCCCAGCTGGGCTCCCAAAGGGACAGCAGTGGCCAGCCCAGCGGCAGTGGCCACCCCAGCGGGCAGTGGCCAGCCCAGGACAAGCCCGTGGCCCCCTCCCTGCCACTCACCATTTTGGCCTCGGAGTGTGCCGGGAGTGCCGAGGGCGAGATGGAGCCGCTGCTGTGCATGGGGGGCCCGGGGATGCCGGGGATGTTGGGCACCACGGGCATGGGCCGGGCCAGCTGCGAGGGACAGGGACAGCGGCGTTGGGAAGTGGAGCAGCTCTGCAGGAACCCCCTGACAGAGCAGGGCTGTAGATCCTGACAAACGCTTCAACTCCGGCCATCCGTTACTGCTGCTGCCACCCAGGGCCAGTGGCCACGGTGGTGGCCATGCCAGAACCACCCAGCAAGGAGCACAGGGAAGGGGCAGCCCCTTCCCTTCCCTTCCCTTCCCTTCCCTTCCCTTCCCTTCCCTTCCCTTCCCTTCCCTTCCCTTCCCTTCCCTTCCCTTCCCTTCCCTTCCCTTCCCAGCAGGGCAGGAGTGCCCCTGCTCCGTGCAGGCAGCTCTGGAAGCTTCTCTCTCTCACCGAAATGACAGAAGGCATCTGCACGGGGGGCCCGGGCAGCACGGGCACGGTCTGGCCGTTGGCGAGCTGCACCACGAGCGGGAGGGAGCCTGTGGGAGACCTGCAGCAACGAACAAACAGTTCCTGCATCGTTCCCCAGCATCCCAGACCTGCATCTCCTCAGGGCCCGCGGTGAGCCCTGCACCCTCGGGCTCCTTCCTTTCCCTGCAGGGCCCAGCCAGGCTCGGAGCCTCTGGGGCAACCAGGGGCAGGTCCTGAGCCGTGCCAGGGCAAACAGCCCCCAAGGCAGGGCCAGCAGCTCGGAGGGGACACTGCAGAGGCACCAAACACTGCCCGAGACAATCCCTGAGCCACCCCAGCCCCTGTGACAATCCCTGACCCAGCCTTTGTGACAATCCCTGAGCCACCACAGCCCCTGTGACAATCCCTGACCCAGCCTTTGTGACAATCCCTGAGCCACCCCAGCCCCTGTGACAATCCCTGACCCAGCCTTTGTGACAATCCCTGAGCCACCCCAGCCCCTGTGACAATCCCTGAGCCATTCACTGGCGCAGTGCCGAGCTCAGGCAGTGCTCTCATCTCTCCCCACAGTGACTTTTGCCTCTTTTCCTCGCCCCGGGACAATTAGCTCCTGCCTCCTGCACTCCCACCCCTCCGTGCTGCTGCAGAGGAGCCCCAGGGCTCGGGGAATTCCTGGGGGGTTTAATCCCTGCCCCAGGGCAGGCCCCCCGCCCGGACTCACCCCAGCTGTCTGTTGGAGGGGGGTGCCTGGGTGATGACGGAGGTGGGGGACGGCAGCGTGGGCTGCAGGGGCTCGTAGCCCAGGTGCAGCGGCAGCGAGCCCGGCCGCACGATGGTGGGCGTGGGCGTGGACAGGATCACGGGCTTGCAGGGCAGCTCCTGCAGGGACGACACGAAACGGGGGCTGCTGCTCACCAGCTCTTCCTCCTGCAGGCTCTCAAGGTCCTGCCACGGGCGCCGAGGGAGCGATCGCCCGCGGCACACGGGGCAGGGCGACGCTCCAGCCCCGCAGCCCGGGCGTTTCGGGAAGGGGTGAAGCTCCAGCCCCTCTGCCCGTCCCTTCAGAGGCCCAACTCGGGCCTCAAGGAGCCTCAATCAGAGCCCAGAAAAGCTCAGCTCAGGCCCCAGAGAAGACCCCAGCCTGGTCCCACCTTGTCCCTGTGCTGGGGCGAGCGTGGCCGGGACGCGGGGCTGTCGGGCGGGGACGAGTCCACCTCCACCGGCTCCTCCTCCTTGATCTTGATGTCCGGGGTGGAGGGCAGGGACATGTCCAGGGCCCCGGAGCTCTGCAGGGACAGAAAGGACACTCAGCTCTGGAGCAGTCACCTCTGGCAGGGACACTCAGCTCTGGAAAGGGACATTCAGCTCTGGAAAGGGACACTCAGCTCTGGAATGGGACACTCAGCTCTGGAATGGGACACTCAGCTCTGGAAGGGACACTCAGCTCTGGAAAGGGACACTCAGCTCTGGAAAGGGACACTCAGCTCTGGAAAGGGACACTCAGCTCTGGAATGGGACACTCAGCTCTGGAAAGGGCCACTCAGCTCTGGAAAGGGCCACTCAGCTCTGGAATGGGACACTCAGCTCTGGAAAGGGACATTCAGCTCTGGAAAGGGACACTCAGCTCTGGAAAGGGACACTCAGCTCTGGAAAGGGACACTCAGCTCTGGAACTCAGCTCTGGAAGGGACACTCAGCTCTGGAATGGGACACTCAGCTCTGGAAAGGGACATTCAGCTCTGGAAAGGGACACTCAGCTCTGGAATGGGACACTCAGCTCTGGAAAGGGCCACTCAGCTCTGGAAAGGGCCACTCAGCTCTGGAATGGGACACTCAGCTCTGGAATGGGACACTCAGCTCTGGAAAGGGACACTCAGCTCTGGAAAGGGCCACTCAGCTCTGGAATGGGACACTCAGCTCTGGAATGGGACACTCAGCTCTGGAAAGGGCACACTCAGCTCTGGAAAGGGCCACTCAGCTCTGGAAAGGGACACTCAGCTCTGGAATGGGACACTCAGCTCTGGAATGGGACACTCAGCTCTGAAGGGACACTACTTGGAAGGACACTCAGCTCTGGAAAGGGACACTGAGCTCGCATTCTCTGCAGAATGTTTGCTGCTCCCTGAGGAAGAGGCTCCTGCTCCCAGCCCTTGCCAAATTATTATTATTTATTTGTACTGAAGCAGCATCTGGGAGCCCGAGGCAGAGAGCAGGGCTGCTCCAGCCCTGGCCAAGCAGAGGGGGAGGCCCAGGAACAACAGGCAGCCCCAGATGGCAGCAGTTTGTGGGTTCTCAGTAACACACACGGCTTCTCCACGGGTTGTTATTATGACTTTTTGGTACAAAAAGGGCCCTGCTAAGGAGAACAGGTACCCAAGCCAAATGCCTGTGAGTTACAGGAGGCACTTTCATTCACAGAAGAGCTGTAAAACATTGTATAAATCAGCCTGAATTATTTTATTACCCGATTATCAAAAGCAAACAAAGAGCCATGCAAGTTATTAAATATCTATGAGCGCCCCATTAAAATAAAACCCAACCATATGCCTGGACTTGGCCACTTGCCACCACCCTGGGATCCAGCAGTGCCACGTGCCCAGTGGAACCAGTTAATGATGTGCAGGGGATGGGAAAGGGCAAGGGGACACCTGAGTGGAGCAGTCCTTCGTCCCCATCCCAGACTGGAGGGAGGAAGAGCCTGGAGAGAGCAGGGAGGGAGAGGGAGAGCAAGGAGGCTGCTCCAGACCTTGCCAATCTCCTGGTCCCTCCTGTCCAGGCAGGGGAAACTGTCCCTGAATCAGCCCTGACAGCTGCTCTGTCCATCCATCCATCCATCCATCCATCCATCCATCCATCCATCCATCCATCCATCCATCCATCCATCCATCCACACTAAAGTAAACTGGATGTCAGATGATAGCTCCAGCCATCAGCCGGCTATTCTGGGGTGCACTCCAGCCCTCAGCCGGGTGATTCTGGGGGTCTCAGCTCCAGCCCTCAGCCGGGTGATTCTGGGGGTCTCCAGCTCCAGCCCTCAGCCCGGGGTGTTTCTGGGGGTCTGCAGCTCCAGCCCCTCAGCCCGGGCTGATTCTGGGGGTCTCCAGCTCCAGCCCCTCAGCCCGGGCTGATTCTGGGGGTCTGCAGCTCCAGCCCCTCAGCCCGGGCTGATTCTGGGGGTCTGCAGCTCCAGCCCTCAGCCCGGGGTGTTTCTGGGGGTCTGCAGCTCCAGCCCCTCAGCCGGGCTGATTCTGGGGGTCTGCAGCTCCAGCCTCAGCTCGGGCTGATTCTGGGGTGTTTGAGGGATGCAGGAGCAGCCATCACCATTTACCTGCCCTTTCAGAGCACGGACGCTGCCGCGGGGATTACAAAGGAGCCGGGATTAACATGCAGGGAAGTTTCAAACCGCTCAAAGCGCCTCCGGGGAGGCTCCCGCTGCGCTGGGTTTTTAATTAACGGCGCTGGAGCGAGACCACCCTGCCCAGGGAGGGCAGGCGCGGGATGCTGGCAGCTCGGGGTGAGCAGGGACAATCCCTCCCCTAAAACCCGACACCCCCGAGCTCCACGCGCCCGGGACACTGAGGAATAACTCCTCAGGAATATTTAGGCTGAGCCACCCTAAAGCCGATCCCAGGAGGACAGCCCGGGGCTGCTCGGCGGTTCCGGGGAGGGAAAATCCGCGGCTGCTCCTTTCCCTCCCCGCCTGCAGAACAAAGGGCAGGAGCCTCTGCCGCAGCCGCATACCAATGAGAGAGATCAATTTCGGTTTAAAGAGCCTGTTATTGGCGAGGGGGGGAGCGGGTGGGAAGCCAGGTTTCAGTTTTAATTCTGAATTCCTCCGTTCCCCATCTCGGGAAGATTTACGCGGCTCGGCTCCCGCAGTTTATTTCCGAGCAGCGCCGCTGACTGCGAGCGTATGTACGGACATACATCAATTTAGTAAATGTATGTGCCAGGCTGGGAGCCCGGCACGCATCTGCTGCTGCTCCGAGCCCGGCGAGCCGAGGGAGGGGGCGGGGGTTTGGAAATGTCCTTAATTAGCTGCTTTCTGATGAGATCCCGTTGTCCTTCAGCCCCCGGCGCTCGCCGGGCTGCGGGGGCAGCCGGATCGATGGCGCTGGCGGAGCTCGGAGCCCTTTGTTCCGCAGAGCTGCTCCGTGCCCCGGCTCGGGGGGCTCGGGGGGGCTGCCAGGGCCGACCCCTCCCGTGCTGCCCCCCGGCACAGCCCCTCGGGTCTCGGCGGCTCCCCAGGGCTTTTTGCTCCCGTCCCCGGTGCTCACGGTGCCCTGCAGCTGCTCGCCCAGGTGCTCTGGGTGCTCCCCCTCGCTGTTTCTCCCCCCTTTTGTCGGAGTGAAAAGCCCAAGGAATAAATAATAAAGCGTTGAATCTGCTCTCTGCAGGGCTCGGAGCAGAGGGAGAAGCTCCCAAAGTCACCCGAGGTACAAAAATGAAGCAAACGCTCCCCAGGGCCCGTGCCTCTCACAAGAGCCGTCCCCAGTCCCGCCCGGTCCTCCCAGTGCCCTCACAGGCTCTTGCCTTTTTCTCATCATCCTCAGCAGCTTTCTTGAACTCGTGCTCGAAGGAGCTGGCCAGCTCGTTGAAGAGTCCCACCTCCTCACAGTTCTTCAGGAACCGAGTCGGGGTCGGAGTCTGGTCTGGTTTGGGTTGGAACACCAAGAACTGCTCAGGGAGAGGCCAAAAAAATCGCATTTGACCCCCCTAAGTCCTTCCCTAAGCCCCGGGGGATGTGAGTGTCACCCTGGGGACAGCAAGTGACAGTCTGGGACAGGGACAATCATTTCTGGTTTGGTTTCTCTGGTGTTTAAAGGAATAATCGCTGGAGTAAGAGGATTTCTGTGAACTCCTGGCTGTGCAATTCCCGGCCCTCCCACCCCGGGTTTCTGCCCCATCCTCAGCTGGACAAGGAGGGAAATTGGGGAGTGTGATCTCCCTGAAATCCTAAACACAGGGAGTGGTGAGAGGGGAGCAGGGCAGGGCCTCCCCCCTGCCCGGGCCGGCTCCAAACCCCAGAGCGATTCCCTGGGATGGCTCCAGCCCCACAGCCCTGCCCCGGGATCCTCCCCTCCCTGCGGGACCGTTCTCCACACATTAACACGGCCAGCCCGACCTCTCTGCCATGGCCCAGCCCATCACAGCCCGAGGAAACCTCCCTGCTCCAGCCCCGCCGGGAATCACCCCCGAAGGATCCCTCCCGCAGGAAAACACCGGGATTTTCCAGCACAAAGAGCATCCCTGGGATGGCTCAGCCCGACTCCAAACCCTCCCTCCGCTGGGTTTGCCATTGAAGCAAAATCCCCCTCTGGGCACCCTTTGCTTCCCCCCAGATCCCAATCCATAAAATCCGGGAGCTTCATCAACCAAATCTCTCCGCAGGAGGTTGTTTTTCCAGGGCTTTAACAGCTCTCAGGGCTCTTTGGGGGCCGTTCCGTGCTCAGCATTGCCCTCCCGGGCTGCACACACCATTTCACGGCGGCACAAACAAAGCCTGGCAGCGCCGAGCTCCCGTCCTGCTGAGCCCAGAGGGCTCTGAGTGCCCCTGGCTTGGCTCAGCCACCCCGGCCAGGGCCCGCGGGGCAGCCAGAAACCCCAGAGGCAAAATGGTGGATGGAAAAAAACCGGCATGGAGGGAACTGCAGGCTCAAAAAAACCCCGGGATGGAGGGAACTGCAGGCTCAAAAACACCCCGGGATGGAGGGAACTGCAGGCTCAAAAACACCCCGGATGGAGGAACTGCAGGCTCAAAACACCCGGGATGGAGGGAATTGCAGGCTCAAAAACACCGGGATGGAGGAATGCAGCTCAAAAACCCCGGGATGGAGGGAACTGCAGGCTCAAAAACACCCCGGGATGGAGGGAACTGCAGGCTCAAAAAAATCCCGGGATGGAGGGAATTGCAGGCTCAAAAACACCCCGGGATGGAGGGAATTGCAGGCTCAAAAACACCCGGGATGGAGGGAACTGCAGGCTCAAAAACACCCCGGGATGGAGGGAATTGCAGGCTCAAAAAAATCCCGGGATGGAGGGAATTGCAGGCTCAAAAACACCCCGGGATGGAGGGAATTGCAGGCTCAAAAACACCCCGGGATGGAGGGAATTGCAGGCTCAAAAAAATCCCGGGATGGAGGGAATTGCAGGCTCAAAAACACCCCGGGATGGAGGGAACTGCAGGCTCAAAAAACACCCCAGGATGGAGGGAACTGCAGGCTCAAAAAACACCCCAGGATGGAGGGAACTGCAGGCTCAAAAAACACCCCAGGATGGAGGAACTGAGGCTCAAAAACCCCGGGATGGAGGAACTGCAGGCTCAAAAAACACCCCGGGATGGAGGGAACTGCAGGCTCAAAAACACCCCGGGATGGAGGGAATTGCAGGCTCAAAAACACCCCGGGATGGAGGGAATTGCAGGCTCAAAAAACACCCCGGGATGGAGGGAACTGCAGAAAAACGGGCTGGACCTCAGTGCTCAGAGCAGCAGGGTTTTACACCCCCAGCCCGGGGGTGCCAGACACGCTGAGCCCGCCCGGGTTTGGGGGCTTGGCTGGCCCTGAACTGGCCATGGATAAATTGGGTTTGTTTGGGGCTTTTTTTTGTGTTTTACCCCAAAGCAGCCCCTGTCCCTTGTGTTCCTGACGTGTTTCACCCCCTCATGCTTGGCCAGGGAGAGAAATTCTGGCTCTGGGGGCCAGGAGCCTGAGTTAGTGTCAGCTCCTGCTCCCTCTGGGAATGAATTCTCCCTCTGGGAGCAGCTTCCAGCCCACAGCCACAGTTCACTCAAAACCCTTCAGAAACCAGCAGAATTCCCATTCCCTGCTCCAACACCGGATTTGGGTGTTGCAATCTGAACAATTTGGTTTTGTTTCCCCCGTGTCAAGCGGGCGAGAAGGGGCCAGGCTCCTGCAGCAGCTTTGTTTCCCCTCACACCCCTCCAGGAGCAGAGTCTGTCCCTGTCCTCACTCTCAGGAGCACACAGGGGCCAGCAGGGACCCTGCCAGATCTGTGGGGTTTGGGATTTCCCCCCAGTTTCACAGAGGCTGCTTTCGCCCAGGTGCTGTCGGAGCTCCTCACTGGGGCTTTAATTTATTAACTGCAGCTTCCTAAAAGCTGGGGAAAATTGACACCTGGGCTGAGAGGGGAAGCTGCTTTGTCAGGTTTGGTTCATCGTCCTCAAAGCACACGCAGAGACGTCAAAGCCCTTCTGGCCATAAATCCTCCACCCTTTAATAAAAAAGGGCGAGCGCTTAAAAAAAAAAAATTAAAATAACACCCCCAAACCCCACAAAACCTGATACTACCATAAAAAAAAAAAGAAAAAAAAAAAAAAAAACTTGGAAGCCTCTGGCTTTCCTTTCCCCTGATTAAATGCAGATCACAGGAGGTTTTATGGGTTTTGCAGTGCATCTGGTCCCTGGCATCAATCTTGGCGGGCGCTGGCCGGGCACATACCTGCGATGATGACGGAGTCGGTGCGAGCGGGGCCGAATTTCAATGTCATCTCATGCTTGTGTTTATGAACCGCCAGGTGGTCCTCGTTTGTGAACCTCTGAAATGAAACAATTTGGAAAATGGGGAATAAATGCGCTCTGTGTTTTACGGGCCCGTCCTGCGGTGGGTGTGGGGGGAGGCGGCGGCTGCGGGGGCTCGGGCAGGGCGGCAGGGTGGGAGGGGGCTCTGGGAGCACGGGGGCCAAGGGGGAAGCCTTTTTCGGGGGTGCTGGAGGGCAGGAATAAATAAGGGCTTCTCACAATTCGGGTTTTCAGGTGGTGGAGCGAGCTGCAGCTGATGGAAACGCAGGGGAAATTCGAATGAATTCCCGCTTTGCTGCTGGCTGAGGAGGGGGGAGTGGGGGGTAACTGGGGCAGCTTCTGCTGCGTGGGGCAGGCAGAGCCGGCCACCACTCCCCGTTCAGCTCCTGAGTTTCTATGGAGCAAGGACAGAGCATCCCCCCCAAAACGCCGAGCTGCAGGGTCAGCCCCATCCCCCGGGGGGTTTGGGAGGGTGAAAACCCCTCCCGAGGGCCTCGGGGCTGGCGCTGGGGCTGGGAACGGCAGACAAAGGCAGGGAGGAGGGCTGAGGAGAGGGGGAGCGAGGCAGGGACGGGGTTAAAGCCCAGCCCCATAAAGCCCAGGATGGATTGCGTCTCTCCTAATAGACTGCGACAAACGGGGCCGGGGCAGGCGCCGCAGCGCCTTTATGCACCCGGCAAAACGCTGCAGCAGCAGCAGAGCAGCAGCAGCGGCGCATTCCTGCCCCTTCCCCTCCCTCGCTGCCCCTCGAACCCAGCCCGAGCCCACCCGGAGCCGCCCGTGGGGCTCGGGGCTGGCCACAGGCTGCTCATGGCTCTGCTGCTCCAGCAAAGAAACCTGCGGCGTCTGAGCCGAGCACAGGCGGGGACAGGCGCTCAGAGATGGGGGACAGGACCTCAGGGGTGGGGGACAATCCCTCAGAGATGGGGGGGGCAGTCCCTCAGAGATGGGGGACAGTCCCTGAGAGCTGGGGACAATCCCCCGGTGCTGGGGGACAATCCCTCAATGCTGGGGGACAATCCCCCGGTGCTGGGGACAATCCCTCAATACTGGGGGACAGTCCCTGAGTGCTGGGGACAATCCCCCGGTGCTGGGGACAATCCCCGGTGCTGGGGACCCCAAACGGGGCCCGCCCGCCCCTGGTCCCCTCGGCTCAAGGACAGGGGGGTCACACAGAGCGTCCTTCCCAGCGCTGCTCACAAGGTGCTTTGGTAATTTGGGCTCGGATTTAGAGAAATCAGAGCTGGTGGGACAAAAGCCAAGAGGTTTTTGCCTGTGGAGCTCCAGGAACAGCCTGAGCCCCTTCTCTCCCAGCTCTGCTCCGTGACTAAACCTTAAACAAACCCGAAATAAAATTTCTCGGCTCTCCGGCCAAAATGTGCCTGATCTGGGCTTTTTTCGCTCCCCGCAGCGCCCGATGCCGCCGCTGCGCTCCAGCCCCCCCAAACCCCTCCCGTCCTCCTCACGAACCGCGGCCACCCCGGAGCGCTGCCGAACAAAGGGAAGCGCCGGCCGAGGGGCCCTGCCGGGGAAGGGACACCCACGTCCTGCCCTGCTTTCGGCCCCCAAACCCCGGGTTTGTGGAATTCGGCTGCCCGCGGTGGGAGCCTGCCGGGCGGGAAACAAACGCGGGGTTTGTGCCGAGCGCCGGGGCCGGGATGAATATTTAGCAGGCGGGCGGCGTCGGAGATCTGAACACCTGAGACGGGGGAGGGAATAAAAATGAAAAAGAAGAAAATTCCCAATTCTCCCGCTCCGTTTTGTGCTGAAGAAATGGGATTTTTAGGTCAGGGAGGGAAGAGCGAGGGTGCAGAGCAGGGTCGTGTCTCTCCCACCAGCCCCAGCCCGGCCTCGCCAACGCCAAGTTTATTTTAATCTTTCATTTTCCTTCATTGCCGGATTTTTCCCCCCCCTAATTTTTTTTTTTTTTCCCCGGCACTTTCCGTGCGTCGGGCGCGCGTTACAGCTCTATTTAACATCTTTATGTGGGCTCACAGCTCGGGAGCTCTCTCCTTCCCTGCGCAGAAATGCTCACAGACACAATATATCTTTCTGCACACATTTCCAAACGCCGAAACCCAGAGGCTGAGTCTGGCACTTGGGTTCTAAATCATGTCATTTTACACAGAGAGGGGAAGCAGGGGGGAGAGGAGGGGGGGGAGAGTAGGGAAAAAAATGGAATGAGTTAAAGCCACAGCACTGGCTTTAATATTTAATCTCCTTCCATCAGCAGCTGACATACAGCAGGGTTATTTCAGCTGCTATTTTGCGGGTGTCGGAATTAAAAAGAAGATGTTGGCTGTAAAGTCTTTGGGGCGAGGGACAGGAGCAGGCTGAGCGCGCTGCCAGCCGGCCCTCGGGGTTTCCCCGGCTGGAGCCGCCCTGAATTCGGAATTTCTCCCTGCCCAGCGCTCGGGTTTGGGTGGCACGGACCCGAGGGTGCCGCGGCTCAGCGCGGATCGCCGGCGGGCAGCGCTCCCGGCCGCAGCCCCGGGCCGACTCCGGCCGTTCCCGGGCAGTTTAACAGGGCGCACGGCCCGGGGACCGGGGCGCTGCCTGCCCCGGGCTTCCCCGAGCTCTGCGGGACCCGTGCTCGGGGCCCAGGGGAGCGCTGCCCCCGGGATGGGGCTCCCGGAGCTGCCGCCCCCCGGGATGGGGCTCCCGGAGCTGCCGCCCCCGGGTGGGGCTCCCGGAGCTGCCGCCCCCCGGCAGCTCCAGCGGGGCTTTAACCTCGCCAGGGCCGCTCCGAGCCGCTGCCCCGGCCACAGTCCCCGGCCAGAATCGCCGGCCAGAATCGCCGGCCACAATCCCCGGTCACAGTCCCGGTCACAGTCCCGTCACAGTCCCCGGTCACAGTCCCCGGTCACAATCCCCGGTCACAGTCCCCGGTCACAGTCCCCGGCCAGTCCCGGCCACAATCCCGGTCACAGTCCCGGTCACAGTCCCGGTCACAGTCCCGGCCACAGTCCCCGGTCACAGTCCCCGGCCACAATCCCTGGTCACAGTCCCCGGCCACAGTCCCCGGCCACAATCCCGGTCACAATCCCCGGCCACAATCCCCGGTCACAGTCCCGGTCACAGTCCCCGGTCACAGTCCCGGTCACAATCCCGGCACAATCCCGGTCACAGTCCCGGCCACAATCCCGGCCACAGTCCCCGGTCACAGTCCCCGGCCACAATCCCCGGTCACAGTCCCCGGCCACAATCCCCGGCACAGTCCCCGGTCACAATCCCGGCCACAATCCCCGGCCACAATCCCCGGCCACAGTCCCCGGTCACAATCCCCGGTCACAATCCCCGGCCACAATCCCCGGTCACAGTCCCCGGTCACAGTCCCGCACAGTCCCCGGTCACAGTCCCGGCCACAGTCCCCGGTCACAGTCCCGGTCACAGTCCCCGGCCACAATCCCGGTCACAGTCCCGTCACGTCCCCGGCCACAGTCCCGGTCACAGTCCCCGGCCACAGTCCCCGGTCACAGTCCCCGTCACAGTCCCCGGTCACAGTCCCCGGCCACAATCCCCGGTCACAGTCCCGCCACAGTCCCGGTCACAGTCCGGTCACAGTCCCGGCCACAATCCCCGGTCACAGTCCCCGGCCACAGTCCCCGGCCACAATCCCCGGTCACAGTCCCCGGCGGAGGCGCCCGGGCAGCCGGGGGGCTGCAGGGCCGGAGCCGGCGCTGCCTGCCCGCGCTCATCGCGGCGGAATTAATTAACGAGCGCAATTAACGAGCTGTCAGCCCCGCGGGGAGGCTGCGCCGGCTCCGGCCGCGGCTCCGGCCCCGGGGCCACCCCGGGCATAGAGCTGGAGCCACCCTGGCGACAGGGACACACCTGAGCACGGGCACACGGACGGGGACGGCAGCAGCCTACAGAGACATTCCCAGCCCATTCCCAGCCTGCACACTCGCCCCCTGCTCGCAGGGGGGGCCCAGGCGGGGTCAGGGTGTCCCCGCGGCCGGGGGGACCCCGGGGTGAGTGATGGGAGCTCCATCTCCCCGCTGAGTACTGCCGGGATAATTCCCCCCCCGGCCGCACGGATTAATTCGCTAATGTGCCCAAAGTGCCCCGATCCGCGGTGATTCATGGCCGGGGAGGCCGGGGCAGCGCTGCCATTATCCGGGGCGCGTTTCCATGGGAAGGAGGCGCCGGGAGGAGGCGGCAGCGCCGCCAGGACCGGCTGGCTCGGGAGGATTCCCAGCGCGAAGGGCCCCGCTGCAGCGCTCCCGGCGGGCTCGGGGGCACCGGGGGCACCGGGCGCTCCCGGTGGGCAGGAAAACCGGACCGGGAATGGCGCTCGCAGAGCTCGGGCTCCGCCACCCAGGCGGATCCGGAGGAGAGGAAAACCCCCCCGGAATCCCGGCCGCCAACTCCTGCCGGCTCGGGGGGCTCCGGGGGGCTCCGGGGAGGAGCCCTGGGCGCATCTGGAGCCATTTCCCCCCTGCAGCTGCCCCCCGCTAAAACGGCAGCGAGATTTAAACCCCGAAATGTTATTTTTGGCTCTGGCGACTCCAGGGTCCCTGTGTCTCTGCCTTTCCCTTTAAAATGCTGCTCCCTCCTGCCCCGTGATTGATTCCGGGTCCTTCCTTCTGTTAAAAAAAAAAAAAAAAGGGAGGAATAAGAATAATAATCAAACTCTGGACAGCGCTGGGTGAGGAATCCCCTGCCCAGCAGCCCCACAGAACATTGTGCAAAGCACCAAAACTGGGATTTTTTTTTCCCCCTTTTCCTTGTTTGCTCAGAGATTTTTTTTTTTTTTTCTTTTTTTGTAGGATACTCCCCAAAGTTCCCCGCAATTGTCACAAAGAGCCGAGCGGGTCCTGGAGCCCACCCCATCCCACCGCGATCCTCCTTGGCCAGAAGGGCAGAGCGTTTAACTGGGAGGAGGTAAATAATTTAATTTACATTTCTATGGCTTCGCTTATCCCAGAGGGCTTCTCAGGCACAGGCCCCTCCTGGAATGCAGGTGTTCGAGCGGGAGGGGCGGGAGCATCTGGCTGGGTACGTGAGGAGCCAAGGACGTCCGGGGCAAAATCCTCCAACTCCGCAGCCCGCGTCCCTTTTCTTATTTTCCCCTTGAATTTCGGCGAAATCTCCCCGGGCAGAGCCGAGCTGGGACAGAAACGCCGGGCACGGGGTTATCCCAGAGGGATTTCACGTTCTCACCACCAAATCCAGGGCATGTCCCGGGCCGGGCTCTGGGGAGGAGCAGACGCAGGAGGGGTTCCGGAGCACCTGGGTGGGCTCTGGCCCCGGGCACACCTGAGCCCGCGGCTCCTCCGGGAGGCTGCTGGGATCCCCGGAACCCCGCGGGATGGATCCAGCCCACAGAACGACCCCCAAACCCCTCAGAACGGATCCCAAAGCCCGCGGGATGGATCCACCGCCCGAACGGATCCCAAAGCCCGCGCCGTGTCCCGGCGTTGCCCGAGGTGAAATCCCTGGCTCCTCTCCACGCGGGTGCGGGTGATTAAGAGCCGGGTGTTAATTAGGGCGCTGAGGGCGGTAATTAGCGGGGCGGCCCCTCCGGTGACCTTGGGCATCGCTCCGGGCACGGCTCCGTCCCTCCCGGGCCGAACCGAGCGATAACAAAGGCAATTACGGCCCCTTCCCCTGCGGACCGGCGGGATTCCTGCCCTAAGGCAGAGAGAGAGCGGCCGGGAAATTGGGGATTGTTGGGAAAAGAGAAAGGGTAAAAAAAGAGAATAAAACAACAATAAACCCAAATCCCCCTCCGAGGCTCCAGCTCTTCCTGCCGTCCCTGCGGCCTCGCTCAGCATCGCCCTCCTGCCCTGGACACCGACAGCTCCTGAAGGGATAATCCAGGAGCTGTTCCCGAAGTTTTATCCCCCAGCAAACAAACAAACAAACAAACAAACGGGAGGATTTATGGAGTGCAAGCAAAAGCATAACAGGAAACTCCATCCCTGCCCAGAAACAAGAATGGAAGTGTAAAAATAATTAAATCCCAACTGCAGCCGATTAATTTGCGGCGTCTCCGTGCCCCGGGGGCTGCGGAGGGATCGGGAACGCCTCTGGAGAGGGGCCAGGGCCGGGGGAGGCTCTGGCAGCAGGAGGGACCTGGATGAGCCGCTCCAGCCCCATCCCAGCGCCCGCAGTTCCGCGGGAATTCCACAGGAATTCCACGGGGTGAGGGCAGAGCCCTGGCACCTGCAGAGAGGGAGAGAGCAGAAGGGAAACTGAGGCAGAAGGGAGCCAGAGGCTGGGGCTGCCTCTGGTGGGTCTGGGACAGCCCCAGGGCAGTGACAGGACAGGGGGCCGGGCTGGGGGCTCAGGGGAGCTGAGCGACCCCAAAGCACACCCCAAAACAAACCCCACGACAAGCAAACCCCAGAGGGGCCCGGCTGTGCCCGTGCCGGGCTGGGAGCGCCGGCCTGACGCAGCCTTGACCTTGGAAAGCCACCAGGATCACACAGAGGATGCCACGGCCCCATTCAGCTTTTTAGGGCCCTGGAATGGTGATTTCCTTCAATTCAGCGCGGGATTGGGAATGTGCCCACCCATTCATGGAGGGCGAGCCTCTGCTGATGGCTTTATCGCCTGGAAAAGGGGTTTTGTGTGGATTTATCTCCGGGGGAAGCTCCAGCAGCAGCAGCAGCTGCCTGGGAAGGGCAGCAGGTCAAAGGAAAGGGAATTCAAGCTGCTCAGAGGTTTGGGGTTTGTCCCCTTCCAAGGAGGGAAAATCCTGCAGGGAAGTGTGGACCCACGGATCCAGAGATGCCTGGGGTCAAAAACAAGCCAAAAATGGGGAGAGAGAATTCCTGAAGGGTGGGGGATCACTGAGGGGAGAGGGACAAAGCAGGGGGGGCAAACTGAGGTTCTGGATCCTTGGGAACCTCGGGGATACTTCGGGAAGGAGCTGCAGAAATCCCAGGGCCCGGCCCTGCCCTCCAGGGAAGCCAAGGAGGTTTCACCCCTGAGATCCCGGGATCATCCCTGTGCCCCTCCTCACCCACCCCCGTTTATGGAGCCCCCAGACCCTTTCCCAGAGCTCCATTTCCCACCCTGCAGTTCCCTTCATCCTCCCCACTACCAAAGCACCAGAGATTTTCCATCGATGTCACCCTAAGCCCTGTACAAAATCTCACTTCTGTGCCTCCCCACGCCCTGCCCTGGAGATTTCCCCTCCCTCCCCTCCTCCCCTGCCCCTGCTTCCCACATCCAGCCGCATTCCCGACTCCTGCCTGCCGAGCCGTCAGCACTGCGGTAATTAAAGCTTTTAAAAAAGGAGAGCAGCAGCAGCAGCAGAAAAAAAAAAAAAAAAATCGGCGTTTGCCTCTTTTTGCCTCTCGGAAGAGCCACCTGTTTTATCGGAACGGGGATTTATGGGCACATTAACGTGGAGCTGCTGCTCCCACCCTGATGAGGTTCTCAGTGACCCTCTTCTCCCCGGAGATTTATGGCTTCTCCCAGCACACTCCCATGCCTGACTCCATCCTGCAGCTCCTGGATCCCTCGTTCTTCCCCCAAAAGCGCCTGCAGTCGGTTTGCAAAAGGTGCTCGGTGTTCCCAGCCAGCAGGGTCAGGTTTCTGTGGCAGAGGCTCTTTGCCTTTATCCCATTTTTTGCCTTGGGGGAGGTTTGAGCCCGCTCCTTGACGGGCTCGGGCAGCAAACATTGACACGATCCCGACAAAATTCCCAGCAAAGCCAGAGGCCCCCAGCTACACTCTGCTTCCAGATCACGTCCTGCCACCCCAAACCCTCCCACCTGCAGCCCCCGATAAAACCCAGCGGATAAAACCCTGGCGTGCCCGGAAAACCTTCCCCAGCAGCTTCCCCCACATCCCACGGCGAGTGCTGATTCAGTGATGTGGAAACACAAAGCCAAGGTCACCAAAACCCCGTCCTTAAGGAGCCCGAGCCGTTTTTCCTGCCCTCGTTTCGGGCTGCAGGTAATAAAACCTCGCACGGCCAAACGCATTGAAATTCCGCTCGGAGCTCTGCGGAGCCCGGCCCCGCTGCGGCACCACCCGAGAGGCGAACCCGAGCGGGAACCGCCGGCCCCAGAGCACCAGCCGGGGCGAATCCCCGAATTCCAGGCGTGGGGAACGAGCAGGGAGGCTTGGGAGAGGGGGAAGAGGGGAACTGCAGCGGTGCTGCAGGGCAGGGAGGGCTCACGGCTGAGCCCCGGGAAGGCACCGGGAAGGGCACCGGGAGGGCACCGGGAGGGGCACCGGGAGGGGCACCGGGAAGGGCACCGGGAGGGGCTCGCACCGAGTCCCCGGCACCGGGAGGGGCTCGCACCGAGTCCCGGTGGCTCCGCAGGTGCCGGCGGCAGCAGCAGAGCGGGGAAGGGCAGCAGCCGCACAACAAAGGGAAGGGGAGGAGAAGCCAGCCCGGCACCCGCGGCTCCTCCGGGTGCTCCTGTCCCAGAGGAGGGGCTCGGGCGGAGCCGCTCGCCCCCCGCCCGCTCCGAGGGATACCCCGAATTCCTGGCGACCATCCCGGTGACCACAAACCCCTCCCTGCCCGGCCCGGGCCCGCCCCCTGCCCGGCCCGCAGCCACGCAGACATTCCCGTGAATAAATAAATAAACACCCGCAGGGAAGCGGCCCAAGCCTCCGGAGCCGCTCCGCGCAGCCCCCTGCCGCAGCCCCCTGCCGCAGCCCCCTGCCCGCAGCCCCTGCCCAGCCCTGCCTGCAGCCCCCTGCCCAGCCCTGCCCGCAGCCCCTGCCCGCAGCCCCCTGCCCAGCCCTGCCCGCAGCCCCTGCCCAGCCCTGCCCGCAGCCCCCTGCCCGCAGCCCCTGCCCGCAGCCCCCTGCCCGCAGCCCCCTGCCCAGCCCTGCCCGCAGCCCCCTGCCCGCAGCCCCTGCCCGCAGCCCCTGCCCAGCCCTGCCCGCAGCCCCTGCCCGCAGCCCCCTGCCCAGCCCTGCCCGCAGCCCCTGCCCAGCCCTGCCCGCAGCCCCCTGCCCGCAGCCCCTGCCCGCAGCCCCCTGCCCGCAGCCCCCTGCCCAGCCCTGCCCGCAGCCCCCTGCCCGCAGCCCTGCCCGCAGCCCCCTGCCCAGCCCTGCCCGCAGCCCCTGCCGCAGCCCCTGCCCGCAGCCCCTGCCCGCAGCCCCTGCCCAGCCTGCCCGCAGCCCCTGCCCGCAGCCCCCTGCCCCGAGCTCGGCTTTTCTGCGCTCGCAGAGAACGCTTCAGCCTAAATCCGTCCCGAGCCTTCGGGGGATGTTTGATCCTGAGGGGTCTGGCCTTTCAGAAAAACCCCAAATGTGTTTTTTCCCCTCTGCTCTGGAGCTGCTCTGCGCAGGAGCATCCGAGGGACGCGCAGAGCCCGACCCCACAGCCGGCCCTGAGGAGGGGTCTCACACAAAGCAGCGGGACAGAAACTGCGGGGCAAACGCGAGCAAAAAAACCCCGCAAGTCAAAAAGCGCCCGAGTGAAAAATCCCACAGAGTGCTCTAAAAACACAGGGACTAAAGGAGGTTTTTCACCCTGCTCCCAACACTTCTGGCCCCCTGGCACTCAGGACACGCTGCGTCCTGTTTGCCCGAGTATCCCCAGTATCCCCAGTATCCCAGTACCCCCAGTATTCCCAGTATCCCCAGTACTCCCAGTATCCCCCCAGTATCCCCAGTATCCCCCCAGTATCCCAAATATCCCCAGTATCCCAGCACTCCCAGTACCCCAGTATCCCAGTATCCCCAGTACTCCCAGTATCCCCAGTATCCCAGTATCCCAGTACTCCCAGTATCCCCAGTATCCCAGTATCCCCAGTATCCCCAGTATCCCCCAGTATCCCCAATATCCCCAGTATCCCAGTACTCCCAGTATCCCCAGTACTCCCAGTATCCCGTGTCCCCAGTATCCCCAGCACTCCAGTACCCCCAGTACTCCCAGTACTCCCAGTATCCCCAGTACTCCAGTACTCCCAGTATCCCCAGCACTCCAGTATCCCCAGCACTCCCAGTATCCCCAGTATCCCAGTATCCCAGTATCCCCAGTACTCCCAGTATCCCCAGTATCCCAGTATCCCCAGTACTCCCAGTATCCCAGTATCCCAGTATCCCCAATATCCCCAGTATCCCCAGTATCCCCCAGTATCCCCAATATCCCCAGTAACCCCAGTACTCCCAGTATCCCCAGTACTCCCAGTATCCCAGTGTCCCCAGTATCCCCAGCACTCCCAGTACCCCCAGTACTCCCAGTACTCCCAGTATCCCCAGTACTCCAGTACTCCCAGTATCCCAGCACTCCCAGTATCCCCAGTATCCAGTATCCCAGTATCCCCAGTATCCCAGTATCCCCAATATCCCCAGCACTCCCAATATCCCCAGCACTCCCAATATCCCCAGCACTCCCAGTATCCCCAGTATCCCCAGTTTCCCCGCTGCCGGAGCCGCACGTTTCCCGCGGCTGCCGCAGAGGGGCGGAGCGGCCTCCGCCAACCAACAAAGCATCCCTGGGAGAAAACGGGAAAAAGGGGAAAAGGGGAAAAGAGAGGATTCCAGCTGCGGGGCCGCACTGAGCCCGGGCGGGGAAGCGGCTCGGGAACCCAAGCCCCGATTTTGGGGTGTTTCAATAAAAACCAGGGCACGGGGTGGGGTCCGAAGGGAGCCCCCGGCACCGCTGCGGGAGGGATAAAACCCCAGGCACATTCCCCCACCTCCAGCCTGGGGTTTTTCAGCCGTGAAGTGACAGCTTGGCTGGATTTTAGACACGAAGTTCACAGAAAATCCCGCAGACCCAGGCACCTTTTTGAGGGCTGGATAAATCCTTTTCCTCCCCAGCCCCAGCCCTGCTGCGCTGCTGATTCTGGGATACCCACGATGCTGATAACGAGGTCTTTGTCAGAGCCGCTGCTCCGAGGAATAAGTGATTTGTTCTCACAATAAAATAAAAAGGATTTACAATTGTCTGCGAGCAGCAGGCAGGGAGCGAGCGAGGCTCCAAAACCAAACAGCCTTGACTCCAAAATACTGGGTTTAACGCCAGGAAATATTGCACTTGCCAGGAAAACACTCCGAGCTCAGGGGAGGGAGGGAAAGCGCGAACCCTGCGGATCTGCAGCTCCGGCTGCACCTTTGGGGGCCCTTGGAGCCCCCTCCCCAGGCAGCCCCAGCCCTCCCCGGCCCCGTCTCCCGGGGCTTTAGGGAGAAACCTCGGCAGGGGCTGCAGCTCCTGGGAGAAGCCCGGGCCCAGCCCCGAGCCGGGCTCGGGCTCAGCTTTGGTTCAGAGCCGTTTCCTGCTCCCCCCGAGCCCGGCTCAGCCCCTGGCAGCACGGCTGGCATTTCTGGGCCAGAGCAGGAGCTCCAGGTGAGGACTCGGCTCAGCTCCCCTGCCCAAAGCAGAAACTCCGTGGGTGTGGAAGTCTCTAAATGCAGCCACGAAGGAACCACCCCCTGTGGGGGCACGGCCGAGCTCCTGCAGGGGGATTGCTGCAGCCCTGATCGTGTTCCCGAAAAAGAGAAACCCTCCCTCCTCATCCCTGCTGCTGCAAAAAAGGGGGAGCACCCCACGAACCGGGAACAGCCAGGCTGTAAAAAAATACAAACCCCAAATAAATCAGAAATTTAACTCGGGAGAAACCTGGTGGAGCCTGAGAACTCCAAACCTGGCTCAAGGGCCACAAGGACAAATCGTAAATCCTGAGTAAAGCCCTGAGGAACGCCCGTGAATCCAAGGGCTGGGATGCTCTCCGGGGATGCTCTCCTGCATCCAGGGCAGGGAATGCTGCTCCTGCCCCCCTGGGATGTGACTAGGAGCTCCCCAGAGCTCAGCCATAAGCAGGGCTCTGCAGCAGCAAAGCCTTTCCTGCAAGGACACTGCGGCACGGAGCCTCCCGGCTCATCCAGGCTGATCCCGGCTCATTCCCGGCTCATTCCCGGCTCGATCCCGGCTCATTCCCGGCTCATCCCCGCTCTCCCCGTGGAGCACCGGGCGGGTCTCGGGCTCGAATCCCGACTGGAGCTCGGCGCTGGCCCCGGCACAGCCCGGGCTGTGGCCACCCCAGCTCCCGCCGCTTCCAAGAACTGCCAAGGAACCCCAGCCAGAGGAATGATAAAGATTTTAACTTACAGGAAATGCTGCTATTAAATAATATTTAAGTCTTAATTATATTTTAAACCAGCCATTTTAGAAAAAAAGAAGTTCTATTACGGTGCTTTTGTAGTTAAAGGTCTGTCAACATTTCCATTTTAAACCTTCATTTCTAGGGGGTTTATAATTTGGCCATAAAAATTCATTCTAGGCTGGAACTTGGCAAACAGGGGCTCAGCCTAGGAGCAATATTTTTTATTATCCAATTTGGTTTAAATTGGTTTGGCCGTTTTTAAGTTATAGGAGTGTAAAAAATAAACGTTTACTGGTTTCAGATGCCTTCTCAAGCTTATTATTATTCAAAATTAGCCTTCCCCCTCCCCACCTCCAAAAATACCTTCAGCGAGAGGTGGGGGACATCACTGGGCTCTGCTGACAGCCCGGAGTTACGGCTCAGATTAATTCCTCCTCTGGCTGCCAAGAGCCCCAGAGCTCCTGGAGCGGCCCCGGTGCTGCGAGAGCGCCGAGCAGCAGCTGCTGCTGGTGCAGGAACTGCAGGGGCTGCAGGGGCTGCAGGAACTGCAGGGGCTGCAGGAGCAGCAGCTGTGTGGTGCAGGACATGCAGGGGCTGCAGGGGGCTGCAGAAACTGCTGGAGCAGCAGCTGCTGACGGGGGCTGCAGCGGGCAGCAGCTGGGCTGCAGGAACTGCAGGGGCTGCAGGGGCTGCAGGAACTGCAGGGGCTGCAGGAGCAGCAGCTGCTGCTGGTGCAGGAACTGCAGGGGCTGCAGGGGCTGCAGGGGCTGCAGGAGCAGCAGCTGCTGCAGGGGCTGCAGGGGCTGCAGGGGCTGCAGGAACTGCAGGGGCTGCAGGGGCTGCAGGAACTGCCACCCCACAGCTGGAAATCCCAAACTGGAAACCCTGGAGCAGTCGAGGCCACGGGGCCAGGGGCCATCCCCCATCTGGAAATCCCAAACTGGCCACGGGGCCAGGGGCCATCTGGGACCCCAAACTGGCCACGGGGCCAGGGGCCATCCCCCATCTGGGACCCCAAACTGGCCACGGGGCCACCCCCCATCTGGAACCCCAAAGTGGCCACGGGGCCACCCCCCATCTGGAGGTGCTGGGCAGGGCTGCTGCTGCTGCTGCTGCTGCTGCTGCCCTGTGCAGGCCCCATAACGGGCATTGCCCACCTTGGTCCGGGTCCCAGAGACCCCAAAGGCCGGCCCAGCCCGTGGCAGGAGCTGCTCGGGGCCTCATCCATTACTGGGCAATAGAGATTTAAGGGATAATGGCCATGGCAGCAGAGTATACAAAGCAATAAACTGCTTTTGAGGTTGGTTAAATGCCAAGTGATGCTGAGGCCCCGACGCCATAAACATTATTTCTATTATATGACAAGATAAGAGGATACAATAAACCAGCAAGAAGAGGGGGAAAAAAAATCATTTTCTGGCCTCGTGAAAAGTTCTGGGCTCGGCGTTTCCTGCACAAAGCAGCACCTCCGAGCAAGGGTTTAGGGGAAATAAATTGGTAAATTAAGGGAGGGGTTAAAAAGCAAACGATTGTCTGAGGAAATGGGCTGGATAACTGGAGCTCTGGAATTAGGGCCGCAGGGATGATTTGTGTGCCTTGTAAAAGGGAAATGCTGCGCAGGGAGGGAGGGCAGGGCTGCTCCCGGCTAAGTGAATTCCGTGTCACTGTCCTGCCGCTGGTTTGGGCGGCAGGAGCGGCCACACCGTTTCATTAACGGGGAAATTCCTGCGGGAGGATGCTCTGCAGAGCCGGGCACACCCCGGCGCCTCGGGGCTGCTCCTCCAGGGGCTGCGGGGCCGCTCCCCAAGGGGAGATGGAGCCAGGCACGGAGGAATTCCCTGCGGCTCCAGAAGCAGCAGCTGAAGCGCCCCGGGCTCCAGAGCTGTGCTCCGGGTGCCTTAATGAGCCAGCTAATTCCCTAATTAACGAGGTGGAGCTGTCCCAGTGCACAAACCTTGGGAACAGATCCCAATTCCAACAGCAGCGCCCAAATTCCCTCCAGTTCCCTCCTGGGAAGCAGGTGGAGCTGTGCCCCTGCCCAAACCTTGGGAACAGCTCCCAATTCCAACAGCAGAGCCCAAATTCCCTCACACCCAAAGGTTCGATTAATGAGGGGAGCTGTGCCCCTGCCCAAACCTTGGGAACAGCTCCCAATTCCAGCAGCAGAGCCCAAATTCCCTCACACCCAAAGGTTCGATTAATGAGGGGAGCTGTGCCCCTGCCCAAACCTTGGGAACAGCTCCAGTTCCAGCAGCAGTGCCCAGATCCCTCCCTCCCGAAGGTCTGATCCCTCATTAACCAGGGGAGCTGCCCCCTGGCCCAGGCTCGGCCCCCAGCTCGGGACCCCCGCAGCCCCCGGCACGTTCGGGGTCAGCTGCCGGCAGCTGGGAGCGGCAGGATCCCAAAATAACCCCCCTGCAGCCCTGGCAACCCCAAACATGTTTACAGCCCCCCCGGGCACACGCACACGCAGCTCTCGGCTATTCTGGGCGCCCGCCTCGCGGCCCCGGCAGCTTTTCCTGCCTGGAAACAGGGAAAAGGGGAGGAAAAAGGGGTTAAGGCGTAAAATGGGGCTGGGGTCAGCTGCAGAGGGGAGGAAGCAGCTGGTGGGGCAAAGAATTAAACGGGAAGCAAAATAATTTGATTTTTAACTCTACACAAAGGGGGGAATGAATCGGTGCTGGTTTCACAGAGCTCAGTTCGGTTCTGCCATTCCCGCTCCTCCTCACGTCCCAGGAGCGCTGGAGGAGGCTGATCCCAAATTCTAGAGGGCAAAAAAGGGACTGGGCACCTTTCCCACCACCCCAGCCCACATTTCTGGTCATCCCAGAGCTGCCAGCCCTGCTCTGCTGGCCCAGCCAGGCCCAGCTCAGGACGGGTCCGAGCTCTAGCAGGGCTGGGCCAGGCTCTGAAACCATCGGGGTCGGGATCAGGTGCAAGAACGCACGGGAGGACGCTGGGATTTACACTGGGATTTACACTGGGAGCTCTGGCGCTTTAGGGATGACCTGATCCGACCAGGAAACACCTGGAATTCCACAGGGAGGACCCCCAGCCCCACAACCCAGCGCAGACCCCAGCCCAGGTACAGCCCAGAGCCGCAGGCGAGAGGCTCGGAGCCCCGTGGGGTTTCAGGGGGGACCTGATCCCACCAGGAACTCCAGGGAGGACCCCCAGCCCACGAGCCAGGCCCCCCTTGCCCATCAGCTGAAGCCCCCCGGGCAGGGCTGGGGCTCCCGGGGGCTGGGCTGGATCCCGGGCTCTGAAGGACGTTCTGGGGGAAGTGCACGAGGTCAGGCTGGATCCCCATGAATCACCCTGCCAGGATTCCAGCATTTCCATATTAACATGAAGGATTGTCGGAATTACCCATAAGCAGCAGGCTGGAACAGCCAGAGGAGGAAGCAGCCACCTTTATATGTCATTTGTGGGAGATTGTGGGAGATTAAATTTAAATACATTGTTGTTTGCCTTAATTGCTTGTTTGAAGCCGATTTTAAGGCCGTGTGATTGAAGGGCTCACACCATTAAGTGCTCAAACACAGCTAATACATTTTATAAATGGCCTGCACAATTTCACAGGCAAAGAAGTTTCAGATAAAAAGCAGCCTCCCCAAGAAAAAAAAAAAAAAGAAAAAAAAAAGAAAGAGAAAAAAGGTAAAAAAAAAGAAAAGGCAAAGGGAGGAAGTTCACCTGCAAGGTGGGGGGGAAGGATCTGGGTGAGGTTCGTGCCACAGTGACCCAAAGCTGGGAAACCCTAAATACGTGTTTTTGGAGTTCCCAGTGAGGGGTTTGACCCATTTTTGGGCTATGAAAAGAAACAGCAGCACAGGTCCCTCAGAGGATGCTCTCTGGGGATGCAGGATTCTCTTTAATTTCACTTGAAGCCCCACAGGAGGCAGGAAGGTGTTAAATAAACTGAGCAACTGGGCACATACAGGGTCCTTGGGACTGATGAGCATTCCCAAACCCACCCCAAAGCAATCCCAGCTTGGGAACCCCAGGGCAGCCAGGAGAGCAGGGTGAGCACATCCCTTAATACCTGACTCAGAGCCACAGTTACCACCAAAAAAGGCATTTTCAGGTCCCAGGGCTTCAGAACAGACAACCCCAAATCCTGCTGGGCTCTGCACGGGGCTGCACTCCCAGGGCAGCCTCAGCTTCCAGCAGATCCCACTAAATCAGCAGCAATCCCATGATCCCCGTGTCCAGCAGATCCCACTAAATCAGCAGCAATCCCATGATCCCCGTGTCCAGCAGATCCCACTAAATCAGCAGCAATCCCATGATCCCTGTGTCCAGCAGATCCCACTAAATCAGCCCCAGCAGCAATTCCATGATCCCCCAGTTCCTCCCAGTACCAAGTGCCAGAGAGCCCCAAGCTCAGCTTTGGTTTCCCTGGGAATGGAAGGAAAAGAGGCTGGGAAGCAGTGACTGGAGGAGCAGGATGTGCCTCCCTCGCTTCTCTCATCCCAGCAAACCCCACAGCGGCTCCGGGGAGGAGAAATCCACCACGGGCACGGAAAGAAGCCCATCCCAAAATAGCATTTTGGGGAGCACTCAGCACAGCCCAGCACCTGTCACATTCCCAGCTGCTCCAGAGGAGGAACTCGCAGCCTGCCGGGCCCGGAGGGCTCCGGGCTCTCTGGATTCCCCCTCTGGGGCAGAGAGGGGGTTTGCTGGGAGCCCCAGCCAGGAGCTGCACCCGCAGAGCCGGGGCTGGTGCCTCCCTGGGGAGCCCCTGCCCGGACCCCCGGACCCCAGAGCCCGGGGCCGTACCTGTCCGCAGCCCGGGGCGCCGCACACGAAGGGCCGGTCGTCACCCATCCTCCACGCCGGCAGCCTGGGGGCAGAGAAGGCAGAGAAATCAGCAAACGGCCCCAGAAAACCCCAGAGCACCGGCGGGAGCTGCCCCTCTGCTGGCAGCCCCCAGGGCCCCGGGCGGGGAGCTACTGCAGCCCGGGGTCAGGATCTGGGAGGGACTTCACAGCTGGAAGGCAACCTGGGAAGTGTGGGAGCATCCCTGGGCTCCAGCACCACCCTGAGGGAGCTGCTGCAGCTCGGCGTCACCTACAGCAGCTCGGTGTCACCTGCTGCAGCTCGGTGTCACCTGCAGCAGCTCGGTGTCACCTACAGCAGCTCGGTGTCACCTGCTGCAGCTCGGTGTCACCTGCAGCAGCTCGGTGTCACCTGCAGCAGCTCGGCGTCACCTACAGCAGCTCGGTGTCACCTGCTGCAGCTCGGTGTCACCTACAGCAGCTCGGTGTCACCTGCAGCAGCTCGGTGTCACCTGCAGCAGCTGTCACCTGCAGCAGCTCGGTGTCACCTGCAGCAGCTGTCACCTGCAGCAGCTCGGTGTCACCTACAGCAGCTGTCACCTGCAGCAGCTCGGTGTCACCTGCAGCAGCTCGGTGTCACCTGCAGCAGCTCAGTGTCACCTGCAGCAGCTCAGTGTCACCTGCAGCAGCTCGGTGTCACCTGCTGCAGCTCGGTGTCACCTGCAGCAGCTCGGTGTCACCTGCAGCAGCTGTCACCTGCAGCAGCTCGGTGTCACCTACAGCAGCTCGGTGTCACCTGCTGCAGCTCGGTGTCACCTGCAGCAGCTCGGTGTCACCTGCTGCAGCTCGGTGTCACCTGCTGCAGCTCGGCGTCACCTACAGCAGCTCGGTGTCACCTGCTGCAGCTCGGTGTCACCTGCAGCAGCTGTCACCTGCAGCAGCTGTCACCTGCAGCAGCTCGGTGTCACCTACAGCAGCTCAGTGTCACCTGCAGCAGCTCGGCGTCACCTGCAGCAGCTCGGTGTCACCTGCAGCAGCTCGGTGTCACCTGCAGCAGCTCAGTGTCACCTGCAGCAGCTCGGCGTCACCTACAGCAGCTCGGTGTCACCTGCTGCAGCTCGGTGTCACCTACAGCAGCTCGGTGTCACCTGCTGCAGCTCGGTGTCACCTGCAGCAGCTCGGCGTCACCTGCAGCAGCTCGGTGTCACCTGCAGCAGCTCGGCGTCACCTGCAGCAGCTCGGTGTCACCCAGAGCAGCTCCATGTCACCCAGAGCAGCTCACTGTCACCCAGAGCAGCTCACTGTCACCCAGAGCAGCTCCATGTCACCTGCAGCAGCTGTCACCCACAGCAGCTCACTGTCACCCAGAGCAGCCCGGTGTCACCTGGACCAGCCCGGTGTCACCTGGACCAGCTCAGTGTCACCTCCTACAAGGCTCAGCCCTGCCAGGTTTGCAGCGAACCCCCCGCCCGACCCGCCCTCCCTCGGTGCTCAGGGATCAGGGAACGCCCCGGGATCCACGGGGATCCTCAAACCCAGCCCTGGCCGAGCCCGAGGATCCCCCCACACAAACCAATCAGCAGGGACAGTGGCAATCCACGGGAAAACAAAGTGTGAGCGAGCAGCCGTCAAATAAATCCAAGGCCTCTCTGTGCACCGGTTATATTTTCAATGGGAGAGAACTAAAATTTGTCATTTAATTAATTAAGGGATTATAGGAGTGGTGCTCCGTTTTACAAGGCAATAATCGGGCTCCCCAGTGGGTAAACTACAAGGCTGATGGCAGGGGCAGTTTATCACGGATTACAGCCAAGGATAACAAAACACTCACTCCTATTATGCTACAAGTGAAGCGGTTCTCATTAATAAAAAATAAGAGTAAATAAAGTGAAACCCTCCCCCCCGTCTCAAACTGGAGGAACAGTGGTTCCCTCCACCCACTGATATTTTTACAGCAGGATTTTAAAAAGCTGTAATGAAGCAAATGCTCTCTCCTCGGGGGGCTGCTCCGGGGGCTGCCAGCACCTCCTGCTCCGAGCTGGGGATGCTGGAATGCCAGGGAAGGACCCGGGGCTGGGGGCTGCAGCCCTCGGGGTTGGTATTTTTAGGAGCTGTGTGAGAAAGAGCTCCGAGAATGCAGCGCAGGGGGAGCGGCAGGAACGGCCCCGAAAGGGAGCAATGAGCCGCTTAAAACGACAGGAATTGGTGATTTTTTACCGCAGGAGGGGAATTCCCTCCCCTCAGGCACGGCAGCAAAACCCAAAGGGTGACGAGAGAGGAGCTGGGCTCCCACCAACACAGGAGGCAGAGATCCCGGCCTGGGCGCTGGATTTATGGAGCCAAACTCCAGGGGCTGTGCAGGCAGGAATGGGGATGAATGTCCCTGTCACCCAGAGGAATGGGGATGAATGTCCCTGTCACCAGGGGCACGGGCTGGCAGCCAAAGCCCTGCCCAGCCCAGGGCGAGCAGAGGCACCCAGACCCCAGAAACCCCCCGAAGTGACACGGGACAGGGCAGAGCAGGGGACATTCCAGGAGGGGCAAATCCTGCCCAAGCCTCGAGGGGACACCAGAGCTCTGGATGGGGACACAGCCAGGACACTCCAGCTGGGAACCCGAGGGTCCCGGACCCTGGTGGGGAATCCTGCTGGCACACACCGTGCTGGGATTTATGGCACGTTTAGCCAGGATAAATGCCCGCCATAAATCCTGTCCTGAGCAAGAGGCCGAGCCCCGAGCTGATTGGAGGCTGGGAGCACATTCCCGGATCTTTCCTGCTGGGATGGCTTTGAGCACGTTGGGCACGGCCGGGGGAGGAGGGAAGGCTCAGACCCTGACAGCTCTGCCGAGCTCGGGGGGAGCTTTCACCCAAACCGGGCTGGGGACAGAGCTGGGCTGGGAAATGCTCTAAAAATAAGGCTCTATTGTTGTCCTGGCACGTGACTCGTGCTGCAGGAATGCTGGTGCCCAAGGCTCCATCTGGGCATGGAAAGCACTCGGGGGGCGCAGAGACCGCCCTGTGCCAGCAGGGATCCCCCTCCAGACAGATCCCCCTCCAGACAGATCCCCTCCACACAGATCCCCCTCCACACAGACCCCCCTCCACACAGACCCCCTCCACACAGACCCCACTCCAGGACAGATCCCCCTCCACACAGATCCCCCTCCACACAGACCCCACTCCACACAGATCCCCCTCCAGACAGATCCCCCTCCAGACAGATCCCCCTCCAGACAGATCCCCCTCCACACAGACCCCCCTCCACACAGATCCCCCTCCACACAGACCCCCCTCCACACAGACCCCACTCCACACAGATCCCCCTCCAGCACTCTCTCGTCCACCAGCACCACCACAGTCCTGGGTTAAGCCCAGAAATCACGAGGATAAACTTTACATTAATGTGACCACAAAATTAAAGCTGAGGGCTGCACCAACTCTGAACCAAAACCAGAAGAGCTGATTGACAAACCCTGAGAGAGGCTCAGACACAAACCCTGAGAGGAACGAAGGCTCAGACACAAACCCTGAGAGGAACGAAGGCTCAGACACAAACCCTGAGAGGGGCTCAGACACAAACCCTGAGAGGGGCTCAGACACAAACCCTGAGAGGAACGAAGGCTCAGACACAAACCCTGAGAGGGGCTCAGACACAAACCCTGAGAGGAACGAAGGCTCAGACACAAACCCTGAGAGGAACGAAGGCTCAGACACAAACCCTGAGAGGAACGAAGGCTCAGACACAAACCCTGAGAGGAACGAAGGCTCAGACACAAACCCTGAGAGGAACGAAGGCTCAGACACAAACCCTGAGAGGAACGAAGGCTCAGACACAAACCCTGAGAGGAACGAAGGCTCAGACACAAACCCTGAGAGGAACGAAGGCTCAGACACAAACCCTGAGAGGAACGAAGGCTCAGACACAAACCCCGCTGCCCTCAGGCCTGCAGGAACAAGCCCAAGCCAAGGTGCAGCTGCAGGTGAGGTGCCTGTGCCAAGAGGCAGCACCAGGTCCCTGCCAGGCCCTTCAGTGGGGCACAGAGCACGGGGCAGGATCCAGGCAGGGCTGGGGCTTTGCATGAAAACTACAGCACCTGGAGCACAGGCAGAAATGGGCTTTTACCCACAAACTGCCCCAAAAAGCACACAGCCTCCATGCCAGCCTGGGCTCCACCATCGCTGCCCTCCTGCTGCCACACTCAGCCCAGGGCAGGAGACAAACTGGTGAGCCTGGGCACCGAGGGGTTAATGCTGAGAGCCCGGGCAGTGCCCAGCACAGCACAGCTCTGGGGTAATGCTGAGAGCCCGGGCAGTGCCAGCACAGCACAGCTCTGGGTTAATGCTGAGAGCCCGGGCAGTGCCCAGCACAGCACAGCACAGCTCTGGGTTAATGCTGAGAGCCCGGGCAGTGCCCAGCACAGCACAGCTCTGGGTTAATGCTGAGAGCCCGGGCAGTGCCCAGCACAGCACAGCACAGCTCTGGGTTAATGCTGAGAGCCCGGGCAGTGCCCAGCACAGCACAGCACAGCTCTGGGTTAATGCTGAGAGCCCGGGCAGTGCCCAGCACAGCACAGCACAGCTCTGGGTTAATGCTGAGAGCCCGGGCAGTGCCCAGCACAGCACAGCTCTGGGTTAATGCTGAGAGCCCGGGCAGTGCCCAGCACAGCACAGCACAGCTCTGGGTTAATGCTGAGAGCCCGGGCAGTGCCCAGCACAGCACAGCACAGCTCTGGGTTAATGCTGAGAGCCCGGGCAGTGCCCAGCACAGCACAGCTCTGGGTTAATGCTGAGAGCCCGGGCAGTGCCAGCACAGCACAGCTCTGGGTTAATGCTGAGAGCCCGGGCAGTGCCCAGCACAGCACAGCTCTGGGTTAATGCTGAGAGCCCGGGCAGTGCCCAGCACAGCTCTGGGTTAATGCTGAGAGCCCGGGCAGTGCCCAGCACAGCACAGCTCTGGGTTAATGCTGAGAGCCCGGGCAGTGCCCAGCACAGCACAGCTCTGGGTTAATGCTGAGAGCCCGGGCAGTGCCCAGCACAGCACAGCTCTGGGTTAATGCTGAGAGCCCGGGCAGTGCCCAGCACAGCACAGCTCTGGGTTAATGCTGAGAGCCCGGGCAGTGCCCAGCACAGCACAGCTCTGGGTTAATGCTGAGAGCCCGGGCAGTGCCAGCACAGCACAGCACAGCTCTGGGTTAATGCTGAGAGCCCGGGCAGTGCCCAGCACAGCACAGCACAGCTCTGGGTTAATGCTGAGAGCCCGGGCAGTGCCCAGCACAGCACAGCTCTGGGTTAATGCTGAGAGCCCGGGCAGTGCCCAGCACAGCACAGCTCTGGGTTAATGCTGAGAGCCCGGGCAGTGCCCAGCACAGCACAGCACAGCTCTGGGTTAATGCTGAGAGCCCGGGCAGTGCCCAGCACAGCACAGCACAGCTCTGGGTTAATGCTGAGAGCCCGGGCAGTGCCCAGCACAGCACAGCACAGCTCTGGGTTAATGCTGGAGCCCGGGCAGTGCCCAGCACAGCACAGCTCTGGGTTAATGCTGAGAGCCCGGGCAGTGCCCAGCACAGCACAGCTCTGGGTTAATGCTGAGAGCCCGGGCAGTGCCAGCACAGCACAGCACAGCTCTGGGTTAATGCTGAGAGCCCGGGCAGTGCCCAGCACAGCACAGCTCTGGGTTAATGCTGAGAGCCCGGGCAGTGCCCAGCACAGCACAGCTCTGGGTTAATGCTGAGAGCCCGGGCAGTGCCCAGCACAGCACAGCTCTGGGTTAATGCTGAGAGCCCGGGCAGTGCCCAGCACAGCACAGCTCTGGGTTAATGCTGAGAGCCCGGGCAGTGCCCAGCACAGCACAGCACAGCTCTGGGTTAATGCTGAGAGCCCGGGCAGTGCCCAGCACAGCACAGCTCTGGGTTAATGCTGAGAGCCCGGGCAGTGCCCAGCACAGCACAGCACAGCTCTGGGTTAATGCTGAGAGCCCGGGCAGTGCCCAGCACAGCACAGCTCTGGGTTAATGCTGAGAGCCCGGGCAGTGCCCAGCACAGCTCTGGGTTAATGCTGAGAGCCCGGGCAGTGCCCAGCACAGCTCTGGGTTAATGCTGAGAGCCCGGGCAGTGCCAGCACAGCTCTGGGTTAATGCTGAGAGCCCGGGCAGTGCCCAGCACAGCACAGCACAGCTCTGGGGTAATGCTGAGAGCCCGGGCAGTGCCCAGCACAGCACAGCTCTGGGTTAATGCTGAGAGCCCGGGCAGTGCCCAGCACAGCACAGCTCTGGGTTAATGCTGAGAGCCCGGGCAGTGCCCAGCACAGCACAGCACAGCTCTGGGTTAATGCTGAGAGCCCGGGCAGTGCCCAGCACAGCTCTGGGTTAATGCTGAGAGCCCGGGCAGTGCCCAGCACAGCACAGCTCTGGGTTAATGCTGAGAGCCCGGGCAGTGCCCAGCACAGCACAGCACAGCTCTGGGTTAATGCTGAGAGCCCGGGCAGTGCCCAGCACAGCACAGCTCTGGGTTAATGCTGAGAGCCCGGGCAGTGCCCAGCACAGCACAGCACAGCTCTGGGTTAATGCTGAGAGCCCGGGCAGTGCCCAGCACAGCACAGCTCTGGGGTAATGCTGAGAGCCCGGGCAGTGCCAGCACAGCACAGCTCTGGGTTAATGCTGAGAGCCCGGGCAGTGCCCAGCACAGCTCTGGGTTAATGCTGAGAGCCCGGGCAGTGCCCAGCACAGCACAGCACAGCTCTGGGTTAATGCTGAGAGCCCGGGCAGTGCCCAGCACAGCTCTGGGTTAATGCTGAGAGCCCGGGCAGTGCCCAGCACAGCACAGCACAGATCTGGGTTAATGCTGAGAGCCCGGGCAGTGCCCAGCACAGCACAGCACAGCTCTGGGTTAATGCTGAGAGCCCGGGCAGTGCCAGCACAGCACAGCTCTGGGTTAATGCTGAGAGCCCGGGCAGTGCCCAGCACAGCACAGCTCTGGGTTAATGCTGAGAGCCCGGGCAGTGCCCAGCACAGCACAGCTCTGGGTTAATGCTGAGAGCCCGGGCAGTGCCCAGCACAGCACAGCTCTGGGTTAATGCTGAGAGCCCGGGCAGTGCCCAGCACAGCACAGCTCTGGGTTAATGCTGAGAGCCCGGGCAGTGCCCAGCACAGCACAGCACAGCTCTGGGTTAATGCTGAGAGCCCGGGCAGTGCCAGCACAGCTCTGGGTTAATGCTGAGAGCCCGGGCAGTGCCCAGCACAGCACAGCACAGCTCTGGGTTAATGCTGAGAGCCCGGGCAGTGCCCAGCACAGCTCTGGGTTAATGCTGAGAGCCCGGGCAGTGCCCAGCACAGCACAGCTCTGGGTTAATGCTGAGAGCCCGGGCAGTGCCCAGCACAGCACAGCACAGCTCTGGGTTAATGCTGAGAGCCCGGGCAGTGCCCAGCACAGCACAGCTCTGGGTTAATGCTGAGAGCCCGGGCAGTGCCCAGCACAGCACAGCTCTGGGTTAATGCTGAGAGCCCGGGCAGTGCCCAGCACAGCACAGCTCTGGGTTAATGCTGAGAGCCCGGGCAGTGCCCAGCACAGCACAGCTCTGGGTTAATGCTGAGAGACCGGGCAGTGCCCAGCACAGCACAGCACAGCTCTGGGTTAATGCTGAGAGCCCGGGCAGTGCCAGCACAGCTCTGGGTTAATGCTGAGAGCCCGGGCAGTGCCCAGCACAGCACAGCACAGCTCTGGGTTAATGCTGAGAGCCCGGGCAGTGCCCAGCACAGCACAGCTCTGGGTTAATGCTGAGAGCCCGGGCAGTGCCCAGCACAGCACAGCACAGCTCTGGGTTAATGCTGAGAGCCCGGGCAGTGCCAGCACAGCACAGCTCTGGGTTAATGCTGAGAGCCCGGGCAGTGCCCAGCACAGCACAGCTCTGGGTTAATGCTGAGAGCCGGGCAGTGCCCAGCACAGCACAGCACAGCTCTGGGTTAATGCTGAGAGCCCGGGCAGTGCCCAGCACAGCACAGCACAGCTCTGGGTTAATGCTGAGAGCCCGGGCAGTGCCAGCACAGCACAGCTCTGGGTTAATGCTGAGAGCCCGGGCAGTGCCCAGCACAGCACAGCTCTGGGTTAATGCTGAGAGCCCGGGCAGTGCCCAGCACAGCTCTGGGTTAATGCTGAGAGCCCGGGCAGTGCCCAGCACAGCACAGCACAGCTCTGGGTTAATGCTGAGAGCCCGGGCAGTGCCCAGCACAGCACAGCTCTGGGTTAATGCTGAGAGCCCGGGCAGTGCCCAGCACAGCTCTGGGTTAATGCTGAGAGACCGGGCAGTGCCCAGCACAGCACAGCTCTGGGTTAATGCTGAGAGCCCGGGCAGTGCCAGCACAGCACAGCACAGCTCTGGGTTAATGCTGAGAGCCCGGGCAGTGCCCAGCACAGCACAGCACAGCTCTGGGTTAATGCTGAGAGCCCGGGCAGTGCCCAGCACAGCACAGCTCTGGGTTAATGCTGAGAGCCCGGGCAGTGCCCAGCACAGCAGAGCTCTGGGTTAATGCTGAGAGCCCGGGCAGTGCCCAGCACAGCACACAGCACAGCTCTGGGTTAATGCTGAGAGCCCGGGCAGTGCCCAGCACAGCACAGCTCTGGGTTAATGCTGAGAGCCCGGGCAGTGCCCAGCACAGCACAGCTCTGGGTTAATGCTGAGAGCCCGGGCAGTGCCCAGCACAGCACAGCTCTGGGTTAATGCTGAGAGCCCGGGCAGTGCCCAGCACAGCACAGCTCTGGGTTAATGCTGAGAGCCCGGGCAGTGCCCAGCACAGCTCGGAGCCGTGCCAGGCGCAGCTCCCACAAGCCCAGCCCAGCACAAACAAACCCATTCAAACACAAACGGTGCTGCAGGCACCGGCCCAGCCCCGAGCACGGGCCGAGCAGAGACAGCCACAATAAACCAGATTATTATGGATGGCTGCAGGAGAACAGCAGACCCCGTGGGGCAGGGGCAGTGCCAGCTGGGGAGGGCGAGCACAGGCTCTGCCCCCCAGGACAGCCTACATTCCCCACTGAAAATGCCAGGAAGGAAGCAGAGTGCTTTGAGGCAGGGCCAGGAAAGGCTCCTCGTTGTTTTCCTGAGCTTCCTGAGGCTGGGGATGAAGGTGCAGCACAGCCTGGATGGGCCGGGGGCCGCAGGGAGGAGAGCCCTCCCCTGAGCCAGCCCGGGGCGATCCCCCTCAAACCAGGGAAAAACAAACGGACGGGCTCTTCCTTAAAAACCCGGGAGAACAGCAGGAGCGGGGGTCCCACCGGCTCGGTGGAGCCAGTTTGGCACCTCATGGATCTCAGCTGGAATGTGGAGCCTGCAGAGCCCGGGCACGGCGCTGGTCCTGCCCCTCCACGCCAGGATCCACCCATGGAAATTGCGAAAGACTTCCAGTTCTGCAGGGAGAGGCCCCCCCAGGGCGGCTCTTGGGCCTAAACTGCGGCTTTCAAGTTATTTTGGGGTGGAGGGAGGCAGGGAGAGTGTTTGCTTTGTAACCAGAAAGCTGCCAGAGCTTAAAACTGCCGTGTGGGAAAGGCGGCCAAGAGCCGGGGCTGTAAATCCTGCTCCGGAGGCACAGCACCCTCCCGCTCCGGGGGCCTGACAAAGCAAAGCAGACCCGACTGTATAAACGGGAATATTGGCAGGGAATGCGCTGGAAACAAATCCCCCCCTGCCACGGAGTGTTTAACGAGGCGCTCACAGCGAAACCTCAGCCGGGCCGGGGCTGGGCCCGTCTGGCTGTTCGAGCTCGGGGAGGATCCCCAAAACCCGGGGCCTCGTCACCTGGGGGTGTCCAGAGGTGCAAAACCCTCATTCCCTGCCTGGGAACGGCCCCAGAGTGACTCCAGAGCGCTCAGAGTGACTCCAGAGTGCCCAGAGTGACTCCAGAGTGACTCCAGAGTGACTCCAGAGTGACTCCAGAGCACCCAGAGCGACTCCAGAGTGACCAGAGCGACTCCAGAGTGACCAGAGCGACTCCAGAGTGACCAGAGCGACTCCAGAGTCACACCCAGAGTGTCTCCCGAGGCTCTCCCAGGAGCAGATGCACTGCAGAGTAATTCCTAAAAGGGTTTGGGGAAAGGGTGCCAGCCCCCAGGAAGGGACAGAGCGGCCCTGGGACAGAGGGCAGTGTCAGAGCCCTGCCACACAGAGGGCAAAGCCAGCCAGGCACTCACCCGAGGTCACTCCAGGACCAAACTGCAGCCCTGACGCAGCCAGAGCACCTGGACAGGGAATTTGGGAGGCTGGGCACTGCTCGGGGGCAGCTGGAGGCCTGAGGTGGGAGCAGCCTCTGGGAGCCCCCAGCCCGGTTCAGCCCCCCGAGCTCCACCTGCCCAGGGGCACGACCTGAGCCCGACCCCGGGAAAAAGCCCAGACCCCGGCCAGGGCCAGGAGCTCCAGCACGGAGCTGTCCTGCCCGCGGAGCTCCTGCCCAAAGCTTTCCTCCTGCCCCCTGCCCGCTTCTCCTGCCCGGCTCTCCTGCCCCCTGCCCGGCTCTCCTGCCCCCTGCCCGCTTCTCCTGCCCGGTTCTCCTGCCCCCTGCCCGGCTCTCCTGCCCCCTGCCCGCTTCTCCTGCCCGGTTCTCCTGCCCCCTGCCCGGCTCTCCTGCCCCTGCCCGCTTCTCCTGCCCGGCTCTCCTGCCCCTGCCCGGCTCTCCTGCCCCCTGCCCGGCTCTCCTGCCCGCTTCTCCTGCCCCCTGCCGGTTCTCCTGCCCTCCGGCTCTCCTGCCCCTGCCCGCTTCTCCTGTCCCGGCTCTCCTGCCCCCTGCCCGCTTCTCCTGCCCCCTGCCCACCTCCTGCCCGGCTCTCCTGCCCCCTGCCCGCTCTCCTGCCCGGTTCTCCTGCCCCCTGCCCGGCTCTCCTGCCCCCTGCCCCGCTTCTCCTGCCCGGTTCTCCTGCCCCCTGCCCGGCTCTCCTGCCCCCCTGCCCGGCTCTCCTGCCCCCTGCCCGGTTCTCCTGCCCCCTGCCCGGCTCTCCTGCCCCCTGCCCGGCTCTCCTGCCCGGTTCTCCTGCCCCCTGCCCGGCTCTCCTGCCCCCTGCCCGGTCTCCTGCCCCTGCCCGGTTCTCCTGCCCCCTGCCCGGTTCTCCTGCCCCCTGCCCGGCTCTCCTGCCCGGTTCTCCTGCCCCCTGCCCGGCTCTCCTGCCCCCTGCCCGGTCTCCTGCCCCCTGCCCGGCTCTCCTGCCCGGTTCTCCTGCCCCCTGCCCGGCTCTCCTGCCCGGTTCTCCTGCCCCCCGCTCTCCTGCCCGCCGCTCTCCTGCCCCCTGCCCGGCTCTCCTGCCCAGTTCTCCTGCCCCCTGCCCGGCTCTCCTGCCCGGTTCCTCCTGCCCTCCTGCCCGCGTTCTCCCTGCCCCCTGCCCGGTTCTCCTGCCCCCTGCCCGCTTCTCCTGCCCTCTGCCCGGGTTCTCCTGCCCCCTGCCCGGTTCTCCTGCCCCCTGCCCGGTTCTCCTGCCCGCTCTCCCTTCCGCCCCTGCCCGGCTCTCCTGCCCCCTGCCCGGTTCTCCTGCCCCCTGCCCGGTTCTCCTGCCCGGCTCTCCTGCCCGGTTCTCCTGCCCCCTGCCCGGTTCTCCTGCCCGGCTCTCCTGCCCGGCTCTCCTGCCCCCTGCCCGGCTCTCCTGCCCGGCCCCCCAGCAGCAGTCCCAGCCCCGGGGCCGCCATCCATCTCGGGCTGAGCCGCAGAGCCCCGGCAGCACGGGAAATAATTCAGCTTTATGGGAGCACGGAGAGGCTGCAGAGCCCCCGCCAGCCCCGGCGGCCTCGGGGAGGGCAGTATTTTACCTCGGAAATGCCTGAGTGACCCAGAAACTGGAGTCCCATTTCCTGAAATTATTTCACCACTTCAGAGCCCTTGTTTCAATGAAGGCTGCTGCAAACGAGGCATGAGAGCCCTGAGCAGAGCTGGAACATATTTCCCCTGCCAATGTGTGTGGATGGGGTGGAGGGAAGAGCGAAGCCAGAGCTGCCTGGAGCGAGGGGGGGAACGAGCCCCCACGGATAAAATCCCTGCCCCTGAACTCCAGCAGCGGAGCCGGGGCAGCACAGGGAGGCCCATGAAATAAAAATACCCCGTCCCACCTGTTATTATTCCATCCCTTCATTCAGCTTTCAGGGCGCCGCTGCTGGGTGCACGAGCCCTGAAAACCCGAGGGGAGCGAGAAATGTTCCAGGCACAAGGGTCTGGGAGAAACCCCAGAACTTGGGTTAAACCTGGCCAGGACTGACTGGTTAAACCTGGCCAGGACTCGGGCAAAGCCAGAACCCCCCGGGTCTGGGCCAGGCAGATCTGAAGAAGCAGAAGGACTGAGCAGGACCAGGAGATCCACCGAGGATTCCAAGCAGGAATCCTGACAGAAGCTGGGAGTGCTGTGCTGCAAGGGCTGCTGAAGCCAGGTTTAGTCTCTCCAAGCAGGTTTAGTCTCCCCGAGCTGCTCTCACACACCTCAGCCCAAGGAGAGGCCTCCTCGGGCCCCCAGGGTGAACCCACCCGTCTCACCCTGATCCCAGGAGTCCCTGAAAGCCAAAACTGAGAATTCCAGGATCACCTGGAATGGGCACAAAGTAATTGATGAATTCCAGGAAGCGACAGGTCCCCAGTGCTGAAAGCCTCCCACCAAAGGGTTCTTTTCTGGCAGCGCTTCCTCCCCGACTGCAGCGCAGCTCGTGCTGAGCGAGGGGGGAAGAGCAGTTGGGGAAATCTGGCCTTGGTCCACAGGGCCAGGAACGGGAAGGGAGAAAAAAAGGAGGACAAAAAGAAGAAAAAAAAAAAGGTAGGAAAAAAAAAAGGATTAAAAAAAAGGAAAAAAAATAAAAAGAAAGTTAAAAGAAGGAAAAGGAAAAGAAGGAAAAGAAGGAAAAGAAGGAAAAGGAAAAGAAGGAAAAGGAAAAGAAGGCAAAGGAAAAGAAGGCAAAGGAAAAGAAGGCCCCAAGAAAGTCCGAAGGATAAATAAATCCGAACAGAGGCGCAGCAGCACCACGTGGGATGCAGCAGAGTCCAAAGCCAAATCCAAGCCAGAGCTCCTTCCCGACACAAAAGCAGCCCGCGGGCACGCAGCCTGTCCAGGGAGCCCTTCCAGGCACGGAGCAGCTCCCGCCCGCCCGCCTCGCCCCGGGGATGCTGAGAGGAGGAGCAGGAGCAGGGAGGATTCCCCTCCTCGGCACGGACACTACGGGCCAGCTGGAGCCCAGCCCGCAGCCCTGGCTGTGCCCACCCCGCTGGTGCTTCCCCCTCCAAGTTCCCCATTTTCCAAAGCGAGGGGGGATCCCCACCCCGACCCCCCTACTCCATGCTTCAGAGGGAATTCGGAATAAACGGCAGTAAGGACATGGAGGGGAAGCTGGAATTGTTTCTTAGCCACATCCTTTGATTTTGCCACGTCCCTTCCCAGCTGTCCCAGGTGGGCACGTCCAGAATGGCCCGAGCAGGAAGGACTCCTGCACCTGCCCAGGTGGGCTCAGCACCTGTGTGTGCGCCCGGGCACCGCCGGGACCTGCCGGGAATCGCTGGGGAGACGGGGAACGAGGAACGCCGAGAAAGCAGAAACAGAACAGAAACCCACGTCAGAGAGCGAGGCGGGCAGAGCGAAAGGGGAATCTCCAGGGGGAGGCTGAGCACATGCCCAAAGGCTGTGGGAAATCCTGGAGTGGGCAGAGGGAAGGGGAGCCCCGACCTCAGGGCCCCGTCTGAGGGAGGGGACGGGAAACGCAGAAAACCCCGGGGAGCACTGAGACACCCGCACTGGGGAGGGGGGCACAGCCCCGGGTGTCCCACAGCCCGGGACCCCAAAGCAGGCATTTCTCCCCAGGAAAAGGGCTGGGGTCAGGCGCCCGAAGCAGACTTTGGGACACTGACCCGCAGCTCAAAGCCCAAGCAGGATCAAAAAACCCTTTCCTGAGAGGTGCTCAGCCCGGCTGCCGCAGGGACAGATCTTTGTGAAGCGTTTTGCCCAGAACCCCTCTGGATCGTGGGAATTCACGGCAGCGGGTGCCAGTGTCACACCAACGTCCTGGAACGGCATCCTCAGAGTGTCCTGTACACCTCCAAAGGGGCAGGAGGGACAGAACGGGGAGAGCGGAGCAGGAACAAGGGGTTTGTGTGGTCACACCTGAGCCAGGAACAGCCCCGGGGCTGTGCAGGGCCAGGTGAGCAGGGCCAGGTGAGCCCTCCCCATCTCCCCCAGCCCACAGCCTCGACTCCCGGTGGGAATTAAATTAACCCAAACTCCTCACGCTCTCCAGATCCCGCTGTGTGCCCCCTCCTGCTGCTGCCTTCACCCCGTGCCAGGACAGCCCCCGACCCCCGGGCTCCTACAGCCCCTCCACAGCCCCCCGGAGCCCAGCCCAGAGCACACAGCCCAGCTCTGGGGTGCTCAGCACCTCAGCAACCCCGCAAGGCTCCCCCAGGCTCCGAGCTCCCCTCTGCTTCCCCACAGCCCTTCAGGGCTCCCCAGGCCCTCACCACTGAAGGGTCTGGCCCCCGAGCCTCCGGAGACACCCCCGAAATCCCCTCCTCATCCAAAGCCGCCCCCCCCAGCCCCTCAGCACTGCCTCTCCGGAATCCTTCACCCTTAAATCCCCCTTCGGTCACTGCTCCCGATCGCACCTCCTCATCCCGGGGTCCCCCGGCCCCATCCCGGCCTCTCTGCCCTCACCCCCGGCCCCATCCCGGGCTCTCTGCCCTCACCCCGGCCCATCCGGGACCCCGCCCATCCCGGGCTCTCTGCCCTCACCCCCGGCCCCATCCCGGGGACCCCCGGCCCCATCCGGCTCTCTGCCCTCACCCCCGGCCCCATCACGGGCTCTCTGCCCTCACCCCCGGCCCCATCCCGGGGACCCCCGGCCCCATCCCGGGGCTCTCTGCCCTCACCCCGGCCCCATCCCGGGCTCTCTGCCCTCACCCCCGGCCCCATCCCGGGGACCCCCGGCCCCATCCCGGGGCTCTCTGCCCTCACCCCCGGCCCCATCCCGGGGTCCCCCCGGCACCGCCCGGGCCCCTCACGGCTCCTCGGCCCCGCCCCAGGGGCGGGGCTTGGCCGCACAGCGGCGCCCCCTCGCCCGCCATTGGCCGGCGCGCCCGCCGCTCAGGGGCCGCGCGCGCTGCGATTGGCCGGGGTGCGCTGTCCCTCAGCGCGGGGGCGGGGCGGGCGGAGCCGCCGCCACACGAAAACTCGGGGAGAGTTGTGGGGGGAGGGGCCGGCCGGGGCTCCCGCCGCCCCGGGGCGCCGCCGCCGCCGCCGCGGGAGCGCTCGGGGCGGCCCCGCTCCCGCCGCCGCCGCCGCCGCCGCCGCCGGTACCTGAGGGAGTCGGGCCGGGTCCTCGCGCTGGTGCCGCTCGCGCTGGGGCTCCCGCCGCCCCCCCGCCCCGCGCGCCAAGCTCTCGCGAGACCCCGGGGGCGGTAACGGCGCGGCGGCCAATGGGACGCGCCGGGGGCGGAGCCTCGAAGGTGAGGGGCGTGTGCGTTAAGCCCAGTAGGCGTGGCCAGAAAGAGGCCCCGCCCAGGAGCCCCGCGAGCCGCGGGGAGCGCGACACGTGGGGGCGGGGACAGCGCGAGCCCGGGACCCCCGGGACCCCCCCGGGACCCCCGAGACACCCCAGGACACCCCGGGACCCCCGAGACACCCCGGGATCCCCAGACACCCCAGGACACCCCGGGACCCCCCCGGGACCCCCGAGACACCCCGGGATCCCCGGGACACCCCGGGACCCCCGAGACACCCCGGGATCCCCAGAACATCTCGGGACACCCTTGGGACACCCTCGGGACACTGAGACCCCCGGGACACCCCCGGGAGAACCCGAGACCCCGCCACTTCCCCGAGGCGATGCCGTGGGGACAAACCCAGCTGCCAGGCCCACCAAGGAGACACGAGGAGCTCAGAGTGTCACCAAGCCGTCTTTATTCCCTGTCCCCGCCACTCCCGGCCCGGCCCGGGGCCACCGCCGCCGGTCCCGGCTCCGCCGCTGTCACGCTGTCACATGGCGAAGAGGATGAGGAATGCCACCATGAGGCAGAAGAGCCCCATGGCCTCGGAGAGGGCGAAGCCCAGGATGGCGTAGGAGAAGAGCTGCTGCTTGAGCGAGGGGTTCCTGCGGGAGGGGCTGGCTCAGGGGGCACCCCGGACCCTGTCCCCTGTGTCCCCTGTGTCCCCTGCGTCCCCTGTGTCCCCTGCGTCCCCAGAGCCCCTGGTGCCGCCCGTGCCCGGTGCCCGCACCTGGCGTAGCCGATGATCAGGCTGCCGAACACGGTGCCGATCCCCGCCCCCGACCCGGCCACCCCCACGGTGGCGGCGCCGGCCCCGATGAACTTGGCGGCCGTGTCGATGTCCCGGCGGGCAGCGCTGGTCCGCAGCGCCCGGGGGGCTCCGGGACACACCTGAGGGACAGTCGGGCGCTGGCTGGGGTTCCCCTGGCCCCGGCCCCTCCCGCGGGGGGCACGGTCACCGCCCGGGGCGCGGACCCCGGCCCGGGATGGTACCTGCTCCGGCCGCGCCTCGGGGCCGCCCAGCGCCGACAGGGGCTGGCCCAGCACCCGCGGGCTCCTCCTCACCTGCGGACACGCGGGGCTCACCTGGGGGCACCCACCGGGCACCCCCGGGACACCCACCGGGCACCCCCGGGACACCCACCGGGCACCCCTGGGACACCCACCGGGCACCCCCGGGACACCCACCGGGCACCCCCCGGGACACCCACCGGGCACCCCCGGGACACCCACCGGGCACCCCAGGGACACCCACCGGGCACCCCCGGGACACCCACCGGGCACCCCTGGGACACCCACCGGGCACCCCTGGGACACCCACCGGCACCCCCGGGACACCCACCGGGCACCCCCCGGGACACCCACCGGGCACCCCCGGGACACCCACCGGGCACCCCAGGGACACCCACCGGGCACCCCCGGGACACCCACCGGGCACCCCTGGGACACCCACCGGGCACCCCCGGGACACCCACCGGGCACCCCCCGTGTCACAGCCCAGCCCGGGGTGGCACTGCCAGCACCGCGTCCCCTCCCGGTGACCCCATGGGGGGGACACGGCTCGGACACCGCAGCGTCACCGCTCACCTGCCCCGAGTGTGCCCAGAGCTCCCCGAGGTCACCCCGGGGACGGGGACAAGGGCAGGGGCAGGGACAGGGACAGGGACTGGGATAGGGGCAGGGACAGGGGCTGTCACTGTCACTCTCACTGTCACTACTCACAAGCGCAGGAGCCGAGAGGAGCTTTGCACAGGTGAACATGGCGAGGGCGGAGGAACAGGAGGGACACGGCTGGAGGGACACACCTGGGACACGGCCAGAGGGACACAGGTGGGACACGGCTGGAGGGACAGGAGGAGGGACACGGCCCTAGGGGCACACCTGGGACACGGCCCTAGGGGCACACCTGGACACGGCCAGAGGGGCACAGGTAGGACACGGCCCTAGGGGCACACCTGGGACACGGCCAGAGGGACACACCTGGGACACGGCCAGAGGGACACACCTGGGACACGGCCCTAGGGGCACACCTGGGACACGGCCCTAGGGGCACACCTGGGACACGGCCAGAGGGACACACCTGGGACACGGCCCTAGGGGCACACCTGGGACACGGCCAGAGGGACACAGGTAGGGCACGGCCCTAGGGACACACCTGGGACACGGCCCTAGGGGCACACCTGGGACACGGCCAAGGGGCACACCTGGGACACGGCCCTAGGGGCACACCTGGGACACGGCCAGGGACACAGGTAGGACACGGCCCTAGGGACACACCTGGGACACGGCCCTAGGGGCACACCTGGGACACGGCCAGAGGGGCACACCTGGGACACGGCCCTAGGGGCACACCTGGGACACGGCCAGAGGGGCACACCTGGGACACGGCCAAGGGACACACCTGGGACACGGCCCTAGGGGCACACCTGGACACGGCCAGAGGGGCACACCTGGGACACGGCCCTAGGGGCACACCTGGGACACGGCCCTAGGGGCACACCTGGGACACGGCCAGAGGGACACAGGTAGGACACGGCCCTAGGGGCACACCTGGGACACGGCCAGAGGGGCACACCTGGGACACGGCCCGAGGGGCACACCTGGGACACGGCCCGAGGGCACACCTGGGACACGGCCGGAGCACCCGCCTGCGGGCCCGCAGGGCTCTGGATCCCCCCGGGGCTCTCCGTGTCCCCCCTCAGCGCTCCCCGGTTCCCCCCCCGGGGCTCTCGGTATCTCCCCAGCGCTCCCCGGTTCCCCCCCGGGGCTCTCGTATCTCCAGCGCTCCCCGGTTCCCCCCCGGGCTCTCGGACTCCCAGCCTCCCCGGTTCCCCCCCCGGGGCTCTCGGTATCTCCCCAGCGCTCCGTTCCCCCCTCGTACCCCAGGCTCCGTTCCCCCCCCGGGGCTCTCGGTATCTCCCAGCGCTCCCCGTTCCCCCGGGCTCGTATTCCACGCCCGGTTCCCCCCCCGGGGCTCTCGGTATCTCCCCAGCGCTCCCCGGTTCCCCCCCCGGGGCTCTCGGTATCTCCCCAGCGCTCCCCGGTTCCCCCGCTCCGCCGCCCCTCACCGGGCTCCGCCGGGCAGGTCGCGGCCGCTCCGTGTGCGCAGGCGCGGCCGGAAGCGCGGCCGGGGACGTGGCCGGGCTGCGAGTGGCGCCCCCTGGCGACCGGGAGGATCGAAGGGCAGGGGCCAAGGGCGGGGCCAAGGGCGGGGCCAAGGGCGGGGCCAAGGGCGGGGCCAAGGGCGGGGCCAGGGCGGGCGGGGCGAAGCCTCGCGCGCTCTCTGGCGGTAGAAAGGGGAGCGCAGGTGTGCACACCTGGGGGAAAGGTGGAGTGTGCACACCTGTGAGTGTGAGCACCTGTGTGTGTGTGAGTGTGCACACCTGTGAGTGTGAGCACCTGTGTGTGTGTGAGTGTGCACACCTGGGGGAGAAGGTGTGAGTGTGCACACCTGTGAGGTGTGATGCACCCGTGTGGTGTGTGTGTGAGTGTGCACACCTGTGAGTGTGAGCACCTGTGTGTGTGTGAGTGTGCACACCTGTGAGTGTGAGCACCTGTGTGTGTGTGAGTGTGCACACCTGTGAGTGTGAGCACCTGTGTGTGTGTGAGTGTGCACACCTGGGGGAGAAGGTGTGAGTGTGCACACCTGTGAGTGTGAGCACCTGTGTGTGTGTGAGTGTGCACACCTGGGGGAGAAGGTGTGAGTGTGCACACCTGTGAGTGTGAGCACCTGTGTGTGTGTGAGTGTGCACACCTGTGAGTGTGAGCACCTGTGTGTGTGTGAGTGTGCACACCTGTGAGTGTGAGCACCTGTGTGTGTGTGAGTGTGCACACCTGGGGAGAGGTGTGTGAGTGTGCACACCTGTGAGTGTGAGCACCTGTGAGTGAGTGTGCACACCTGTGCATGCACACCTGTGCGTGAGGCCGGGGACACCGTACCCCCCCGTGTGCCCCCCGTGTGCCCCCCGTGTCCCCACCGTGTCCCCGGGGGTGCAGGGAGCGCACAGGGCCCCCCGGTCCCGTGTCCCCCTCCCCGGTCGGCCCCCCCGGTCCGTGTCCCCCCCCGGTCCCGTGTCCCCCCCCCGGTCCCGTGTCCCCCGGTCCGTTCCCCCCGGTCCCGTGTCCCCCCCCCGGTCCCGTGTCCCCCCCCCGGTCCGCCTGTCCCCCCCCCCGGTCCCGTGTCCCCCTCCCTGTCCCGGTCCCCACGTGTCCCCCCCCCGCTGTCCTCTCGCGCAGCGCCGCCGTCACGGCCATTAAATAAACCAGGGCGATAATTAACGGCCATTAACGGGAAATCAATAACGAGGAGCCGGCGCTGGGGGGGCTCCGGCTCCGGCACGAGGGGAGGAGGGACCCCCCAAGCCCCGAGGGGCCCGCGCCCCCATCCCTCAGCCCCCACCGCGCCCCATTGACCCCAGGGATCCCCCCAAACCCACTGCAGCCCCCCCAACCTTCCACCCCCCAATCCACACCAGAATCCCCCAGACCCACCTGCAGCCCCCCAGACCCACCTGCACCCCCCCAGACCCACCCGCACCTCCCCCAGACCCACCTGCACCCCCCAGACCCACCTGCAGCCCCCCAGACCACCCGCACCCCCCAGACCCACCTGCAGCCCCCCAGATCCACCTGCAGCCCCCCAGACCCACCTGCACCCCCAGACCCACCCGCACCTCCCCCAGACCCACCTGCACCCCCCAGACCCACCTGCAGCCCCCCAGATCCACCTGCAGCCCCCCCAGACCCACCTGCACCCCCCCAGACCCCCCGCACCCCCCCAGACCCACCTGCAGCCCCCCAGACCCACCTGCACCCCCCAGACCCACCTGCACCCCCCAGACCACCTGCACCCCCCAGACCCACCTGCAGCCCCCCAGACCCACCTGCACCTCCCCCAGACCCACCTGCACCCCCCCAGACCCACTGCACCCCAGACACTGCAGCCCCCCAGATCCACCTGCAGCCCCCCCAGACCCACCTGCACCCCCCCAGATCCACCTGCAGCCCCCCCAGACCCACCTGCACCCCCCCAGACCCACCTGCAGCCCCCCCAGACCCACCTGCAGCCCCCCCAGACCCACCTGCACCCCCCAGATCCACCTGCAGCCCCCCCAGACCCACCTGCAGCCCCCCCAGATCCACCTGCAGCCCCCCAGATCCACCTGCAGCCCCCCAGACCCACCTGCAGCCCCCCAGACCCACCTGCAGCCCCCCAGACCCACCTGCACCCCCCCAGATCCACCTGCAGCCCCCCAGATCCACCTGCAGCCCCCCAGACCCACCTGCAGCCCCCAGATCCACCTGCAGCCCCCCTCCCGCTTCCCCCCCTTCCCCTCCCCCTTTCCCATGGTTTTTTCCTCCTTTTCCCATTTCTTTGTTTTATTCCCCATTTCAGCCGCGGCTCCATTTGCTGCTCGAATCCAAACCCCGCCCGGCGCGCGCCGAGCTGGGGAGCGCCGGGGGGCGCAGGGGGCACCGCCGGACCCTCCCCGGCCCCCCGGTGCCCCCCCAGTTCCCCGGGAACAGGAGGGACAGGGATGGGGACAGGGATGGGGACACCCTGGGGACAGGAATGGGGACAGGGATGGGGACACCATGGGAACAGGAATAGGGACAGGGATAGGGACAGGGATGGGGACAGGATGGGGACACCATGGGAACAGGAATAGGGACAGGGATGGGGACAGGACTGGGGACACCATGGGGACAGGAATGGGACAGGAATGGGGACACCGTGGGAACAGGACTGGGGACAGGAATGGGGACAGGGATGGGGACACCATGGGAACAGGAATAGGGACAGGAATGGGGACAGGGATGGGGACAGGACTGGAGACACCTGGGACACCCTGGGGACAGAAATAAGGACAGGGATGGGAACAGGGATGGGACAGGGATGGGACAGGGATGGGGACAGGACTGGGGACACCATGGGGACACCCTGGGGACACCCTGGGGACAGAAATAAGGACAGGGATGGGGACAGGGAGGTTTCGGGGTCCGGGCGGGGTCCCCTAGCACTCGGTCCCCTCCCGCCACCCCCGGGTGTGCCCCCGGCCAGGGGGACACGGGGACAGCGGAGCCCCCAAAAGCCCCCGAGCCTCCACCCCCCCCCCATCCCCGCGTGGCCACCAAACCCCCGGGGATGGCCACCGGGGCCGGGGGCGCCCCGCGGGTGCCGTAAATCCCGGCCGGCTCGTGGGGACACGGGCGACAAGGGACGGGGCCGTGATTCACCGGTGGCGTCACGGAGCGCCGGGCCGGGGCCGGGCGGCAGGGAGGAGGGGAACCGGGGGGATTTCGGGGGATTTGGGGGATTTGGGGGGATTTGGGGGGGATTTGCGGGGTCTGGCGCTCATGGATGTGGGGGGGAGGTGCGGGATTTCTCTGCGGGGAGCAGGGAGGTGAAGCAGAACTGTCAAAATTTCAATAAACGGCCCAAAAAAGGTTCCAGAATTCCCTGGAATGGCGGGGTTCTGATCCCAGGAATAGGGGGGTTCTCACCCAGGAACTGGGATTTCTCAGCCGGTTTGGGGTTTCTCAGCCCGGGTTTGGGGGTTTCTCAGCCCGGGTTTGGGGGTTTCTCAGCCCGGGTTTGGGGGTTTCTCAGCCCGGGTTTGGGGATTTCTCGCCCCAGAAATTGAGGATTTCTCGCCCCGGGACTGGGGGGTCCTCACCCCCAGGACTGTGCCTCTCCCCCAGCACTGGGCTCTGGGGATCCCTTTTGGGGTGGGGTGGGGTCTCCCCCCAGCCCCACTCAGCCCCAGGGCGGGATTTTCTTTCCCCGATTTTTTTCCCTTTTTTTTTTTTTTTTTTTTTTTTTTTTTTCTATTTTTTACACGCTCTTTTATGACAAACTTTACTTTCCGTTTGACATTTAAAAGCTGATCGGAATCTTCCCTCCGGACAGGGGAAATGGAGATATTATTGGGGTCTCGGCGGCGCTGCAGGGGCGCAGGATTTTACTGCCCGCGGGCCGCAGCGGCGCGGCGGCAGCGCCGCCGCGCTGGGGGATTTGGGGATTTGGGGGATTTGGGGATTTGGGATCTTCCCGGTCCCTGCGGGGCCGGCAGGTGGGGGACAAGGTCCTGGCAGGTCCCTGCAGGCTCTGCCAGCGGCTGAGGCGCCCTTCGGGAGATTTGGGGGAATGGGATTTGGGACTGGTCTGCGGGGGCGGAGGTTGGGGGACGGGTGGAGGAAATGGGATTGGGAGGGAAAGGGATTGGGGGAGTGGGGGAAATGGGATTTGGGGGGGAAATGGGATTGGGGGGGGGAATGGGATGGGGAGGGAAATGGGATTGGGAGGGGAAAATGGGATTGGGGAAATGGGATGTGGGGGAAATGGGATTGGGGGGAAATGGGATTGGGGGAAAGATGGGGATGGGATGGGGGGAAATGGGATTGGGAGGGGGAAATGGGATTGGGGAAATGGGATGTGGGGAATGGGATGGGGGGAATGGATTGGGGGGGGAAATGGGATTGGGGGGGAATGGGACTGGGAGGGAAATGGGATTGGGAGGGGAAAATGGGATTGGGGAAGATGGGGATTGGGGGAAATGGGATTGGGGGGAATGGGGATGTGGGAGGGGAATGGGATTGGAGGGGGAAATGGGATTGGGGCGGGGGGGAAATGGGATTGGGGGGGGGGAATGGAGGGGTCCCGCCCAGGAGGGGACAGTGACCTCGGGCACGGGGCTCGGGACTGGGACAGAGCTGGGGCGTGGTCGGGACCGGGAACCCTCGCTGGGGGACAGTCTGCAAGCTGGGGACAGCCCCTCCCTTGGGGACAGCCCCTCACCTTTGGGGGACAGCCCCTCCCCTTGGGGACAGCCCCTCACCTTTGGGGACAGCCCCTCCCTTTGGGGACAGCCCCTCCCCTTGGGGGACAGCCCCTCACCTTTGGGGACAGCCCCTCACCTTTGGGGACAGCCCCTCCCCTTGGGGACAGCCCCTCACCTTTGGGGACAGCCCCTCCCCTTGGGGACAGCCCCTCACCTTTGGGGACAGCCCCTCCCCTTTGGGGACAGCCCCTCCCCTTTGGGGACAGCCCCTCCCCTTGGGGACAGCCCCTCCCCTTTGGGGACAGCCCCTCCCCTTGGGGACAGCCCCTCCCCTTTGGGGACAGCCCCTCCCCTTGGGGACAGCCCCTCCCCTTTGGGGACAATTCCACACTCTGCGGACAATCCCCGGCCTTGGGGACCCCCAGGGACAGGACAGGGACCCCCGGGGGGCGCAGGAGCCGCCCCCGGCCCCGGCTGTGTCCCCGCCGTGGGGACATTGTCGCGACAATCGCTTCACCCTCCGGGCCGGCCCAGGAGCGCAGGGCCCGGGACCCCCAACCCCAAAAAAACCCTGAAACCCCCCCAAAAAACCCCCAAACCCGCAAAGATCCCCGGCTCGGCTCGCGGCCGAGGTTTTGGGGTCCCTGCCCCGGGCAGGATTTTGGGGGGATCAGCGGCTCCCGAGGGGATTTGAGAATTTCCATTTTCCAGTTTGGGATCCAGGGGGAGCGGCTGGAAAATGGAAATTCCCAGAGGGGAGCGCGTTAAAGCGGCTCCTTTGTATTATTCCCATTCCAGCCCCAAAACCCGCGCGGCTGCGGGAGGGGACAAGGGGGGACAGGGGGGGGACAAGGGGGGACAAAGGGGGGGATAAGGGGGGACAAGGGGGGACAAGGGGGGATAAGGAGGGGACAAGGGGGGGACAAAGGGGGACAAGGAGGGGACAAAGGGGGGGACAGGGGGGGGACAAAGGGGGGACAAAGGGGGGGATAAGGGGGGGACAAAGGGGGGGACGAGGGGGGATAAGGGGGGATAAGGGGGGACAAGGGGGGGACAAAGGGGGGACAAAGGGGGGACAAGGGGGGACAAAGGGGGACAAGGGGACAGGGGGGACAAAGGGGGGACAGGGGGGGACAAGGGGGGGACAAGGGGGACAGGGAGGGGACAAGGGGGGACAGGAGGGACAGGGGGACAGGAGGCAGGGACAAGGGGGGACAAGGGGGGGACAAGGGGGGACAGACTCAGCCGCCGGCGCTGCCCCGGGGTGACCCCGGGCCCGCCGTGCCTCAGTTTCCCCGCGGGCCATCCCAGCGCCCTCACGGTTTTCCCAGGTGAAAATCCAAATCTCCCTCCTGTCCCAAATTCCCCCCAATGTCCCCAATTTCCCCCCCCAGTGTCCCCAAATTCCCCCCCCAGTGTCCCCAATTCTCCCCTAATCCCTCCCAGTGTCCCCAAATCCCCCCCGAATTTCCCCCCCCAGCGTTTCCAAATCTCCCCAGTGTCCCCAATCCCCCCCCAGATCCCCCCGAATCCCCCCAGCCCCGCAGCCCCCCGGGAGCCGCTCGGGAAGGGCAGCAGCAGCACAGGGAAGGTTTCCATGGCAACGGGCGGGAAAAAAAAATTAAAAATATTAAAAAAAAAAAAAAAACCGCGGTCTGGGTTGGTGCGTCGGGATAACGGCGCCATTTGTATGCGGGAGAGGGAGCGAGCGGGGCTGGAAACTGCGGGAAATAAAAAAAAAAATATAAAATAAAACTGCAGAGAATAAATAAAAACTGCAGAGGATCGGAGCTGCAGAGGGCCAGGGCTGCAGGAAATAAAAACTGCAGGAAATCAGAGCTGCAGAGGATAAAAGCTGCAGAAAATCAGAATTGCAGAGGATAAAAGCTGCAGAAAATAAATTAAAGCTGCAGAAAATCGGAGCTGCAGGAAATCGGAACTGCAGGAAATGAAAAGGGCAGAAAATAAAACCTGCAGAAAATAAAAACTGTGGGGAGGAAGAGGAGGATGAAGAGCAGGAGAGGCCCCGTTGTTCAGGGCCCTCCTTTCTCCCCTTTCCCCCCTTTTATTCCCCTTTTTTCTCCCTTTCCTTCCTTCCTTCCTTCCCCCATCCCAAAATGTCCCCATCCCGAGCACTTTTCCACCCAAAAAACCAAATATCCCCCCAAACCCCAGATATCCCCAAAAAAACCCCAAATATCCCCAAAAAACCCCTAAATATCAAAAAAAAAAACAAAAAAAAAATCCCCCTAAACCCAAATATCCTCCCTAAACCCCAAATATCCCCCAAAAAAACAAAATATCCCAAAAAAAACCCAAAAAAATCCCCCAAACCCCAAATATCCTCCCCAAAGCCCCCGATATCCCCCCAAACCCCAAATATCGCCCGAAATTCCGATTTTCCGCCGTCCTTTGCCCATTCCGAGCGGAGGAGGTGAAGCCTCAGCCGAGCTCGGCCCTGGCCCTGCCATCCATCATTTTTATTTCCTGCTGTAACTGACAAATTGTTCCGTATTTTACATCGCATCCCTCCAGGCAAACGGGGCTGCGGGATGGGATTTTTTTTTTTTTTCTCTCTCTCTTCTTTTCCCTATTTTTCTCCCTTTTTTTTTTTTTTTTTTTTTTTTTTTTTTTGGCGTTACCTCGGAAAGACGAAGGTTAAAAAAAAAAAAAAAAAAGAAAAGGCAAGTCATAAAACGCAACAGTAAAATAAAAATATCAAAGTTAAAACAACCCCAAAGCAGCTCCGTGCTGGTAATGAGCACCGCAGAGAGGCTCCATAAACCAGGGCAAAAAACCTCTGGGCAGAATTTCCCCCACCCCAAAAACCCCTTTTATTGCCTCAAAACCGCCGGGGGAAAATTCCGCCTCTCCCAGCCCGCCCCGGCAGGTGCAGCCACCCCAAAACCCCATTTATTCCCCATAAAGCGGCGCTGCTGCAGCTGGGGGAAAAAAAAAATAAATAAAAAGTGGGGGGAAATAAAATAAATTAAAATTTTAAAAAAAATCTGATTTTTTTCTCCATTTTTCCCGTGCAAAGCTCGGGCTCTTCTCCTCAAAAAACGCGGTTTCCAGCGGGATTTTAATTGTCTTTGAAAAGGTCAGGAAATGTTCCTTCCCTCAGGTTCCATCCCAATTTATTTATTTATTCCTCCCGGGAGGAGCCGGCGCTGCCTGCTGGAAATCCGCTGCTTTGAGGGGAAAAAAAAAATCAATAAAATTAAAAAGAAATGGTGGGAAAAAATTATTTTTTTCCTTTTTTTCCCCTACTCTGGCAGTCCGGGGGGTGTTGGCCTCTCCAGGAGCGGTTTTGGGGTGAAATTTGCTGGATCCGGGGAGGATGGGGAGGTTTGGGGAATATCAGGGGGGAATCAAAAGGGATTTGTGGATGTGCCGGGCAGGCAGAACCTCTGCGGGGTCTGCGATGGGCCCGGCAAGAGAGGCCGGGCTGGTCTGGGGGGGAAAAGCGGGGTTTGGGGGTCCCGGTGATTTGGGGCCGGAGCGCCCCAAGGGCAGCGGCGCCTCCGACCCCAAAAGGTCCGGGGGGGGAAATTGGGGCGAAAGGGCCCAAAATTGGGGGAGACCCGGTCTGGGGGGCTCAGGGTGGGTGGGGCAGCCCCGGACCCTGCTGCGCCCTCGGGGTCCGGCAGCGACCCCAAAACGACCCCAAATGGGTCCCAAACTGGTCCAAAACCGACCCCAAAACCGACCCCAAAGCGACCCCAAAGTGACCCCAAAGCGACCCCAAAGCGACCCCAAAGTGACCCCAAAACGACCCCAAAACCGACCCTAAAACGACCCCAAAACGACCCCAAAACGACCCCAAACCCGACCCTAAAACCGACCCTAAAACGACCCCAAAGCGACCCCAAACGGGTCCCAAACTGGTCCAAAACCGACCCCAAAACGACCCAAAAACCAACCCTACAACAACCCCAAACCGGCCCCAAAACGACCCTAAAACCAACCTCGAACCGACCCCAAAACCGGAGAGAAACCGAACCGGAGAGAAACCGAACCGGAGAGAAACCGAACCGGAGCCGCCGCCGCGGCTCTCCCGGCCCGGTTCGGGGGGTGCGGGGGCTCGGTTCGGGGCTCGGGCCCGGCCCGGTTCGGGGGGTTCGGGGCAGGGGCCCGGCCCGGTTCGGGGGGTGCGGGGCTCGGGCCCGGCCCGGTTCGGGGGGTTCGGGGCAGGGGCCCGGCCCGGTTCGGGGGTGCGGGGCTCGGTTCGGGGCTCGGTCCCGTCCCGGTTCGGGGGGTGCGGGGCAGGGCCCGGCCCGGTTCGGGGGGTTCGGGGCAGGGCCCGGCCCGGTTCGGGGGGTTCGGGGCTCGGTCCCGGCCCGGTTCGGGGGGTTCGGGGCTCGGTCCCGGCCCGGTTCGGGGGGTTCGGGGCAGGGCCGGCCCGGTTCGGGGGGTTCGGGGCTCGGGCCCGGCCCGGTTCGGGGGGTCGGGGCTCGGTCCCGGCCCGGTTCGGGGGGTGCGGGGCTCGGTTCGGGGCTCGGTCCCGGCCCGGTTCGGGGGGTTCGGGGCAGGGGCCCGGCCCCGTTCGGGGGGTTCGGGGCTCGGGCCCGGCCCGGTTCGGTCCCGGCCCGGTTCGGTCCCGGGGCTCCGCAGCTCCCGGAGCCGCGCGGCTGCTACGCCCGGCGCGGGCACTAGATGGGGAGATGGGAACGGCTCCGGCGAGAGCAGCCCCAAACCCGCCGGGAACGGCCCCAAAAACCCCGGGAATCGGGAGAGATCCCGGCCCCAAACCCGCCGGGAAGGGCCCCAAAAACCCCGGGAATCGGGAGAGATCCCGGCCCCAAACCCGCCGGGAACGGCCCCAAAAACCCCGGGAATCGGGAGAGGATCCCGGCCCCAAACCCGCCGGGAACGGCCCCAAAAAATCCCGGGAATCGGGAGAGATCCCGGCCCCAAACCCGCCGGGAACGGCCCCAAAAAATCCCGGGAATCGGGAGAGATCCCGGCCCCAAACCCGCCGGGAACGGCCCCAAAAACCCCGGGAATCGGGAGAGATCCCGGCCCCAAACCCGCCGGGAACGGCCCCAAAAAAATCCCCGGGAATCGGGAGAGATCCCGGCCCCAAACCCGCCGGGAAGGGCCCCAAAAAAACCCCGGGAATCGGGGAACCCCGGCTGCACCCCGGAGGGGAGGGGTGCGGGGCAGGGAGAGCCCCGGGGGTGTCCCGGGAGAGATCCGGAATAACCAGGGCAGGAGGGATTCAGGAGATCCAGGAAATCCAGGAGCGTCCAAGGGAGGGAGGTGGGAAGAGGAAGCTCTGGAGAAATCAGCGCTCAGGCCAGGCTGGATGGGATCCCATGGCCCAAATCTATCACCAATATCATCAATATCACCAATATCATCATCATCACCGACATCCCTCCTGCCCAGCCCGGATCAAACCTCCCCAAAGAGCAAAACCTGAGCCCTAAAGGGATAAAAACGGCGCCTGAGGGCAAAAACCGGAGCGTGGGCTGGCTGATAAGGAGCAGAGATAAGGATCGGTAACAGGGATCAATTACAAGGATCGCCGATAAGGATCAGCGATAAGGATTAGTGACAGCAGTGCTGATAAGGATTGCTGATAAGGATCAGCGATAGGATCGCTGGCACGGATCAAAGCTCCGGCTCGAGCGCCGGCGCTGTTTCCACAAACCGCAATTAATTTTTCACGGGTCTGTAACTCCGCCCGCCGGGGCCTGGAGCGGCGCCGAGCCAGAAACCCCAAAAAAAGGGAAAATCCAAAGAAAGGAAAACCCAAGAAAAGAGAAACCCCAAAAGTTCGTGCGCGGCCGAGCCAGAAACCCCCCAAAAAATGGGAAAAACCCCTAAAAAAGGAAAATCCCAAAACCAGGAAAACCCCAACAGTTCGTGCGCGGCCGAGCCAGAAACCCCCAAAAAATGGGAAAAAAAACCCCAAAAAAAGGAAAATCCCCAAAGCAAGGAAACCCCAACAGTTGGTGCGGCGAGCCCGCCCGCCCCGGCACAATTAGCGCGGATCATTTGATATTTGGGGTTCGTTTCGCCGCCTTTCGCAAGGGCCGCCGCCGCCGCCGCGCTTAATTGGGGGCGCGTTTAATTGGGAGCGCGGGAGCGCTAATTGGCGGCGCTGGCATCCCCGTCACGGGCTGACGCCAACGCGGCTTTGGGGCTAATCCCGAGGGAATCGGGCCAAGGCGGCGCTGCGGGAGGAGCGATTCCTCCTTTCCGTGCCATCCCAGGGCCCTCCTCCTCCTTTTTCTCCTCCGAACCCATGGAATTCTGGAGGTTCGGGCATCATTCCCTGATCCGGGCCTCCAGCTTGGAAGTTTTTGGGTGACTCCATAAAAAAAATAAGGTGCAAAAACACCGTTTTTCACCCTTTTGTTCCCCCCTCCTTCTTCCTCCTTTTAAAATAAAGAGCGTCAGAGACGCCCCTTAAAAATTAAAAATAAAATAAAATAATCCAGAAAACCAACCCAAATCCCGCTGTTGTTCCAGAATCCCTCGATAAACCCCAGGAAAACCTCGGGCCGGTCTCCAAAGGCCGCGTTCCCGGCAGCGGAGTCGGGCCGCGCTCGGCTCCTCTGCGCTGGAAATGCGGGGCCGAAATTCCCGGCCCTGGATCCCCGCTGGCCCGGGAGGGGCGAAACTCCCGGATAATAAAATGGGATTTGGGGAAGCTGCCGGCGCTGGAATGCGGCTCCGGCGGGGCTGACAGGCAGGAATTATGTCCGCACGGAAAATGGGATTTTTTTTATTTTTTTTTTTTAACTCCCGTCCTGCCCGGCGGGGCTGGATCCCGAAATTGTTTGGTTTAGGAGAAAAACGGCCGGGCCCCTTCCCACCTGCAGGGCTTTCCAGGTGTGGGGCTGGCCCGGGGCAGGAGGAATTCCCGGCGGGAGGCTCCGGGATTTCCAGACAGGAATCTCCGCGCCGGCCCAGCAGCGCCTTCCCCAGCTGAGAACACAAATCCCAGCGGGGGAAACGCTCCTGAAGGGATTTCTTCCCAAGGATTCTTTCCTGAATCCCAAGGCCCAGGCTGGGGGTCGCAGCCCAGGAGTGGAAAAGGCTGGAAAAGGGTCGGGGCTGGAGGTTTTGGGGATTTTTGGGATTTAGGAGAAAGTGAGGGGGTGTCCCGCAGACCCCACAGAGCCTCGGGGCTGGGCTGGGCTCGGGGCACACCGAGGGGGAGTTTTGGGGTCGCTGGAGAAGGTTTTTGGGGTGAGTTTTATCTTTTTAGGGCGATATTTACCTTTTTTGGGGCGAGATTTATCTTTTTGCGGTGAGATTTATCTTTTTGGGGCGAGATTTTTTTTTTTTTTGCGGTGAGATTTATCTTTTTTTTGGGGTGAGATTTATTTTTTCGCGGTGAGATTGATCTTTTTGGGGTGAGATTTATCTTTTTTGGGGTGAGATTTATCTTTCTGGGGCTGCCGGCGAGCTCCAGGCCCGGGAGAAGCCGCCCCGCGCTCCTCCTGAGCCGTTTTTTGTTTGTCGCCCCCAAATCCCGAATAAACCAGTTTTTCCCAAAGTGCCCCGGACCCGGGCATGCTGTCATTACGGTAATTGGCTGCTGCTAATTATGCTGATGACTGTAATCACCGTCCTGTTGTCACGCAAATAAACCGCGATGCCGTCACTGCCAGGAGCTGGCTCCGGGTTCTCCCCTCGGGACGGGGGCGGGCGGCGCCCGGCGACCCCAATTTGGGGATTTGGGGGATTTGGGGGATTTCGCGGGGCTGGGGAGGATTTGGAGGGGCGGGGGGCGGCGGGAGGGTGGGAGCCGCCGCTCCCCCGGTTCTCCATCACCTCCCTCACCCCTGGAAGGAGCGAAAAAATCCCCAAAACCCCTCGCCCCCCCCCCACCCTGGGGGGCTGCAGGGGGGTCTGGGAGCCCACCCGGAGCCCACCCGGGGTCACCTCCCTCGGCCCTGGAAAGGCTCCGGGCGCCATTCCCAAAAAATCCCGTCCCGCCCGCCCCCGCTCGGGCGCGCCCGGGATTTGGGGCTCTGGAAGATTCTGGATCTCGGCCCCACCCGAGCCCCAATCCCGCGGCTGGGAAGGCCCCGGCTCTGAGCTGGGCCGTGCCCACCTCGCATCGGCCGGGATTTGGGATAAATCCTGGGATAACCCCCCTTCTCCTGCCTGCAACCCGCTCCCGCCCCTCCCGAATTTCCCCTTCACCGCTCCCACCCCCCGGCCCGAGCCCCCCGGCCCTCATTTGCCAGGGAAATCGGCAAAAGCAGGTGTTTTGCCCTGTATTTTTTTTTTTATCCTTGTGTTTCTCTCTGCTCCTGATGGGCCCCTGGAGCTCCTTTTTACACGAAAGCAACACAGGTTGATGTATTTTTAAACGGCTTGATTTTATCACCCTGCTTAATGATTTGTCCCGTTATTTATTAGCCAGAGCGATCTCCGCGGGGACCCGGCGCATTAACGTATAAATAATGTGGCAAATAGTTCAATAGAGCCGTAAAAAAAAGGGGATTTGGGAATAAATTGACCCGTGGCCGCTCCGTGTAAGCGAAGGTGCTGAATGATAATTCCCGGGGTGAAAAACGGGGGGGCCGGGCAGAAACCGCGGGGGTCCTGCGGGGAAAAATGCGAAATAAATCGAAATATCCCCAAAAATCCCCCCCGGGGTTGGCGCTGGAGCGCTCCTCGGGCATTGCCAGCTCCGCCAGGCGGGATTTTTGCTGCTAAAAAACGGGGAAATGCCCCCAAAATCCGGGGAAGGCGGCCCTGGAGGCGCGGGGGTTTGGGGTCAGCGCCCGCCCTGCCTCAGTTTCCCCCCTCAGCCCCCGAGCCCAGAAGGAGCCGCGGGGTGGGAAAGAATTCCGATGATTTGCATTTCTCGGGAGCCCGGGAGAGGCCGGGACATTCCCTCGGGAATTGGGATCTGCGCTCCCGCGAGGATCCCGGGGGGCCCCGAGGGGGATCCCAAGGATTTTCCGGGACGGGAGAACCCGCGGAGGGCTCGGTTTTTAAGGAAAATCGGGCGCTTTTGGGGCGGCTCCCCCCGGGTTTATCCCGCGGCCCGGAGGAAATTTGGGAATTTTCCGGCGGCGCCGCTTTGTTCCCGCGCAGCTGCTGGGCCGCACCTGAGGGCATCCCGCGCGTTACCATGGCAACGGGAATGTCGCATTCCCGCCGGGAACGGCGGAGGCGAATCCCACAAAAACCCCAAATGGGGAGATGGGAGCGGGGAGAAAAAAAAGGGGAAAAAAAACACAAAAAACCGGGATGGGGACGGGTCGGGAAGAGCTCGCATGCAAATGAGCGCCGCTTTAATTGCGGGGTTTAATGAACGCCGAGGTTCGTTAGCGCCAGGCCCTAATGAGCTGGGGGGGGCTGGGGTGCGTGGGGAGGGGGCGTCTGTGTGGGGCAGGGGGGGCACTGACCAAAAACCCCATTTCTGACCCCAAACCCCCGGGGGGAGCGGCGGCTGGGGGGGGGCGGTGGGAAGCGGAGCTCGGCGGCGGCTTGGGATGGGCTGGGAATGGGGGAGGGATTGGTGGGAAGCGGAGATTTGTGGGATGCGGGGGGTTCTGGGATTTATGGAGCGCAGGGATTTGCGGGATTTGGGGTGTGGACGGGCGGATTGAGGTGGCTGGGGGGGATTGGCTCGGGAGCTGGAGGAGGGGGATGGCGGGAATGGGGACGGGAGATGGGACGTGGAATGCGGGGAGTGACGCCATCAGTGACCCCGTGCGTGAACCCCTGGGTGCCCCCTCCTCGACCTCGGGGACCCGATGCCCCGTGTCCCCCCCGTACTGACCCCAAACCCCCGGCCCGGGACAGCACCGCCGCCCCCCCGGGACCCGGGACCCCAAATCCCCGATCCACAAATCCCCGTTCTACACCCCTCGGGACCCCAAAGCCCGCTCCCACCCCTCAGATCCCCAAATCCCCGTTCCCAACCCCCGGGATCCCAAATCCGCTCCCCAGACCCCCGGGACCCCAAATCCCCGTTCCCACCCCCGGGATCCCCAAATCCCCGCCCACCCTCAGAACCCCAAATCCCCATTCCCAACCCCCGGGACCCCAAATGCCGCCCCCACCCCTCAGGATCCCCAAATCCCCGTTCCCAGACCCCCGGGATCCCCAAATCCCCGCTGCCACCCCTCAGATACCCCAAATCCCCATTCCCAAACCCCCGGGACCCCAAATGCCTGCTCCCCACCCCTCAGGATCCCCAAATCCCCGTTCCCAGACCCCCGGGTTCCCCAAATGCCTGCTCCCACCCCTCAGGATCCCCAAATCCTCATTCCCAACCCCCGGGACCCCAAATGCCTGTCCCCACCCCTCAGGATCCCCAAATCCCCATTCCCAACCCCCGGGATCCCCAAATCCCCGTTCCCACCCCCGGGATCCCCAAATCCCCGCCGCCACCCCTCAGAACCCCCAAATCCCTGCTGCCGCCGCCGCCCTGCCCGGCGGGCTGAGCCCTGCCCGGCGTGTGGCAGCTCGCAGCTCCGCGGCATCCTCCCCGCACGGAGCCCCCCCGAGCCAAACCCGGCCTCAGTTTCCCCGCCCGCAGCTCCCGGGGCGGCCGGGACCCCCTGGGGTCCCCATCCCTGTCCCCACAGTGGGGTCGGGATCGGCTCCGAGCCGGGATCCGCCGGGAGGGGAAGGAAAAGGGGGAAAATTTGGCATCAGCGCGGAGGGAAATGGAAACGAAACCTGCCGGTGCCACCCCGGCCAGGGCTGCGGGGCCAGGGCCGGGAAGATCCCGAGGAATCCGCCGGGAAAAGCCTCGTCTGCCCCGGGAGAGCCCAGCCGGGCCCGGGGTGGGCAGCGGGGTCACCCGGGCAGGGATTCCCCAAATCCCGACGGCACTCCCGGCCGGGCCCGTGGGGTTTGCTGGGATCAAACCAGACGCTCACCTGGATTTGGGATCGTTCCCAGACATCCCCCTCTGGATTTGGGGCTGTTCCCAGACGTTCACCTGGATTTGGGATCGTTCCCAGATATCCCCCCCCCCGGATTTGGGGCCATTCCCATCTATCCCCCCTGGATTTGGGGCTGTTCCCAGCTGTCCCTCCTAGATTTGGGGTCATTCTCAGATCTCCCCCTGTATCTGGGGTCTTTCCCAGACATCCCCCTGGATTTGGGGCTATTCCCAGACATCCCCCTGGATTTGGGGCCATTCCCATCTATCTCCCCTGGATTTGAGGCCAATCCCATCTATCTCCTCTGGATTTCGGGCCTTTCCCAGACATCCCCCTGGATCTGGGGCCAATCCCATCTATCCCCCCTGTACCTGGGGCTGTTCCCCTCTATCCTCCCTGGATTTCGGGCTGTTCCCATCTCTCCCCCCTGGATTTGAGGCCATTCCCATCTATCTCCCCTGGATTTGGGGCCAATCCCATCTATCTCCCCTGGATTTCGGGCCATTCCCATCTATCCCCCCTGGATTTGGGACCAATCCCATCCATCCCCCCGGATTTGAGGCCGTTCCCATCCATCCCCCCCTGGATTTGAGGCCAATCCCATCCATCCCTCCTGGATTTGGGGCCGTTCCCATCCATCCCCCCGGATTTGAGGCCGTTCCCATCCATCCCTCCTGGATTTGGGGCCGTTCCCATCCATCCCTCCTGGATTTGGGCCGTTCCCATCCATCCCCCTGGATTTGAGGCCAATCCCATCTCTCCCCCCCGGATTTGAGGCTGTTCCCATCTCTCCCCCCCCGGATTTGAGGCGTTCCCATCTCTCCCCCCCCGGATTTGAGGCTGTTCCCATCTCTCCCCCCCCGGATTTGAGGCCAATCCCATCCATCCCTCCTGGATTTGGGGACGTTCCCATCCATCCCCCCGGATTTGAGGCTGTTCCCATCTCTCCCCCCCCGGATTTGAGGCCAATCCCATCCATCCCCCCCGGATTTGAGGCCAATCCCATCCATCCCCTCCTGGATTTGGGCCGTTCCCATCCATCCCTCCTGGATTTGGGGCCCTTCCCATCTCTCCCCCCCGGATTTGGGGTCCCGGCCCCCTCTCCCCCCGCCGCCCCTCCCGCCGTTCCGCCGCACCGGGCGCTGCCGGGTGGCTCCTGCCGGGCACGCCGGGGCTCGCCCGGGCTTTCATCAGCCCCAAATCCCCCAGCCAAGCTCCCGCCGCGCGGCCAGCCCGGAGCTGCGCGCCCCATTCATTTCCCCTGACAGTCCGGGCTGCTTAATTACGGTAATTATCGCCGCGGCCCGGTGCCCGCGCCGGCCCCGCCTTTCCGCGGGACGCTTTACACCCAGCGATTTCTGGGGAGCGGCCCCGCGACGAGCCCGGCGCTTTCCCCTCTCCCTTTTTTTTTTTTATTTTTGTTCCCCCCATCGCCCCGGGCTTGGGGGAACACCCCGATCCCAGCGCGGCCCCCGGGGCTCGGGGATTTCACGGCTCGGGCCGTGCTGGAGCTTTCCGGGAGGATTTTTTGGGGAGCGTTTTTGGGGATTTGTTTGGAGCTCTCGGGGCGCCGCTGGCGTGCGAGCGATGCCAGCGCCGCTCCGGGCGCGCTCCCGGTGCCCGCCCCACGCCCTGGCACCGCCCGGCCGCCGCTTCGCAGGAGCCGCTGCCGCTTCCCGAGGATTCCTTGGCTCCTCTCCCGGCGCTTTTCCTCTCCCCAGGATCGCCCGCGCGGCGCTCGGGGCGAGGGCAGAGCCGCGCCCGGGTCTGTGCCCCTTGCCAGGGATTCCAGCCGGGTCTGTGCCCATTTTCCAGAGATTCCAGCAGGGTCTGTGCCCATTTCCAGAGATTTCAGCCCGGTCTGTGCCCATTTCCAGAGATTCTGTGCCCCTTGCCAGGGATTCCAGCCGGGTCTGTGCCCATTTTCCAGAGATTCCAGCAGGGTCTGTGCCCATTTCCAGAGATTTCAGCCCGGCTGTGCCCAATTTCCAGAGATTCTGTGCCCCTTGCCAGGGATTCCAGCCGGGTCTGTGCCCATTTCCAGAGATTCTGCGCCCCTTGCCAGGGATTCCAGCCGAGTCTGTGCCCCTTGCCAGGGATTCCAGCCGGGTCTGTGCCCCTTGCCAGGGATTCCAGCCGGGTCTGTGCCCATTTTCCAGGGATTCCAGCCGGTCTGTGCCCCTTGCCAGGGATTCCAGCCGGGTCTGTGCCCCTTGCCAGGGATTCTGTGCCCCTTGCCAGGGATTCCAGCCGGGTCTGTGCCCCTTGCCAGGGATTCCAGCCGGGTCTGTGCCCCTTGCCAGGGATTCTGTGCCCCTTGCCAGGGATTCCAGCCGGGTCTGTGCCCATTTTCCAGAGATTCTGTGCCCTTTGTCAGAGATTCCAGCCGGGTCTGCGCCCCTTGCCAGAGATTCCAGCCGGGAAAGGCCGGGATTCTTTGGGATATTTGAGGGCTCCTCAAGTGATCCCAGAGCCGGGATTTTCTGGGATATTCGGGGGTCCCCAGGGAATCCCAAACCCGGGATTTTTTGGGATATTTGGGGCTCTCCGGGGGTTGGGACAGGCAGGGAGGGGCCGGAGTTTTGTGTTTGCCCCCGGGCCAGCCGAGGTGACGCTCGGTGACACCCGAGGTGACAATCCCGGCCTTTGGAGCATCCTCCTCATTCCGGCCGCTTCCAGAGGCGAATCCCGGGAATTCTCATCCCTGGGCGTGCTCGGGCAGGTCCCGGCCCGGCTGCTCCGCCCGGGTCACCCCAAATTCCCGGGATCTGCTCCCGGAGCCGGGATCGGAGCGGGGATGGATCCCGGGGATCCCGGCCCGGATCCGGGAGCAGATCCCGGCCCGGTGGTCCCGGAGGGTGTTTCGGGAATGGCCTGGAATCCATTAAAAATATTTAAAAATCAAATTAAAAATTGGGATAAAAGGAAAGCGGGGAGGGAAAGGAAGAGGAAATAAAAGGGAAAGAAAGGGAGGAAAAAGAAGGGAAGTGAAAAGGGAAGAAAGGGGAAATAAAAGGGAAGAAAGGGAAGGAAAAGGGAAAGAAAGGAGAGGGGGGGAAAGGAAAAGAAATGGGGAAAAAAGGGTAAAAAAAAAAAAAAACGGAAAGAAAGGGGAGAAGCAAAGGAAAATCAGGACTAAAATCAAAAGCACCGAAAGAGGAGCCGGACCCTGGGCTTTGCTCCCGGCCCTGCAGCCCGGCAGTGCCGGAATTCCCGCAGGAATTCCCGCTGGGAAAGGGCGCCGTTCGCTGGGAGCGCGGGCCGAGATGCGCGGCCTTATCTGGGAGCGATGGCGGTGAATCCCGGGCGGCGGCCGCCGGTGAATCCCTCCCGCCGCCGGCTTCCCCTGGGAGCCGGGGAATTCACCCTGGGAGCCCCGGAATTCCTCCGGGAGAATCAGAATTCATCTGGGAATATCGGAATTTATCTGGGAAAATCCGAATTTACTGTTCTGAACCGGGGAACCTGGGAATTTGTCAGGGAATATCAGAATTTATCTGGAAATATCAGAATTTATTTGGGAATATCAGAATTTACTGTAGGAATCTCAGAATTTGTCCTGGAATCTGGGGATTTATTGTGGAAATCCCAGAATGTATTGGGAATTTATTGTGGGAATCCCTGCCTTTGTCTGGGAATGCCAGAATTTATAGTGGAAATCCTGATCTTTATCTGGGAATCTGGGAATTTACTGTGGGAATCCGGGAATTTTCTGCTCCCCGCGCGGAGGGTCCGGGGTGGGGGAAAAGGCTTTGGGAAAATCCCGGGGTCTCCGGGGTGTCCCCGGCCCCGGATTAAACCAACCCCAGCTGGGTTTAATCCCGGTTTTACGAGCATCCAAACTTGTCCCGGGATTCCTGCGGGCGCGGGGCCGCCTTTGATGCGGCTGCGGGGCCGGGGCTGTCCCGAAAAAAAGGGAATATTATGGAATTAAAGGCGCTTAGAGAGGCGTGATCCCCCCCAATCCCACCGCGGTGTCACCGGCCTCGGCCGCGGCTTCCCAAGGAAGGGAGCCTGGAGTCAGCAGGACTCCAAAAATTCCGGTCCTGGGAGGTGAAAAACGGGAGCAAATCCCGTGGGAAATGTTGCTTGGGAAAGGGGAAAATCCGAATTAAATCCTGCTAAGGGAAGGTCGAGCCGCGGTCGATTTGGGGCCTCTCTCATCCGCAGAAATCCCAAATCCAGGATTCCCGGGAAATTCCCCGAGCCGGGCTCGTGCTGGTGGAGGGTCAGGGAAACTGAGGCACGGCAGGAAATCGGGAATGATCCCCCAGAACTCCGGGAACCCCACGACGTCAGGCCGAGCCCCGGCACCTGCCGGTCCTTTTTATTCCCATTTTCCATCTTTTTTTTTCTCTTTTCGGGCCGAGTCCCAGCGGGGAGCGCGGAATTCCCGCCGGGAATGCGGATTCAGGGCCCCGGGAGCGGCCGCCATTCCTCCCGCAGAATTCCCGGGTTTCCCTGAAAAACTCCCGGGGGAATCCCGGCGGGAATGGGGCACCCGTGAGGGATCCCAAACCCCAAACCGAACTTTCACTCTGGGATCACTCTGGGGTCACGGTGGGGTCACTCTGGGATCCCTTTGGGATCATTTTGGGATCGCTCTGCCGGGATCGCCCTGAGCTCCCCAAATCCCAAATTTCGGTGCCCCAGGAGCCGGATTTGGGGACAGAGGCCCGAGATGTTCCCATCCCAAGGGGGAAATCCCGGCAGGAGCAGCCCCCACCCCTTCCCAAACCCCATCCATCCCCCATCCCACCGCTCCCAGCCTCCAGGGCCCCCCGACCTCCCCAAAATCCCGAATTTCGCTGCCCAGGACCCGGAATCGGGGCGTGCAGAGGGGACAATGCTCCCCAAATCCCAGCGGGAGCAGCTCCCACCCTTCCCAGAATTCCACCCCCTCCAGCCCAGCATTCCCAGGACCCCCTCGCCCCTCTCTGCTCCGGGAGCTTTGTCCGCTCTCCAAACTCTTTCCCGATTTTTTTTTTTTTTTTTTCCCCGGGATAATTTTCCCTGCCAGCTCCGGGGCTGGAAAAGACGGATTTACGATTCCCCGGGAAGGATTTACTCCCGGCAGGGTCCCCCCTCCGCCCTCCCCGCCCCTCGCGTGTTGAAAGTTTTAAGATTCGCTCCCAGACAGGCTCCAAAAATCAGGGAAAAACAAGGGAAAAAAAAAAAAAAAAGGGATTTTTTTTTCCCCCCCACCCCGGCCGAGCCCTCCGAGGGCTGTAATTACCCACCCCATAATCAAGGGAATTCGCATCCAGAAAGAATTTTCCAGCAATCCTGCAGAGCCAGGGAAAAGCTGTTTTATAAGGAAAAGCCGGGCACGTCACCCTCTCTCCCCCGGGGCTTTGGGAAAGGGGGAAAATTCCGGCTGGGGTTGGGAATTCGCCGCCCTCTCGGGGCTGAGCTGCTGCTCCTAAATGTGGGATTTTCCTCTGGCCCTCCAGCCCCGTTTTCCCTGGATTTGCCACCAAAAATCCCTCCCGAACCCACGGGTGAGTGTGGCTTTCCTAAGGGAATTTTCCCCCGCGCTCCGTGGTGTCCACGAGGCAGAAATTCCCACTTTTCCAATTTTCCATGGTTTTTTTTTTTGGGGGGGGACCTTTTGGCCAAATTCATTCAGTCCTGACCCGAGGAGGGAATTCAAATCCCGGGAGGGATTTCCAGGATCTGCTGGGGAGTGGAAAATCCCATTTGGGATCACTCTGGGATAGTTCTGGGATCGCTCTGGGATAATTCTGGGATCACTCTGGGATAATTCTGGGATCGCTCTGGGATAATTCTGGGGATCACTCTGGGATAATTCTGGGATCACTCTGGGATAATTCTGGGGATAACTTTGGGATCACTTCTGGAATTCCCAAACCCGCCCTCAGGCAGGGACAGACCCCGCCGGCGCTGGAATTGTTCCTGCTTGAGGTTTTTCCAGGGAAATCGGAGCCGTTCCCTATTTGCACCAGGAGGGAGCTCGGGGGTCCCAGGGGTTTTTTGCTCCTCCAAAATCTGGACCAAATCCGCTCGGTTTGGGAAAAGGGAACAAAACCACGGGCTGGGAAAACCCTTCAAGGCCGCGGGGTTCCGGGAGCGCGGAATTGGGGGGGAAAACCTGGAGAAATCCCTGGAAAAGCGACGCCAGGCCTGGCCCTTCCCCGCTCCCACAGCCCCGGCCGCCCCTTGGATCTGGAATTTGCAGGGGGAAAATCCCTCTGGAAAACTCCCGCGCCGGGAAAAGGCGGGGCTCAAGAATTCCCGAATTCTTGGGAATGTGGAGATGTCGGGGAAGGGGCCGAAGCGGGTCATGCCCGGGGTTTGTGGGACGCCTCCGGGGCGATCCCGGGATTTGGCAGCGGGAGGTCGGGAATGGCTCATCCCGGTGAGTCACGGGGCCAGGGCGGCGCCCGCGCGGAAAATTCGGGAACAGGGAGCGGAGCCCGGCCGGGGCGGCATTCCAGAGGCGTCGGAGCTCCCCGAAACCCCATTTCCCACCCAAATCCCATTTCCCAGCCCAAATCCCATTTGCCATCCTTCCCCGTGGATTTGTCGCCCCGTCATTCCAGCTTTGCCTCCCCAAAGGTGCTGAGTTCCATGAAATCCCTTTTTTTTTTTCCCCCATCCAGAAATCCCAATGTTTTTCCATCTAGAAATCCCATATTTCTCATCCCAAACTCCCCTAATTTCCCAGACAAAAACCCCATAGTTTTCCACCCAGAACCCTCTGGTTTTTTCCATGCAGAAATCCCATAGTTTTCCATGCAGAAATCCCTTTTTTTTTCCCGGGCCCCGGGCAGGAGCTGCCTGCGGCTGCAGGGGATGAGGAATGGGAATCCAGGGATTCGTCACCCGGAATTCCAGCGCTCCCGACGCTCCTGGAGGCTCCGGGAATCCCGAAGCCAAGCGTGGCCCAAATCCCGGGAGCGGCCGGACCGGTTCCGGAGCCTCGCGGGGCGTTGGGAATGAGGGACGGATCCCAAATCCCACATCCCAAATCCACCCCAAAACCGCCCTGGAACGGCGGGAATGGGAATTCTGGGGGAAACACCTGAATCCCAGCGCTGGCATTGTGGGTGGGATTTCCTGGAGAGGGAAATTTGGGAATGGGGGACGGATCCCGGTCCTCATCCCAAATCCAGCCCTGGAACAGCGGGAATGGGAATTCTGGGGGGAAACACCTGAACCCCAGCGCTGGGATTGCGGGAGGGATCGGGATTCCCTGGAGGGGGAATCTGGGAATGGGGGAGGGATCCCGGTCCCAGTGTCCTTGTCCTCCTTCCACGTCCTGATCCTGCTGGGATGGGGCTGGAATTCCCGAGTTCGGGAATTCCCGCAGGAAAAGGGAATTGGCCTCGGAGGGTCCTGAGTGGAATTGGGGAGGGAAAAGGGAAAGAAGGAGAAGGGGAAAAGGGAAAAGGGAAAAAGGGAGAAGGGAAAGGGAAGGAAAGAGGAACTGGGAAAGGATGGAATCTTTGGAGGTGGCGGAATTCCAAGGGATCGAGGCTGGATGAGTTTAAAAAGGGTTAAAATCCGCAAAAATCCGTAAAAGTCCTGGAAATGTCAGGAAAACCCTGGGAAATCTCCCAGGGATTGGGAAGAGCAGGAGCAGGAGGGAGCCGGTCCCTTTATCCAAGGGAGGGATTTTCCCGGTCTTCCCACCTTTATTCCCAATTTCTTATTTGGAGTCTCCGGATTTTGGGAGGAGATTCCAAAGGCGCCACGAGGAGGAATTCCAATATTCCAACAAAATCCGAATATTTATCCCCAAAAATCTCCGGGGGTGAAGCCCGGGAATGCCGCGGGAATGGGACAATCCGGGGGAAGCGGGGATGGAATTTTTGGGAATCCAGGGAAAAACCGCACCCGGATCAACCCCAAATTTCGGAGTTAAAAAAAAAAAATCCCCAAACTGGGAAACAGAGGGAAAAAAAAGCAAAAAAAACCAAAAAACCAAAACCGAGTGGGAACCCCCCGAAAGGACTTTGGGAATTTTCCCGATTTTTTTTTTAAGGAATAAAAGTTTCGTTTCCTCCTGAATTTTCCCGGCAGAGGCGGCGAGGGAAGAACCGGGAAGGGAAAACCCGGGAATTGTGGAGGGAGGATCGAGGATAATTCTGGAGAGCCCCAGCACCCGAAACGCAGCGTTTTCCAGGAAAAATGGGGAATTTCGGTTCTCGGGAATGCCCCGAGTTCAGGCGCTGGAATTATCCTGAAAAACTCATCCCAGTCCCGCCTGCCCTGCGCTCTTTTCCTGCCTTTTTTATCCCGATTTTCCCCATTATTTTGGAATTCTGAGCCTGATTTTCTCTCCTAGGAAAACCCCGGGAGGATCCGGGATCAGCTTTTCCCAAAAAACCCAAAACTGTTTAAAAAGCCTGAGAAAAGGAAAGGGGAAAGCTGGGAATGGAAATGGAAAATCCGAATGAAGCCTGGAGGGGAAAATTCCCTTCCCTAAATAAATTATCCCTAAAGAAATCATCCCTAAAGAAATGGCATTATCCCTAAATTACATTATCCCTAAAGAAATTAAATTATCCCTAAAATAAATTATCCCTAAAGAAAACATCCCTGAAAAAACCTCAGTTATCCCCAAATAAATTGGATTATCCCAAAACAAACGATCCCCGCTCCAAGCCCGGCGTTGGGAAGGGAAGAAATCCCGGAAATTAATCGGGAATTTCAATTAGCCGGGAATTAACGGAGTTCACCCCTCCGAGTTTGGGTCCCAAATTGGAATTCCCGAGAGAAAAACCAACGGAAAATCCGCCCTGGGAAAGAAAACCGAAGAGGAATTGGAGTTCAAGTCGGACCCGATGGAAAATCCCCAATTTTCGGCTTTTCCAAGGATTTTTAAAGCGGAATTCCTCATTTTTGGGGCTTTCACCTCCTCCTTCTCCCAATACTTTCCCATGTTCGTTTTTTTTTTTCCAGGGAAAAAATGGGAATTTTTTCCCCCCTTCCCTACTCTCTAAATCCTGCCCAGAATTCCCAAATCCAGGAAAACCCCCGGCCAAAAATGGCAATTTAATCCCAAATCCATGCGGGAAAAGTTCTTTTCATCCCAAAAAATCTCCCAGGAAAGCGGGAAAAGAGGGAAAATCCCCTTGGAATTCCCTCCTTCCCAGCACGGAGATAATTCCCGATGGGAATTCGCGGGATTTCCGTGAGGAATTTGGGGCCAAATTCTTCATTTTGGGTCAATTTTCTCCTTGAGAAAAACCCCAAATCTTCCCATTCCAGGAGGAAAAATCCCTTTGGAACAACCTGGGAATTCCCGGCCAATCCCGAGCGGGGCTGGAAAACCAACGGGAATTCTTAAGGTGGGATCTGGGGAGGGTTAAAAAAAAAAAAAAAAAAAAAAAAAAAAAAAAGTAGGAATTTTTTAAATGGGAAAAAAGGGATTTTAGCGGGAAAACCTTGGAATCGGGAACCCGGATCCGGGCCGCTCATGGATTTATTTGGGAATGTTGCTAATTAATGAAAAAAAATCATAAAAAAGGGATTTAAATTAATTAAAATAATTGGAATAAAGGTATTAAAAATAATTAAAATTAATAACATCCCGGGGATCTGGTTTTCCCGGGATTTTTGGGCCGCCTTTTCCCAAGGAAAGGGAGGAAAAATTGGGAATTAATTTCAGGAAGAATTAATGACGGGGAAGAATTAATTTCGGGGAAAATTAATTACGGGAGGAGTGAAAGACGCCAAAGGACACCCAGGGAAAATCCATTTTTTTACCATGGAAAATCCCCTTTTTTCCCTGTCCCTGTCCCAAAAGATCCATCCCAAAAACCCAGAGCGGGACTCAGCGCTCCCAGGGAGGAATAAATTCAATTCCATTAACCAAAAAAATACCATGGAAATAACAAATAATTCCCTGTGAAATAACAAATAATTCCCACTGAAATCACAAATAAATTCTGTTTAAATAAGAAATAATTCCCATTGAAACAACAAATAAACGCCCTTGCAATAACAAATAAATCCCAATTAAATAAGGAATTAATTCAATTGAAAGAAGAAAAAAAAATCAATTGAAATTAGAAACAAATCCCATTAAAACAAGAAATAATTTCGGTGCAAAGAAGAAATAATTTCGGTATAAATTAGCGATAATTTCGGTATAAATTACTCATATTTTCGGTATAAAGAAGGCTCGAGACGGGATTTTTTTTCCGGCGTAAAGGATTGATTTGTGGGATAGAGGATTTTTTCTGGGATAAAGGATTTTCCCCGGATAAAGAATTTTTTTTCCCGGATAAAGGATTTTCCCTGGATAAGGGATTTTCCCCGGATAAGAGATTTTTCCCGAGACAAAGGATTTTCCCCAGGATAAGGGAATTTTTTTTCCCGATTTAAAGGATTTTTTCCCTGATAAGGATTTTTCCCCGATAAGGATTTTTCCCTGATAAAGGATTTTTCCCCGGATAAGGGATTTTTTTCCCGGATAAAGGATTTTTCCCGATATAAAGGATTTTTCCCGGCTAAGGATTTTTCCGGCTAAGGATTTTTCCCGAGATAATGGATTTTCACGGATAAAGGATTTTCCCGGATAAAGGATTTCCGAAATAAAGATTTTTTCCGCTAGGATTTTTTCCCGGATAAAGGATTTTTCCCTGCTAAGGGATTTTCCCGGAGTTTTCGCCCCGCCGGGATCCCGGCCCCGCCTCAGCCCGGCCTGACTTGGAGTTGAACTTGGCCTTGGGGCGCGGATTCGCTTTGTGCCGAGCGGCCCGAGACCCCGAAATGACCCAAAATAACCCCAAAATAACCCAAAATAACCCCAAAATAATTCCGAAATAATCCCAAAAAGCCACCCAAAATAATTCCGAAATAATCCCCCAAAAAAACCCAAAGTAACTCCAAAATAACCCCGAAAACAACTCCAAAAAACCACCCCAAACAAACCCAAAATAATCCCAAAATATTCCCAGTCAACCACCCAAAATAATTCCAAAATAACCCCAAAAATAACCCCTCAAAAACCCCGAAACAGCCCCAAAATAACTCCAAAAATAACCCCTCAAAAACCCCGAAATAGCCCCAAAATAAGCCCCAAAACCACCCCAAAAAACACCCCAAACAAACCCAAAATAACCTCAAAAACAACCCCAAATAATCCCAAAATAACCCTCAAAATAACCCCGAAATGACTCCAAAATAATTCCAAAATAACCCCAAAAATTGGTGCGGGAGTGGCCGGGGTGGGGCAGGGAAAAAAAAGGGGAAAATGAGGAAAAAAAAGGGGGAAATAAAAAAAGGAAAAAAGGGAATAAAGGGGAAAAAATGGAATAAAAAGGGAATAAAATGGGAGAAAAAGGGAATAAAAAGGAGGGGAAAAGGAAATAAAAAGGGGGAAAAAAGGAATTAAAAGGGGAAAAAAAAGGGAAGAAAAAGGGAAATTACAAGGGGGGAAAGGTATCGGCACATCTATTGGGACATTGATGGATTTATATATTTATATCTTGAATTTCTTGGATTTTCCACCTTTAGCGGCAAAAAAAAGGGGGAAAACCCAAGGAAAGCTCCCAAAAATCTTCCAGATTTTCCCTCCCTGCCTGCCCCAAAAATCAAAACAATGGGAAATCCTTTTTTTCCCCGGGCTGAGGGGGATTTTCCTTCCCGACAAAATCCCATCCCCGGCGATTTCCCTGGGAGCGGGAGGCGGGCAGAGCCAGGAATTCCCATTTTCCTCTCAGGAAAATTGGGCTCGAGGAGCTTTGGGGCTTTTTCCTTCCTTTGAGGGCAAAACTCGAGCGGGGGAAAGAGGGAAAAGGGACGCGCAGCTTTCCAGGGAATTCTCGGGCAAGAATCCCAACGAAAGAGGAGAATTCCCTTTTCCCTTTGTTCTCCCCCAGCCGCTTTGAATCCCCTTTTCCCCGGGGGAAAAAAAAATCGCTTTCCCAGAAAATTCCGCTGCCCGGGTTGGGATTTGGGGGATTTTTCCCTGGAAAAGCCGCGCCGGGGCTGGAGGCGGCGGCGGGAGGGGCTTTGGGGCGCAATTCCCGCTTTTTGGCCGCTTTCCCTGGAATTCCTCCCGCTTTTCCCGGCGGGGATTTGGGGAGAGCCCCGGGCCGGCGCCTCCACCCGCGGAAATGGGGGCTCAACCCCCGATTTCGGGGGTTTAAAGGGAAAAAAATGGGAATAAACGCCTGGAAAAAAAAGGGGGGAGATTCCCCAAATCCCGGCGGCTGAAGCGCTGGAGAGAAAAGATCGGGAGAAGCAGGAACGGAGCTGGAAACCTGGAGGATAAATGGAATTTTTTCCCCGTGGATTTGGAGAGAAATCTGATTTTTTATTTTTATTTTTATTTTTTTAATTTTTTTTTTCCGGCAGGATTAAAACCGAAGAAATTAAAAAACCGGGATTTGCCTTCGGGAAAAAGGGAAAAAGAGAAGGAGCCGGAGTCACGTTGGGATTCGGGAGAGGAAAATTCCGCTTTTTCCTGCTTGGAGAAATATCCATAAAAAATAAAAGAGCAAAACCTTTTCCAGGAGGAATCTGCGCGCCCGGGATGAGGAAAAAAGGGAATTTTTTCCCCCCTAATTCCTCAGTTTAAGGAAGCCAAGCCGGGAATTCGAGGCTTCACCCCCTCGGTCCCACGGATCCGCAGCTTTGATCCCCAAAATTCGGGAATTTCGGCCCGCGGGGGGATTGGAATTAAAACCCCGGGATTCCCCCCCAAGCTTTTGGGGTCCCCTTTTTTCCCAATTTTTCTTTTTTTGGGATCGCTCCCGCCCTGGGAGCCCCGAAATGTCCCCACAATTCCTGAAAATTCCTTTTTTTTTTAAGGCATTCCTGATTTTTCGCCCCCAAAGGTTCCTTTGTTCAGCTCCCGAGCCTCCCCCGGGAAATCCCGAAATGTGATTTTCCTCCTCTCCCCCAAAAAGCGATTTTCCCTCTTTTTTACCCCATTTCCTCTTTCCCTCCCCTTTCCCTTTGGCTTTCTCCCATTTTCCTCCCGTTTCCCCTTTTTTTTCCCCTCCTTTTCTCCCTTTCTTTCCCCCTCCCCGACCTCAACCCCCCGAAATTCCCAACCCCGATTTTCCGGGATTTTTCTCGGGAACTCCAAGCGGATCCCCCCCATCCCAAACCCCCCAAATTTGGCTTTAATCTGATTTTTTGGGGGCCATTTTTCGCAATTCCCGGGTCCCCGGGCCCTTCCCGGCCCTTCCCGCTCCGTCCCAGCTTTTTCCCATAAATCTCGGGAATTTTAACGTTCGATCCCGGACGTGCTGCCCGATGTTCAGCACTTCATAAAAATTAAAGGCGCAAAAAATAAAAATATAAAAAACCCCGCGGGCGCGCAGGGGGGAGGCGTTCGCGTTTTATTTGGGAATTTTTTTCCGTGCTCAGCCCGGGAATTTTCCCGCTGGACGCTCTGGGCACAAAGGAGGCGAATTCCCGGCTTTTCTTGGAAGATTTGAAAAATCTTTTTTGCTGGATTTGTTCCATTTCCTGGCGGTTTTTATTCCCCGCCGGTTTTTATCTCCTTTATCCGTTCCTCTCATTCCACCGCCTCCCTTGCCAAGACTTTTTATTCCCATTTCATCCATTTTTCCACATTCATTCCATTTTTCCACCATTTCATTCCATTTTTCCACCATTTCATTCCATTTTTCCACATTTCATTCCATTTTTCCACCATTTCATTCCATTTTTCCACCATTTCATTCCCTGCCCGGCCAATTTTTCCCGTTTAATTCCATTTTTCCCCCCATTTAATTCCATTTTTTCCCGTTTAATTCCATTTTTCCCCCATTTAATTCCATTTTTTCCCGTTTAATTCCATTTCCCCCCATTTAATTCCATTTTTTTCCCCTTTCATTCCCATTTTTTCCCCACTTCACCCCATTCTTTCTCCCTTCTATTCCCTTTTTCCCCATTTCATCCCAATATTCTCGCCTTTTATTCCCATTTTTCCCCATTCCATCCCATTCCAATATTTTCCCCTTTAATTCCCATTTTCCTCCATTTTATTCCCATTTCCCCACATTTTATTCCTTTTTTTTTTGCCCATTTTTCCCTCCCGGTCATTCCCATCCCCCTTTTCCCGACCTTTTACCCCAAACCCGGGAATTTTCCCTTTCCCCTTGAACTTGGGATGCCGAATTCCCGCATTCCTCCCGCAATTTGGTGGGGTTTAATTATTTTTCCTCCTTTTCCAGCTTTTTTTTTCCCGCGGGATGAGCAGGAGGAATCCCAGCACAGGGGGGGACCCCGAACCGGCGGAATTTGGGGGAATTTTGGGATTTTTCGGGACACGGGGAGCGCGGGGGGCTCTGAACCTCCGCGCCGAGGACGAAAATCCGGGAAAAAAAAAATCAAATTTCCCCCTTTTCCCCCCGAATTCCCGGGATTTTTTGCGGCGCTGGGGTCCCTCCCTCCTCCGGAACCCCCCTGAAATCCCCGTCCCCATTTTCCCCGATTTTCCCCCAATTCCACATCCCGGAATTCGTTCGCGATTTTCCACAAATTCCCCCAAATCCCGGAGTCCCCCGGGCCCCCCCTGCAGCTGAAATCCCGGGAATTTGGGGGCGGAATGGGGAAAAAAATCCAATTTTTATTTTTAAATCGGATTTTTTTTTGGGGGGGGAACACCCAATTTTTTTGGAAAATCCAATTATTCGGGAACCCGCCAGGAAAATCGGGGGGAGGGGGGGACGAAATTTTTCCTCATTTTTTCATGAATTTTTTGGGAGGGGAGAGCGCCTGCAGGAAAAAAAAAAAAAAACTGGGAAAAAAAAGACCTCAACAGGTAAAAATAAAAATATTAAAAATGATTGAAAATAAGGTTTGAAAAAAATTAAAGATATTTACTTTTTCAAAAAATAAAAATCACTAAACCCCATTAAAAATTGTAAAGAAATAAGGGAAAATAAGGGAAAAATAAGGGAAAAATAAGAGAAAATAAGGGGAAATAAGGAATAATAAGGGAAAATAAGGAATAATAAGGAATAATAAGGAAAATAAGGAAAAATAAGGAATAATAAGGAATAATAAGGGAAAAATAAGGAATAATAAGGAATAATAATGAAAAATAAGGGAAAAGAATGGAAAATAAGGGAAAATAAAGAAAAATAAGGAATAATAAGGAATAATAAAGGAAAATAAAAATAATCCCCTTTTGTAAAAAATACAAAAAAATATTTAAAAAATAAATCCAATTAAAATAATCAAGCCTGACGGCGGGGGCAGGTGGGCGGGGTCCCCCCCCCCTCTCTGGAAGGGGTCCCGCGTTTCCCATTGGAATAAACCGGGAATGGGAATGGGAACGGGAGGGGGCACTGTGGGCGTGGCCCTCGGGGGAGGGGGGGGGGGGGAAGAGGGGGGCGTGTCCTTACCTCGCGCCGACCAATGGGAGCGCGGGGAGCGCGCGGGGGGCGTGGCCTGGCGTAGTAAAAGGGGCGTGGCCCGGGCGGATTTCTCAATGGAGCGGCGGCGGCGGGCGCGCGGCGCATGCGCGCTCGGCGCGGCGATGGCGGGGGGGGTCCCGGGGCGCGGAGCCGCCACCGGCGCGGGAGGAGCGGCCCGGGAGGAGCGGCCCGGGCGGAGCGGCGGCCCCGGCCCCGGCAGCGGCCCCGGCAGCCGCGGCGGCGGCAGCGGCAGCAAGAGGAGGAGGAGGAGGAGGAGGAGGAGGAGGAGGAGGAAGGGCGGCGGGAGGCGGCGGCCCCGCGGCATGACATGACGGCGCCGCTCGGGCTCCCCCCGCGCTGGCCCGAGGCGCTCGGCTGCCGCTGCGAGGAGGCGCCGCGGGAGAAGGCGCGCATGGAGAGCCTGGGCCACTGCCGGGAGAGCCTGGGCCACTGCCGGGAGAGCCTGGGCCACTGCCGGGAGAGCCTGGGCCACTGCCGGGAGATGCTGCCGCACGCCGGGCTGGCCGCGCCGCCCGCAGCCGGGGCCGGGGCCGAGGGCGCGGCGTTCGCCGAGCTGGCCGAGCCGCCCCGGCAGTGCCCCTCGGGGCCACCGGCGCTGGGCTACGGCTACCCGCCCTTCGGCACGGGCTACTACGGCTGCCGCCTGGCCGGCGTCAACCTGCAGCAGAAGCCCTGCGGCTACCACGCGCCCGACAAGTTCGCCGAGGCGGGCGGCTCGCTGGCGGGCGAGGAGCTGCCGGCGCGGCCCAAGGAGTTCGCCGCCTTCTACCCCGGCTTCCCGGGCTCCTACCAGGCCGTGCCGGGCTACTTGGACGTGTCGGTGGTGCCGGCGCTGGGCGCGCACCCGGAGCCGCGGCACGAGGCTTTGCTTCCCATGGAAGGCTACCAGCCCTGGGCGCTGGCCAACGGCTGGGACGGGCAGGTTTACTGCTCCAAGGAGCAATCCCAGTCCGCGCACCTCTGGAAGTCGCCGTTCCCAGGTGAGGCTGCGGCTCCGCGGCGCTGCCGGGCGCGGGGGGTTTGTTCCGTTTATCCCATAGATCCCATCTATCCTGTAGATCCCGTAGATCCCGTGTATTCCATCTATCCCGTATATCCTGTGGATTCCGTCTATCCCATATATCCCGTGTATTCCATCTATCCTGTACATTCCATCTATCCCATATATCCTGTATATCCCATATATCCTGTGTATTCCGTCTATCCCATATATCCTGTATATCCCATATATCCCGTGGATTCCGTCTATCCCATCTATCCCGTGTATTCCATCTATCCTGTATATTCCATCTATCCCATATATCCCGTGGATTCCGTCTATCCCGTGTATTCCATCTATCCTGTATATTCCATCTATCCCGTATATCCTGTATATCCCATCTATCCCATGTATCCTGTATATCCCATCTATCCTGTGGATTCCGTCTATCCCATATATCCCATATATCCCGTGTATTCCATCTATCCTGTATATTCCATCTATCCCATGTATCCTGTATATCCCATCTATCCTGTGGATTCCGTCTCTCCCATCTATCCCGTATATTCCGTCTATCCTATCTATCCATCCCCTATATCTTGTATATCCTATCTATCCTCCCTATCCCGAATATTCCAGCTATCCCCTATATCCTGTACATCCCATATATCCTACCTATGCCCAATATTCCATCCATCCTGTACATCCCATATATCCTATCTATCCCGAATATTCCATCTATCCCCTATAGCCTGTCTATCCCGCCCATCCCGTATATTCCATGCACATTCCATTTAGCCAGGTCTATTCCACCTATTCCGAATATCCGGATATATTTCATATACTCCATATATCCCATAAATCCCGCGTATTCCCTCTATCCGGATATATTTAGTCCATCTATCCCCTGTTTTCCATCTATCCCCTGTATTCCCTATATTCCCTATATCCAGCTATATTTATCCCATTTATCCCATCGATCCCATTGATCCCGTCTATTCCGCATACCCCATATATCCCATCTGTTCCATATATCCGCACATATTCCACATATATTCCATCTATCCCACATATCCGGGTACATTTATCCCGTATATCCCGCATACCCGGGTGTATTTTTTCCACAAATCCATCTAAATTCCATAATCTATTCCATAAACCCCGCGTATCCGGCAATATTTTTTCTTCCATAAATTCCGCATACCCGTGTACATTTATTCCCGAAATCCTTATGCATTCCACATACAATCCATCTATTCCGTGCACCCCACGTATCCGGCAGTATTTTTTCCACGAATTCCGCATATCCGGGTCCATTTATTCCACATATCCGGGTCTGTTCATCCCGCGAATTCCGCCTCTCCCGTTTATTCCGCCCGTGCCGTGTATTCCATGTGCCCGCGCCGGGCCGCGGGAGCTCGGGGCTGGATAATTAGAGGGAAGCGCGGCTCAGGAATGCTCGGGAGCGCAAAATGTGCACGGGCACGCTCGGCGGGTGAGGCAATCCCCGATCCCAAACCCCGCAGTAATTCCCCAATTCTGCTCTTTCTCCTGGAGAAATCCCAAATCCCACAGTAATTCCCCAGTTCTGCTCTTTCTCCTGAGAAATCCCAAACCCCGCGGTAATTCCCCAATTTTTCCCTTTCTCCTGAAGAAATCCCCAATCCTAAACTCCGCGGTAATTCCCCAGTTCTGCTCTTTCTCCTGAAGAAATCCCAAATTCTACAGTAATTCCCCAATTCTGCTCTTTCTCCTGGAGAAACCCCAAATCCCTCGGTGATTCCTCAATTTTTCCCTTTCTCCTGAAGAAATCCCAAATCCCACAGTAATTCCCCAGTTCTGCTCTTTCTTCTCCTGAAGAAACCCCAAATCCCTCGGTGATTCCTCAATTTTTCCCTTTCTCCTGAAGAAATCCCAAATCCTACAGTAATTCCCCAATTCTGCTCTTTCTCCTTAAGAAACCCCAAATCCCTCGGTGATTCCTCAGTTTTTCCCTTTCCTCCTGGAGAAATCCCCAATCCCTCGGTAATCCCTCAATTTTCCCCTTTCTCCTGGAGAAATCCCAAACCCCGCGGATAATCCCCCAATTCCCCCCTTCCCTCTGAGCCAATCCCGGCCCAATCCAATCTCCAAAATTCCCCAATTTTGCCTTTTTTTTTTTTTTTTTTTTTTTTTTTTTTTTTCCCTCCCTCACCTCGGCGGTTGCTCCGCGCTCCCTCCCTGCCCGCCGCTCTCCCAAAATAAAAAAAGGCGGAAAAATAAACGAAAATCATGGCAGGGACGGGCTCGTGGGCTGGGGGCAGGCGGGGCCGGGCGCTCAATCAGCTCCAATTAGCGCAATTAAGGGCAGAGGTGTCAAGTGACGAACTCTCCTTGGGGCAGAGGGCTGGGAAGGGCCCGGAAAGGGAAAAGGCCCCAAAATTCCCCCTCTGGAGCAGCTCGGAAGCCACAAAACCCCCGCGGGCTGCCCCTCCCCAAACCCCCAATAAATTGGGTTTATTTGGATGGCCCCGGGCTGGGGAGAACCGAGGGGGTCGCGTTATTCCGGGGGGCTCTTCCCTTGATTTCCCCCCTTTTATCGCCACCAAAATTCGGCTTTTCCGGCGGTTTTGGGGCGGCGGGAATTCGGCCGCGCGCTGTTGGCTGCCTGCGGGGTTTTGGGTTTTTTTTTTTTTTGGGGGGGAGACGCTGGATTTGGGGGATCCCTCTCCGCTTTGGGCCCCCAAAAGGAGCTCCCGCCCCCAGCCCCTCCCCAATTAACGCCTGGGCCGTAATTAGAGCGAGCCGCGCTCGCCTCCATCTTCCTGCCCCGAATTTCGGGGCTCGGATCCCCCCGAAACCCTCCCCAAATTCCGGGGGAGCTTCGCCCCCCCTCCCGGCCACCCCAGGACGGGGCTGGGGGGTCCCCAAATCCCCCCGACCCCATCCCCAAATCCCGGAGCGCTTCCCCTTCCCTGGAACGCGGCTGGAAAGGGCGAAATATTCGGATTATTTTGCCTCCTCCGAGGGGATTTTTGGGGTCTGGGGGTTCCCGTGTGCGCCCCGGGCTGCCCGTCTGTGGCGGGAGGAGGGAAAAGGGGAAAATTCCCGATATTGCCCCAAAGTGCGGGGCTGGAGGCGCCTTTGGAGCCCCGAGGCCTCGCCGCTCCTTTATCGGCGGCCAAGGAAAATCGGGAATTCTGCCGGCGCGGCCGCGTTCCGTTCCCCGGGACCCTGCGGCGGCAGCCCCTCCTCCGGACCCCCTTTTTCCCCCTTTTCCCCCTCTTTTTATCCCCCTTTTATCGCCCTTTTTCCCCCTCTTTTTATCCCCCTTTTATCCCCCCTTTCCCCCCTTTCCCCCCTCTTTTTATCCCCCTTTTATCCCCCCTTTCCCCCCTCTTTTTATCCCACTTTTATCCCCCCTTTTCTCCCCCTTTTCTTCCCCATTTTATTCCCCTTTTATTCCCGTTTTTTGCCCCCTTTCTTTTCCCCTCCTCTTTTCCGTTCTTTCCCCTTTTTTTCCCCTCCCTATTCCCCTTTCCTCTTCCCCCGTTTCCATTGTTTTCCCCTCTTTTCCCCCCTTTTTCTCCCCATTTCCCCTCCCCAAAATCCTCCCCCATCCCAAGAACTCTCCGATTCCCCTTTCCCGTTTCATTCCTCCACATCCCGATTTTTATCCATTTCCACTCCAACCCGCTTCGCTTTTAATCCTCTTTATTCCCATCGATTCCATTTCCCCCCATCAATTCCATTTCTCACCTCTCATTCCCATTTTCTCCCATCATTTCTACTTTATATCCCATTATTTCCACTTTCTAACGCATTATTTTCAATTTTTCGCCGATCGTTTCCATTTTTTACCCATAATTTCCATATTCCCCCCACAATTCCCATTTCCCCCCCGGTAATTCCCTTTTTTTCACCTGTAATTCCCTTTTGCCCCCCACAATTCCCATTTTTTCACTGATCATTCCCATTTTTCCCCCCACAATCCCCATTTTTTCCACCGCTAATCCCCATTTTTCACCGGTAATTCCCATTTATTCCCCTGTAACCCCCATTTTCCCCCGATTATCCCCATTTTCCTCCTAATAACCCCCATTTCCCCCTTGATAATTCCCATTTTCCCCCCGATAATTCCCATTTTTTTCATTGGTCTTCCCCATTTCCCCCCATTCTCCCCCATTTCTCCCCATTTTTCCCCATTTCCCCCTCGATAATTCCCATTTTTTCCCCCGATACCCCCATTTACCCCCCGATAATTCCCATTTTTTTCACCTATTCCCCCCATTTTTTCACCTATTCCTCCCATTTTTCCCCCGATTCCCCCCCATTTCCCCCCCGATAATTCCCATTTTTTCACTGATCATCTCCATTTCCCCCCGCTTCCCCCCATTTCCCCCCGATAATTCCATTTCCCCCCATTTCATGCCCGATAATTCCATTTTCCCCCCGATATCCCCATTTCCCCCCATTTTTCCCCTGATAACCCCATTTCCCCCCCCATAATTCCCATTTCCCCCCGATAATTCCCATTTCCCCCATTTCTCCCCCCGATAACCCCATTTTTTCCCCATTTCCCCCCGATAATTCCCATTTTTTCCCCATTTCCCCACGATAACCCCATTTCCCCCCATTTCTCCCCCCGATAACCCCATTTCTCCCCCATTTCCCCCCCATTTCCCCCCCGATAATTCCCTTTTTTTCCCCCGATAACCCCATTTCCACCCCGATTCCCCCCGATAATTCCCATTTCCCCCCCCAATAACCCCATTTCCACCCCGATAATCCCCATTTTTCCCTCATTTCCCCACGATAACCCCATTTCCCTCCGGTAATTCCCATTTCCCCCCATTTTCCCCCCCGATAACCCCATTTTTTCCCCATTTCCCCCCGATAACCCCATTTTCCCCCCGGATAACGCCATTTCCCCCCCGATAATTCCCATTTTCCCCCCATTTTTTCCCCATTCCCCCCATTTTTTCCCCATTACCCCGCATTTTTTCCCCCATTCCCCCCATTTTTTCCCCATTTCCCCCCCCAATAACCCCATTTCCCCCGATAACCCCATTTTTCCCCCCATTTCCCCCCGATAATTCCCATTTTCCCTCCGATAATTCCCATTTTTTTCCCCATTTCCCCCCGATAACCCCATTTTTCCCCCATTTTCCCCCCGATAATTCCCATTTTCCCCCCGATAATTCCCATTTTTCCCACATTTTCCCCCCGATAATTCCCATTTCCCCCCGATAACCCAATTTTTTTTTCCCCATTTCCCCCCCGAAAATCCCCATTTTTTCCCCCGATAACCCCATTTCCCCCCGATAACCCCATTTTTTTCCCCATTTCCCCCCCGAAAATCCCCATTTTTTCCCCATTTCCCCCCCGAAAATCCCCATTTTTTCCCCCGATAACCCCATTTTTTCCCCCGCTAACCCCATTTCCCCCCCGCTAACCCCATTTTTTCCCCCATTTCCCCCCCGCTAACCCCATTTTTCCCCCATTTCCCCCCGCTAACCCCATTTTTTCCCCCATCTCCCCCCGCTAACCCCATTTTTCCCCCATTTTCCCCCCGATAATTCCCATTTTCCCCCCGATAATTCCCATTTTTTCCCCATTTTTCCCCCAATAACCCCATTTCCCCCCGATAACCCCATTTTTTCCCTATTTCCCCCCCGATAATCCCCATTTTTCCCCCCGATAACCCCATTTTTTCCCTCACTTTCCCCCCGATAATCCCCATTTTTTCCCCCGCTGACCCCATTTCCCCCCGATAATCCCCATTTTTCCCCCATTTCCCCCCCGCTGACCCCTCTCCCGGCCGCCAGACGTGGTTCCCCTGCAGCCCGAGGGCAGCAGCGCTTTCCGCCGGGGCCGCAAGAAGCGCGTCCCGTACACCAAGGGGCAGCTGCGGGAGCTCGAGAAGGAATACGCCGCCAGCAAATTCATCACCAAAGAGAAGCGGCGCCGCATCTCGGCCGCCACCAACCTGTCCGAGCGCCAGGTCACCATCTGGTTCCAGAACCGCCGCGTCAAGGAGAAGAAGGTGGTGAGCAAAGCCAAACCCGCGCACCTGCACCCCACCTGAGGGACCCCGGCGGGGAGAAAAACCCCGAAAAACCCCCGGAAAGCGGGGAGAAAACGCGGCAAAAAAAAAACCCCAAAAAAACCCGGAGCGCGGAGAGGGAAGAGTTAAATTTGGGGTATTTATGGCGCGGGAATTGTGGCGAAAATCGCGGGAGTTTTGGGGTTTTTTTTCTTTTTTTTTCCGTCCGCAGAAAAGGTGAGGGAGGGCAGCGTGTGGGGATTGTCGGGGTTTTTGGGGGTTCCTGGGAAATTGGGGGTTTGGGGGGAATTTATGGGGTTTGGGTTTTTTTTTTTTCCCTGTTGTTTTCCTGCGCCCCGGTACTGTGCGGGGAAACCCCCCAAAAAATCCAAAATCTCCCCCAAAGAACTCAAAAATCTCCCTCCAAAAAACCAAATCTCCCCAAACCCAAAATCTCCCCCCCAAAAAACCCCAAAATCTCCCCCCAAAACCCCCAAAATCTCCCCCCAAAAAAATCCCAACCCCCCCCAAAATCTTCCCCCAAAACCCCCCAAAATCTTCACCCCCAAAAACCCAAAACCTTCCCTCCAAAACCCCCTAAATCTCCCCGAAAAAAAAAAACCAAAAAATCCCCAAAATCCCTCGGGCAGAGCCGGCTCGGCTTCTCCCAGGGTTTTAGGGATGGGAAAATCGGGAATGAGGAGGAAAATCCCTCTCCGAACGCGGGCGTTGATTTTTCTCCATGTGCAAAAAAAACCGCAGAAAATAATAATAATAATAATAATAAAAAAATCCCCCTCGGGCAGAGCCGGCTCGGCCTTTTCCCTAAAAAAAAATTTGGGATTTTCGGGATGGAAAAATCGGGAATGGGGAGGAAAATCCCTTCCGGCCGCCGGGTTGGATTTTTCCCCCTCCTCATGTGCAAAAAAAATTGCGGAAAATCCAAAAAAAACCCCCAAAAATCGCCTTGGGGCAGAGCCGGCTCCGCTTCTCCCGGTTTTTTTTAGGGATGGAAAACTCGGGAATGGGGAGGGAATTCCCTCTCCGAACGCGGGGTTCGGGGTCTCGGGATTTGGGGGGAATTTTCTCCGGGAAAAATCGGAATTTGCCGCCGGATTTGGGGGGGTTCGGGTTCTCTTCGTGTCCGCTGTGTTCCTGGGAAAAGGTGGAAAAGCGAATTTTTTGTTTGTTTGTTTGTTTTTCGGGGGGGGGGGGTGTTATTTTTTATTTTTCCTTCGGATTTTAATTTTATTGGAATTTTGGAATTGTCCTGTCGATGTCCGAGCTCGTGGTGTCCGCCTTGTACCATTCCTTAGAAATAAATCGCTTTTTTTTCGTCGTTGTTTGGCCTGGAGGACAAAAAAAAAAAACCAACAAAAATAATAATTTCTGTTTGTGCACCTTTGTCAGGAATTCCGGGGGGAAAATGCAGGAAAATCGTGGAAAAAAAAAACAAAAAAGTGGGAAAATCGGAGCTTGGGAAGGGGAGAAAATAAATGGGAGGGGGTGGAAGTGAGAGCTTTAAAATCGGATTTTTATTGAGTTTAATTTTTATTTATTGGATTTTTATTGACTATATTTTTAGCGAGTTCATTTTCATTGAGGATATTTCATTTATTTGGTATTTCCTTATTCAATATTTATTTTAGTATTTATTTGATATTTATTTATTTTCTGTTTATTTATTTAATATATATTTATTCGATATTTATTTGACATTTATTTCTTTAGTTTTTTATTTATTTAATTTTTATTTGGCTTATTTTTATTTAGTCTATTTTTATTACGGTTTTTTTTTTTATTGAACCTCTTTCCAGTTAAAACCTTTTCGCTGAATTTAATTTAATTAACCTCTTCTAATTCAATACCTTTGTATTTAACCGCGTTTTCCTTCCCTATATTTTGAGTCCATATATTTTTATTTAACCTTTTAATCCAAAGTTTTTATTTAATATATTTCTATTTCATTTAATTCTTACTCTCTTTACATTTTATTTATTTTTTTTCTCTCTTTATTTTTTTTTTTTTTTTGCCCCTTCTTAAATCCGCCCGAGGGGTGGGAAAAAGGGGCCAAAAATCGCTTTAAAATCCGGATTTTTGCGGGGTTAATTCGCCCGGAGTGGGCAAAAACCGAGGGGAGAGGAGGAGACGGAAATGGGAGGAAAAATGCCAATTTTGGAGGCCGCAAAAACGCTCGCGAGGGCGGCAAAATATTCAATTTAATACGGAGTTAATATTTATTTCATATTTATTTAATCTTTATTTCTGTATTCCTACCAGGCGCGTGGACGGAACCCCGAAAATTCGCTTTTTTTTTTTTTTTTTTTTTTGGATTTCGGGGCGGATATTTCAATTTTCCCGGATTTTGCGGCTCTCGGTTCTCACATTTGGGCTGGAATTTCCGTAATTCGGGGTTTGGGGGTTTTATTTTTTGGGTTTTTTCCCCTTAAATCCCGCCCTGAATAGAAAATCCCCGTCAGGGTTTGATGGAAAAGTTCGGAAATATTCGGGAAAAACGGAGAAATTGATCGGGAAAGGAGATGGATCGATGGATTGGTGCCGATAGAGGGTGGGAATATTTAAAATTATTGAGATTCGGAGGAGAAATCCGCAATATTTCCATAAAAAAAAGGGAGGAAAATCCCATTTAAGGGCGCCGGTATGAGCGAACCCGCCCCAAAAATCCCAAATGAACCCGAAATCCCAAATAAATCCTAAAAATAAATCCGAAATCCCAAATAAATCCTAAAAATTACCCCCAAAATCCCAAATAAACCCGAAATCCCAAATGAATCCTAAATATAAACCCCGAAATCCCAAAATAACCCCAAAAAATAAACCCCCAATTCAAAGGAACCCCAAAAATAAACCCCAAATCCCACCCTAAAATAAACCCCAAAAATCCCAAAATAAATCCCCAAAATCCCAAATAACCCCCAAAAAATCCCAAATAAACCCCAAAAATCCCAAACCTCAGGATTCCCGCGGGTCCCTTTGGGATTTTTCCTCCCCAATTCCAGGAATTCCCAAATTCCCTTTTCTCCCCCAATCCCGGCAGCGCCGCCCCCGCTCCCTTTTTTTTTTTTTTATTTATTTATTTATTTATTTTTATTTTAGTGGGAAAACCGAAAATTTGGGGTTTTTTTTGGGGATTTCCCCGAGCGCGCGATCCCAAAAAATTTCCGGGATTTTTCTGGGGGGAATTGGAGAAATTCGGGTCCCGAATTTTCCCGATTTCCCCGCATTTCAGGAGCTGCTGAGCCGGGAAAAATCCGAATTTACGGCCGCGATTCGCTGGGAAAAATTTCCCAAATTGGGAATGGGGGTCGGGAAAATCCTCCAAAATATTCGGGGGAATTCGGGAATTCGGGATCTTGGGGGGAATTGGGGAATTTTTGTCATTTTTGGGTCAGGTTCGGTCGAATCCGGTTCCGCTTTGGGTCCTTTTTGGGTCAATTTTTGGACAATTCCGAGTTCAGTTTTTGGTCACCTCTGGATTCATTTTTAATGATTTTGGGGTTAATTTTTAAGGGATTTCCTGAGAATTTTTATAATTAGAAAAAAATATAATGAATTTTCGGTTGATTTTTGAGAATTATCTGTTGATTTTTAATCAATTTTCAGTTGATTTTTAATCAATTTTCGGTTGATTTTTAATCAATTTTTGTTGATTTTATCAATTTCATTGATTTTTATCAATTGTTGATTTTTAATCAATTTTCGTTGATTTTTAATCAATTTTCAGTTGATTTTTAATCAATTTTTGGTTGATTTTTACAATTTTCGGTTGATTTTCATCAATTTTCAGTTGATTTTTTAATGAATTTTCGGTTGATTTTTTTATCAATTTTAGGTTGATTTTTAATCAATTTTCCGTTGATTTTTACCAATTTTCGGTTGATTTTCATCAATTTTCCGTTGATTTTTACCAATTTTCGGTTGATTTTCATCAATTTTCCGTTGATCTTTTATCACTTTCGGGTTCCTTTTCGGTCCCTTCGGGTTTAACATTTTTTCGCTTTTTTTGGGTCCTCTCGGATTTGATTTTTGTCCCTTTTGGTTCATTTTTTTTTTCATTTTCGGGTCAATTTTTGGTCCCTTCTGGGTTCGGTTTTCTTCAGCTCCGGGTGAATTTTTCCCGTCATTTTTGGGGTCATTTCTGCCATTTTCGGGTTGATTTTTTTCCGTCACTTTTGGGGCTTTTTGGGACATTTTGGGGCATTTTTGGCATTTTTGGCATTTTCGCCGGATCCGCCCTGGCCGCGCTTTCATCCTGAGGATTTTGGGATAAAAACCTCAAAAAAAAAAAAAAAACAAAAAAAAGGGAAAAACCCCAAATTCCAGCGGGAAAAAAAATTAATTTGGGGCTGGAAAAATCAAAATAATTTCTGGATTAACCCTAAATTCCCTTTTTTTTTTTTTTTCCCAACCGTTCTGCCCGCTGCTGATTTGGGATTTACTGAGTTAAACTGAATTAAACTGAATTAAACTGGATTAAAATGAAGGAAAATAATGAATTGAAATGAAGGAAAATAACTTGAATTGGAATGGATGGAAATGAATTGAAAATATTTTAAATGAATTGAAGATATTTTAAATGAATTGAAGGGATTTGGAATGGATTGAAATGATTTTAAATGGATGAAAATCGATTAAAATGAGTGAAAATGAATTAAAGCAATGCGTTGAAATGGGATAAAAGGAGATAAAAGGAGATTAAATGGGGTAAAATGACATAAAATGAGATTAAAGGAGATAAAAGGAGACACAATCAATTCCAACGGATGAAAGGGAATTTAAATGCGTTTAAAAATGGAATTTTTGGGGAATCTAAATGCGTTTTAAAATGGAATATTTTGGAATTTAAAGGCGTTTAAAAATGGAATTTTTTTGGTATTTAAACGCATTGAAAAATAGAAAATTTTTTTTTGTATTCAACGCGTTTAAAAATTGAAATTTTGGGAATTTAAAGGCGTTTAAAAATGGAATTTTTTTTTTTTTTAATTTAAACGCGGTTTAAAATGGAATTTTGAGGGAATTTCGCCCCCGAGCGCGGTTCGCATTTTCCCCCGAAAATGGGCCCGGCTGACGTCACGGGCGGTGACGTCACGGGGGTTACCCTTGACCTTGACTCCGCGGGGGGTCCCGGGGCCGCCGGACCGCGCAGGGAACTGCGGCCGCCCCTCCCCGCCGGCCCCTCCTTTGTTCCCAGGGCGCTTGCGAGTTTTCCCTTTTTTTCCTTTTTTTTCCCTTCTATTTTTTCCCCTTTTCCCTCTATTTTTAACTTCCCTTTTCTCCATTCCCCCCATTTTTTCCTTCCTTTCCCATTCCCCCTTTTATTCCCATTTTCCCCCTTTTTCTATTTCCCTATTTTCCTATCTCCCCTATTTTTTTCCGTATCTTCCCCCTATTTTTTTCCGTATCTTCCCCCTATTTTTTTCCGTATCTCCCCCTATTTTTTCCGTATTTTCCCCCTATTTTTTTCCGTATTTTCCCCCCTATTTTTTCCGTATTTCCCCCCTATTTTTGTCCGTATTTGCCCCCCTTTTATTCCTGTTTTCCCCCCCTTTTATTCCTCTTTTTCCCCCTTTTATTCTTATTTTTCCCATTTTTTCCTTATTTTCGCCCCTATTTTTCCCCTTATTTTTTCCTTTTGTTCCCCCTGGTTTTTTTTTTCAGTTTCCCCCCATTTCTCTTTTCCCCAAATTTTTTCCTTTATTTCCCCTCCCAATCCGACATTTCCCCGTTTATTTTTCCCCCCAAAAATCCGATTTTTTTTAAGGATCAAATCCCGCCAGGATCGGGAATTTCTCTCCTTCCAGCGCCAGGTGAGTGCAGCTCCCAAATTTTTGCATTCCACAAAAACTTGGCCTGGAAACACCGAAAAAAAGAGGGGGGGGAAAAAGGAGAAAAATTTTAAAAAGAGAGAAATAAAAGCGGAAATAAAAACAGGAGGAAAAAAGGGAAAAAGCGAATTTTGAATTATTTTTTGGAGCTTCCCGGGGGATTTTCCCGCGCCGCCCATTCCCAGATTTTTCACTTCCTTGGCTGAAATCGGAGGGAAAAAAAAAAAAATCTCATTTTTCGGGATATTTGGGAATTCCGTCCTGGAAAATCGCGGCTGCGCTGCGGGTTCCCGAAATTCCCGATTTTCTCCTCCTTTTCCCGAGAAAATCGGATTTCAATCACTTTTAAATGCGACTCGGGAATCCCGCGGGTGTTTCCTTTTTTTCCAGGTTTATTTTTGGGGTTTTATTTTTAAGAATTCAGGGAATAAAACCCTAAAACCCCGGATTTCTGCCCCCAAAAATCCCGGAATTCCGGGGTTCGCGTTTTCCCTTCCAGGCACAAAAAAAAGAGGAGGAAAAATTGGGGGAAATCGGGATTTTCCAGGAATTTCCCGCCGGGATTGGGGCTGAGCTGAGGGAATTCCGCTTTTCCAAGGAATTCCATGGAATTTTGGGGGGCAATCCCGTTTTTTCCAGCTTTTCCATGGAATTTTATTTATATTTTTGGGGGGCCAATGGGATTTTCCCCCGGGATATTTTCCCCAAATCCTGGATTTTTTAATTTATTTTATCCCAAATCCTGGATTTTTTTTTTTTTCGCAGCCGGAAAATTGAATTGAGGAGGGGAAAAAAAAGGCAAAAACCGGAATTTAGGAAAAGGCAAAAAATGGAATTCAGGAGGGAAAGAAAAGGCAAAAAAAAAAAATTGAATTTAAGAGGGAAAAAAAAATGGGGCTTAGGAAGGAGGAGAAAATGTAAAAAATGGGATTTAGGCGGAGAATAAAAGGTTAAAAATGGGATTTAGGGGGAGAAAAGAAAGGTTAAAAATGGAATTTAGGCGGAGAGAAAAATGGGATTTAGGAGGGGAATAAAAGGTTAAAAATGGGATTTAGGAGCGGGGAAAAAAAAGGCAAAAAATGGGATTTAGGAGGAGGAAGAAAAAAAGCAAAAAATGGGATTTAGGAGCGGGGAATAAAAGGTTAAAAATGGGATTTAGGGGGAGAAAAGAAAGGTTAAAAAATGGAATTTAGGCGAGGAGAAAAATGGGATTTAGGAGGGGGAATAAAAGGTTAAAAATGGGATTTAGGAGCCGAAAAAAAAAAAAGCAAAAAATTGTATTTAGGAGGAGCAAAAAAAAAAAGCAAAAAATGGGATTTAGGAGAGGAAAAAAAAAGCAAAAAATGGGATTTAGGAGCGGGGAAAAAAAAGGGCAAGAATGGGATTGAGGGGCAGAAATCAAAAGGCAAAAATGGGATTGAGGGGCAGAAATCAAAAGGGCAGGAATGGATTGAGGGGCAGAAATCAAAAGGGCAAAAATGGGATTGAGGGGCAGAAATCAAAAGGGCAGGAATGGGATTGAGGGCAGAAATCAAAAGGGCAGGAATGGGATGAGGGCAGAATCAAAAGGCAGGAATGGATGAGGGCAGAAATCAAAAGGGCAGGAATGGGATTGAGGGGCAGAAATCAAAAGGGCAGGAATGGGATTGAGGGGCAGAAATCAAAAGGGCAGGAATGGGGATTTGGCAGCGCGGCGCCGCCGTTGGGATTTGGGATTTTTGGCCTCTCCGGCTTTTCCTGCCCGAGACAGTGACCTTGAACTGCGCCCTCCCCTTTACGGCTCCGGCCCCGCTTTTTACGATTTTCGGGTTTTTTTTTCCTCCCCAGGCCGCGAATTTTCCTCCCCCGCCGGCGTTTTCCATGAAAACCACGGAAAGAATTAAAAAGAAATCACTTTCCCTCAAAAATCCCAGTTTGTCCCACTGGGAAAAAGCGGATTTTAATTTTATTTTTCCCCGTTTTTTCTTTTAATTTGTTTAAATTTTTTTTATTTATTTATTTTTATTTTTTTTTTAGGTTAAAAAGGTTTTATTTTTCCAAGTGGGAATTGGGATTTTTTAATTTATATTTTGTTTTTAGGGAAGGCGTCCTGGTTTTGTTCTTTTATTTTTTTAAGGAATTTTCCCGAGTGTTCCCCGAGCTGGAAAAATGGGATTTTAATGGGATTTAAAAAAAAAAAAAAAAAGATTCCCGCTGGAAAGGCGCGAGCGTCGCTGGAGGGGTTTTTAGGGTTTATTTTTATTTTTATTTCTGGTTTAATTTCGGGTTTTATTTCTGGTTTGGAGCCGCGAGGTTTCCAGGCCACGCTTGGAATCCTGCGGGGCTTTTCCCGGCTTGGAAAACCGGGAAAAAAAAAACCAAAAAAAACCCCAAAAAACCCGAAAAAAACCCCAAAATAAATCGCTTTTCTCCCTCCGAGCCTCCCTCGCTCAACCCCGCGGCCTCCCCCATAAAAAAAACTGATTTTTAATTGAATTTTTAACCGCAAAAATCTCAATAACCGAGAGGAAAAACAGCCCTAAAAATCAGGATTTGGGGGCAGAAATTCCCTTTTTCCAGCGGGCAACAAAACCCCGGAGCAACCGGGACGGGAATTTGGGGGCTCGGAAGAAAAGGAATTTTTTTTTTTTCCCCTAAAAATAATTTTTAAAAGCAGCGAACAAAGCGGCGGCTCCGCGGGGCATCACGTGCGCGGATTTTATTCAAATTATTCCGCAGCTTTTTTATTCCCACCTCGTACCTGGAGGGGGAAAAAAATTCCTTGGCAGGGCTTGAAAAAACACCCGGAAAAAAAAAATGAAAATACGGAGCCGAGAAATGAGGGAAACGCCCCCCGCCAAAAAAAAAAAAAAAAAAAAAGGAAGGAAAAAAATGAAAAATAAAGCGAATTTTTTGGCGTTTTCGCCGCCGGGGTTTTTGTTCGCTCGCCGGAGTTTCCCAAGCTGGAAAAATGCGGGAAAAAAAAGTGGAAAATCGAGTTTTTCCAGCGCCGTGGAAAAGGAAATTCCAGCCCCGAGGAGCCGCACCTGAATTTATTTGGGTTTTTGGAGCCTCCGGCAGAGAGGGGGAAAAAAAATCAAATTATTTTGGGGGGAAATCCCTGAAATCGAGCGGGGGGAGGGGAAATGGGACTGGGGAGAATTCCCGGGATTTTGGGGAGGAAAATCCAAAATTCCAGCGCGGGGAGGGGCCGGGGCTGCTCCAGGAGCGAACTCAAGGTGGGAAAGGGAAAATGGGATTAAAACCCAAAATATTCCCTCCCAGGATTTATTTTTTCCCTCCCAGGATTTATTTTTTCCCTCCCAGGATTTATTTTTTCCCTCCAGGATTTATTTTTTCCCTTCTAGGATTTATTTCCTTCAGATTTTTTTTTTTTTTTCTCTTCCAGGATTTATTTTTCCATTCCAGGATTTTCTTTTATTGTTATTATTATTCCAGTTTTTTTTTTTAATTATTGTTTATTTTTTGGAGTTTATTTCTCGCTGGGAGGAGCCGGTGTCGATTTTTTTTTTTTTTAATTATTTTTATTTTTTAAATTGGTTTTTTTTTCCCCCAGGTTTTCCTCGGGAGAAAAAGGGAAAGAAATGGGAGGAATAAATGGAATTAAATCCCCTCTGCGCCGCTGCCAGGGTCAGGGGAAAAAAAAAATGGGAATTTTGGGTTATTCCAGGAGGAAAATAGGGGGAAAAAATCGGATTTTGAGGGTTTGGGGATCTCCGGGGAATAAAGGAAGGAAAGCGCAGCCGCAGCTCGTCCCAAAATCCGATGGGTTTTCCAAAAAAAAACAAAACCGGGAGAGGCTGGAGCCGCGGAGGGCGGGAAAAGGGGAGGAAAAATGGAAATAATGACGAAAAAATGGCAAAAATTGGTGAAATAATGGGAAAATAATGAGAAAATAATGAGAAACATGATAAAATAATCATAAAAATAACCCACAACTGATAAAATGATGCTAAAGGATAACATGGGATGGGTCAAAAATGGTAAGAAAATATAAAACAATGGTGAGATTTATTAAAAACACCCAAAAAAGATAAAATAATGATAAAAACCGAACGGATAATGACCAAAAAAATATAAAATAATGATAAAAAATGGGGAAATTATATGAGATGGCCCCAAAACGGTAAGAAAAGATAAAGCGATGGTCAAAGTTATTGACGATGATAAAATGAACAAAAGCCAGTTAAACAATGAGGAAAAAATGCCCCGAAATGGTGTGAAATGGCCCCAAAATGGTAAGAAAATGCCCAAAACAAGGCGAGAAATGATTGACGGTGATAAAAGCGATTAAAAATCACCCCAAAAATGACAATAAAGAGGGGAAAAAAAAATAAAAATTACAAAAAAATATGTATTTAAAAGGAAAAAAAAAAAAAAAAAAAAAAAAGGGGGGGGGAAAAATTGGTTGAAAATGGCCAAAAATGATTTTGGGAATGAGCCTAAAAAATATAAAAAAATGGTTAAAAATGGTTAAAATGGAAATGGTGCGGGTGGGACTGGAAGTTCCCGAACCTGAGGGGATTTCAGCTCATCAGCGAGGTCATTAATTCATTAATTAACCCATTAATTAACGCCTCCCCTCCCCGCAGCGCTTCGGGGACGGAAAATTCGATTTTTTTTTTCCCGGCTCGGCAATGGGAATTTGGGGGAATTTGGGGGCGCTGGGTGAGCGGAACCCGCGGGGAATTGGAATTAAATTCCGATTAAATTCAAATTGGGGGAGATCGGGGATTTTCAGTGAGGGGGGGAAGGGGAAAAAAAGGAAGAAAGGAGGAATAAAAGCAGAATAAAGGTGGAAAAAAGGAAGAAAAAGGTACAAAAATTGGAGGAACAGAGGGGAAATAAAGGAGGGAGAAAGGAAGAGAAAGGGAGGGAAAAAGGGAGGAATAAAGGGCAAATAAAAGGGGAATAAAGGAGGAAAAGGGGGAGAAAAAAGGGAGGAAAATGGAGGAAAAAGGGAAGGGGGAAAGAAGAAAAAAGGGAGGAATAAAGGGAAGAAAAAGGAGAATAAAGGGAAGAAAAAGGGAGAATAAAGGGAGGCAAAAAGGAGGGAGAAAGGAGCAAAAGGGAGGAATAAAGGACGAATAAAGGAGGGAAAAAGGAGGGAAAAATGAGGAAAAAAAGGAGGGAGGAGGGAGCAAAAGGCAGGAGTAAAGGAGGGGAAAATGAGGAAAAATGAGGGAAAAAAGGAGGGAGAAGGGAGCAAAAGGGAGGAATAAAGGAGGGGAAAAATTAGAAAAAAAAATGAGGAAAAAGAAGAGGGAAAAGGGAGCAATAAAGGACGAATAAAGGACGAATAAAGGAGGGGGAAATGAGGAAAAAGGAGGAAAAAGGGAGGAAAAAAAAGAGGAAAAAGGGAGGGAAGGAGGCCGGCGGGCCCGGCGCTGTTTTGTCTGGGCTGAGAGGGGAGGGGGGGACAGAGGGGGGGTGGGCACAGGGTGGGGGAGGGGACAGGGGGGGGTGGGCACAGGGTGGGGGAGGGGACAGAGGGGACACGGGGGGTGGGCACAGGGTGGGGGAGGGGACAGAGGGGACACGGGGGGTGGGCACAGGGTGGGGGTGGACACAAAGTGGGGGAGGGGACAGGGGGGGTCCCCAGCGCCCCCCCAGCCCCCACGTGACGGCGGCGCCGGGGCCAATGGGCTCGGGCCGAGCCTTTTAACCGCGCTCCATGGCCGGGCGAGCGGCGCGGCGCCGCCGACACCCCAAAACCAAACCCCCCCCTTCCCCCCCCCCAAAAAAAAAAAAAAACCCAACCAAACCCCCCCAAAAAAAAAAAAAAAAAAGAACCCCCCCGATGGGCGAGCACAACCTGCTGAACCCCGGCTTCGTGGGGCCGCTCGTCAACATCCACACGGGCGACGCTTTCTACTTCCCCAACTTCCGCGCGTCGGGCGCGCAGCTGCCCGCGCTGCCCGCGCTGCCCTACCGCGGCCGCGAGCCCGCCTTCGGCCCGCTGCCCGCCTGGGGCTCGCCCGAGCCCTGCCCGCCCTTCCCGCAGCCCTGCCTCGCCCCGCTGGGCCCCTCCTGCGGCCGAGCCTGCGAGCTAGCCCGCGGCGACGAGGGCAAGTGCTTTTACCGCGAGGGCGACAAGGAGCGCGCAGGAGGAGGAGCAGGAGGAGCGGGCAGGGAGCTGCTGGCGCTGGAAACGCTGCCGGCCGGGAATAGCCCGGCGGGCAACGCTCACCTCGGCGGTGGCCACCTGGCCGGGGGTCACCTGGGCAACGGGCTGGGCGCTTTCGGCAAGTTCGAGTTCGGCGGAGCGGAGGCGGCGGCGCAGGACGCGCCCTCCTGCCAGTCCCTGGAGTCGGACTCGGGCTCCTCGCTGCTCCACGAGGGCAAGGGGGATGCGGCGGGGCTGGCGCCGCTGAGCGCCCCGGCAGGTGAGCAGAGGGGGGTTGGGGTTCTGGGGGGGTTGGGGGGTTCTTTTGTAGGGGGTTAGGGGGGTTTCGTGGTGGGTACTGGAAGGGTTTTCCCTGGGAGTGAAGGGGATGCGGCGGGGGCTGGCGCCGCTGAGCACCCCAGGAGGTGAGGAGAGGGGGTTTGGGGGTGTTTTGGGGGGTTTGGGGGGTTTGGGGGGTTCTTTTGTAGGGGGTTAGGAGGGTTTCGTGGTGGGTACTGGAAGGGATCTGGAAGGGTTTTCCCTGGGAGTGAAGGGGATGCGGCGGGGCTGGCGCCGCTGAGCGCCCCAGGAGGTGAGGAGAGGGGGTTTGGGGGTGTTTTGGGGGTTCTGGGGGGTTTCTGGGGTTCTTTCGTAGGGGGTTAGGAGGGTTTTGTGGTGGGTACTGGAAGGGTTTTCTCTGGGAGTGAAGGGGATGCGGCGGGGCTGGCGCCGCTGAACGCCCCAGGAGGTGAGGAGAGGGGATTTGTCAGGATTTGGGGGTTCTGGGAGGGGTTGGGGGGTTCTTTTGTAGGGGGTTAGGGGTCTCTCGTGCTGGGTACTGGAAGGGATTTGGAAGGGTTTTCTCTGGGAGCGAAGGGACGCGGCGGGGCTGGTGACGCTGAGCGTCGCAGGACGTGAGGAGAGGGGCTTTGGGGCTTTGAGGGGCTTTGGGGGGTTGTGGGGTTCTTTTCGGGGGGGTTAGGGGGCTCTCGTGGTGGGTGCTGGAAGGGTTTTCCCCGGGAGTGAAGGGATCCGGCCGGGCTGGCGCAGCTGAACGCGGGAGCAAGTGAGGAGAGGGGATTTGGGGTTCTGGGGGGTTCTGGGGTTCTTTTGTAGGGAGTTAGGGGGCTCTCGTGGTGGGTCCTGGAGGGGTTTTCTCTGGGAGTGAAGGGGATGCGGCGGGGCTGGTGTCGCTGAGCGCCCCAGGAGGTGAGGAGAGGGGGTTTGGGGGTGTTTTGGGGGGTTTGGGGGGTTCTTTCGTAGGGGGTTAGGAGGGTTTTGTGGTGGGTACTGGAAGGGATCTGGAAGGGTTTTCCCTGGGAGTGAAGGGGATGCGGCGGGGCTGGCGCCGCTGAGCGCCCCAGGAGGTGAGGAGAGGGGGTTTGGGGGTGTTTTGGGGGTTCTGGGGGTTTCTGGGGTTCTTTCGTGGGGGGTTAGGAGGGTTTTGTGGTGGGTACTAGAAGGGTTTTCTCTGGGACTGAAGGGGATGCGGCGGGGCTGGCGCCGCTGAACGCGGCAGGAGGTGAGGGGATTTGGGGATTTGGGGGATTTGGGGTTCTGGGGGTTTCTGGGGTTCTTTCGTAGGGGGTTAGGAGGGTTTTGTGGTGGGTACTGGAAGGGTTTTCTCTGGGAGTGAAGGGGATGCGGCGGGGCTGGCGCCGCTGAACGCGGCAGGAGGTGAGGGGATTTGGGGATTTGGGGGGATTTGGGGTTCTGGGGGTTTCTGGGGTTCTTTCGTAGGGGTTTAGGAGGGTTTTGTGGTGGGTACTGGAAGGGTTTTCCCTGGGAGTGAAGGGATGCGGCGGGGCTGGCGCCGCTGAACGCGGCAGGAGGTGAGCTGGGATTTTTTGTGGGGGTTTGGGGGCTTTCTGGGTTTTTGGGGGGTTGTGGGGTTTGTTTGGGGGGTTGGGGGTAGAGGGTTTTGGTGGAGTTTGTGGTGGGTACTGGAGAGGTTTCGGAAGGGTTTTCTCTGGGAGTGAAGGGATGCGGCGGGGCTGGCGCCGCTGAGCGCCGCAGGAGGTGAGGAGAGGGGATTTGGGGATTTGGGGATTTGGGGTTTTTGGGGTTCTTTTGTGGGGGGTTAGGAGGGTTTTGTGGTGGGTGCTGGAGGGGATTCAGAAGGGTTTTCCCTGGGAGTGAAGGGAAAGCAGCGGGGCTGGCGCCGCCGAGCGCCCCAGGAGGTGAGGAGAGGGGATTTGGGGTTTTGGGGTTTTATGGTTTTGTTTTTTTTTTTTTTGCGGAGTTTTGGGGGGGTTGTGGGTTTTTGTGGGGTTTGTGGGGTTCTGTGGGGTTTGTTTGGGGGGAGAGGGTTTTGGTGGGGTTTGTGGTGGCTACTGGAAGGGTTGGAAGGGTTTTCCCTGGGAGCGAAGCGGGGTTGGTGTCACCGCTGAACACCGGACGGGGTGCGGAGACTGGGAATGCGGTTTAGGTTTTTTTCTTTTTTTTTTTTTGAGGGGTTTTGGTTTTTTTATGGGATTAAAGGGGTTTTAGAGGGGGTTTGCGGTGGGTACTGGAGGGGATTTGGCAGGGATTTCCCTGGGAGAGAAGGGACGCGGCTGGTGTCACCGCTCAAAGCCACACGGGGTGCGGGTGGGGATTTTTTGGGGGGGTTTATGGAGGTTTGGGGGTTTTTGGGGGGGATTTAGAGGGGGTTTGTGGTGGGTACTGGAGGGGTTTTGGAAAGGATTTCCCTGGGAATGAAGCGGACCCGGCGGGGCCGGTGTCGTCCCGGAACGCCGGGGGCGGTGGGGACAACCGGGAAACGGGGATTTGGGGGAGGTTTGGGATTTTGGGGGGGTTTTGGAGGGGTGCTGGCTCCCGGAGGGGTTTGGGGGGATTTCCCTGGGAACGAGGGGGGCTCGGCGGGGTCGGTGTCGCCCTTCAGTTGAGGGAGCGGTGGGAAGAGCCTGGAAATGGGGATTTGGGGGTTTTTTTAGGGTGATTTTAGGGCAGTTTTGGGTGGTTTGGGGTTTTTTGGGGGTTTTAAAGGGTTTAGAGGGGTTTGTGGTGGGTCCCGGAGGGGTTTGGGGGATTTCCCTGGGAGCGAGGGGGACGCGGCGGGGTCGGGGTCACCCCTGAACGCCGGCGGGGGTGGCCACAGCCTGGAAATGGGGATTTTGGGGGTTTTTTTGGGGTAGTTTTGAGTTTTTTTGGGGTTTCAGAGGGGTTGTGGTGCCTATTGCAGGGGCTGTCCTTGAGAATAAAGGGGGCTCCGGGGATTTGGGGCCGCCCCTCGATTCAGGGAGCGGCGCTGAGAGCCTGGAATGGGAATTTTCTTTTATTTTGGGGATTTTTTTGGGGGGGGTTTGGGGCTTTATTTGAGTCTTTTGGGGTTTGGGGGGATTTGGGGGATTTTCCCGGGAATTAAAGGGACGCGGTGGGGTTGGGTGCTGGAGGAGGTGGGAGAGCCGGACATTGAGGGGTTTGGGGTGGGTTTTTTTTGTTTTGTTTTGGGGTTTTTTTTTGTTTTTTTGGGTGTTTTTGGGGGGTTTAGGGAGGTTTCAGAAGGTTTTTGTGCTGGGAATTGGAGGGGTTTTCCCGGGAATTTGGGGTTCGCTGGGGTTGGTGTCACCCCGAACGCTGGTGCGAGCCCGGAAATTGGGATTTGGGGGCGATTTTGGGGATGATTTTTGGGGTGATTTGGGGTGATTTGGGGGTTTTTGGGAGGGCTGGAGGGGTTTTGGGGGTTTTGGAAGGATCTTTTTAGGGCGTGTCCCTGGGAATAAAGGGCGCGGTGCAGGTCGGGCTCTAAAAAAGGCGGATTTGGGGTGGTTCCTTGAGGGGTCGGGGCTGTTTTGGAAGGGGTTTGGGGGTTTAGAGGGTTTTCTTTAGGGAGTAGAAGGGTTTTTTTTGGGATTTTGGAAGGGTTTTCCCTGGGGATGGAGGGGACGCGGCCGGGCTGGCGTCGCCCCCGAACCTTGGCAGAGGGGTCGGGTTCTCAAAAAGGGATTTTGGGGTTTTTTTGGGGGGGACAGTTGGGTTTTGGAAGGTTTTTTTGGTGCGGTTTGAAGGGATTTCCCCGGGAATTTGAGGTCGGTGTCACCCCTGACCGCGCGGAGCGGCGCTCGGGTTCGGAAAAAAGGGGGGATTTGGGTTTTTTTGGGGTGATTTGGTTTTTTTTGGGGGATTTGGGGTTTTTTTTGGGTGATTTGGGGAGTTTTGGAAGGGGATCCCCGGGGAATTCGGGGCTCGCTGGGGCCGGGGTCCCCCCCCCGAACCCCGGCAGCGCCGCTCGCGCCCTAAAAATCGGAGATTTTGGTTTTTTTTGGGACGGAAATTTGGGGTTCGTTAGGGTTGGGGTCCCCCCCGAACCTTGGCAGGTCCAGGCGAGGGGTTGGGGGTTGAGTATTTTGGGGTTTTATAGAGATTCTGGATTTTTTTTTTGAGCGGTTTTGGTTTTTTTTTTGGGGGTGTCTGGAGGGGGTTGAATTTTGGGGGGGGGGAATTGAGATTTTGAGGGGGAATTTTTTCTTTTTTTTTCTTTTTTTGAGCGGTTTTGGGGCGCTCTGGAGGGTTTTGGGAAGGGATTTCCCGGGAATTCGGGGATCGGCGGGGTCGGTGCCACCCAGCGCTGGAAGGGTCCTGGAATGGGGATTTTTCTGAGGGCGTTTTTGGGTTTTTTTTTGGGAATTTGGGGCTCCCTCGGCGCCGATGTGGGCTCAGGCCGCTAGAGGTAGCAGCGAAATCCCGAATGTTTTATTGGGTGCCGCCGCTTTTAACAGAAAAGGCCATAAACATGTAAATATCCCATAAAAATAAAATAAAAAAAAAAAAAACGGGAAGAGGCAGCGGCAGGAGCGGGACGCGCGGCCGGAGGGCCGCGGGCGCTTTTGCGGCAAAAAACGGGGAAAAAAAAGGAGAATCCCTTAAAAAAAACCTCATCTGGGAGCGCTTTTGGGGTCACGGGGAGGGAAAAGGGGAATCCCTAAAAAATCCCTCTGGGATCCCTAAGAAATCCCTCTGAAATCGCTAAAATTCCCTCTGGAATTCCTAAAAAATCCCTCCGGGAATCCCTAAAAAATCCCTCCGGGAATCCCTAAAAAACCCCTCTGGGAATTCCTAAAAAATCCCTCTGGGAATCCCTAAAATATTCGCTCCGGGAATTCCCAAAAAATCCCTCCGGGAGCGCTTTTGGGGTCGCGGCCAGAAGGAAAATGGGAAAAAAAGGGAAATTCTTTAACCCCACCCCAAAAAAAAAAAAAAAAAAACACCAAACCCCGCGCGCCTCAGAGTTTGGGATTTGGGGGAATTTGGGAAATTCGGGGACAGGAGGCGCTTTTTGAGGGGAAGAAGGGAAAGCGGAATTTCGGGGCCGTTTTTGGGGGGAAACGGGGGAAAGGCGCTGGGAGGTTTTAGGGGAAAAAGGGAATTTCGGGGATGATTTTTTAGGGAAAAGGGCATTTCAGGGATGATTTTTTAGGGAAAAAAAGGCATTTCAGGAATTAATTTCTTAGGGAAAAGGGCATTTCAGGGATGATTTTTTTTAGGGAAAAAAGGGCATTTCAGGGATGATTTTTTAGGGAAAAAAGGGCACTTCAGGAATTAATTTCTTAGGGGAAAGGGCATTTCAGGGATGATTTTTTTTAGGGAAAAAAGGGCATTTCAGGGATGATTTTTTAGGGAAAAAAGGGCACTTCAGGAATTAATTTCTTAGGGGAAAGGGCATTTCAGGGATGATTTTTTAGGGAAAAAAAAGGGCATTTCAGGGATTAATTTCTTAGGGAAAAGGGCATTTCAGGGATGATTTTTTTTAGGGAAAAAAAAGGGCATTTCAGGGATTAATTTCTTAGGGAAAAGGGCATTTCAGGGATGATTTTTTTTAGGGAAAAAAGGGCATTTCAGGGATTAATTTCTTAGGGAAAAGGGCATTTCAGGGATGATTTTTTTTTAAGAAAAAGAGCATTTCGGGGACGCTCTTTAGGCACAAAGCGCCTTGCTCGGGTTTTCCATCGGGAAAAACCTTACAAAAACGCTTTGGGGACTTTTTTTTGGGGGGGAAAAATGGGCCAAGACGCTTTTTCCGGGGGGGTTGGAACCGCAGATTTTGAGGCTGCGGGCGATCCCGCAGGCGCGCCCTGGTACCCGCTGCACACGAGATCCCGAAAAAAGCGCAAACCCTACTCCAAGCTGCAGCTGGCCGAGCTGGAAGGGGAATTTTTGGTGAACGAATTCATCACGCGCCAGAGGCGGAGGGAGCTCTCGGATCGCCTGAACCTGAGCGACCAGCAGGTGAAGATCTGGTTCCAGAACCGCCGCATGAAAAAGAAAAGACTCCTCCTGCGGGAGCAGGCGCTCTCCTTCTTCTGAGGAAACGAAAAAAACGCACACAAATCCGCGATTTCGGGGTTAAAAAAAAAAGCAGCGGAAACGGCAAAAAAAAATATAGGAAGAATGAGAAAACAAAACAAAAGGGAATGATCCCAATAAATCCCCCCCGTCCCCGCATGGAGAACTGTGAATCCCGCCCCGTCCCGCCCTGAGAAATCGCGGAATAAAGAGAATAAAAGGGGGGAAAAAAATTAAATCGCGATTTAAAACATAGGGAACCCCCGAGGCCGGCAACGGAGAGGAGAAATAATTGTAAATAATAAAAATATCGCGGCGTTAGGAAGGAACCGGGCCGGGGTGCCGGCGCTGGAGTTCGGTGCGAGCTTTGCCAGGCTCAGGTAGGCGCGAATTCCGCGGATTTTCCCCCAAACCCGGCTCGGGGGAGGGCGAGGGAGGGAAAAAGCCGCCAAAATTCGCGATTTTGGGGCAAAACCGGGCGGGATTGGAGTCGGCAGGGGCGGCCCCGCTTCCCTTCGGCTGGAAAATGGGAGTTTGGAATTTTTAAATAAAAAAAAAAAAAATCCCCGGCTTCGGCAGGGACTGGAAATTGGATTTATCGTTGGAATTCTGGGCGGTCTCCGTCACTCACAGCGGGGAAAATCCCGGGGTTTTTTCCGCGCTAATTCGATTTTTTTTTGAGATTTTTTCCTCCCCTCTCTGGCGATTTTCCGGCGTTTCTTTGTGATCTCCCAATATTCCACTTTCCCTCTTTCCAAAAATCCTTTTTTTTTTTTTTTTTTTTTTTTTCTGTCACGGGGATGTGGAGTTTGGGGCGGAAACGCTGGAAATTGGGCAGGGGAAAAAAAAAAAAAACAAAAAAATCCTTTTTTTTTCCCCGGGACTTCACCCCCGAATCCCGGCGTAACTCGGGCGCTTTTTTCTCCCTCAAACCCGATTTAAAACCGCCCCAAAAAGGAGAATATTCCTTTTATTTGCGGGAATTCCGACCCGGCTGTGAACCCCGCGCGTTTCCATCAAAATGAAATTTTTTTCCTCCCTAAAATTCCGATTTTTTTCACCTTTCCGGGGCCCGGCAATGCGACCCCAAAACCTCCCCGTGTTTTTTCTCTGGGAATTCCTGAGGGAAAACTCCCCGATTTTGGGATTCCCGCTTTCATTTTTGGGGATTTTCGGGGAGGGGGCTGCTCCTGCCTGGGAACGGCGATTTGGGGGCGAAAAAATCAGGAAAAAATCGGGGGAAAATCGAAATTTTCCCGGCGGGGAAGGCGTCGCCGGCTTTATTTGGGAACAATTCGGGAAAATTCCGGGGAAAACAAAACAAAACAAAACAAAACAAAACAAAACAAAAAACCAAACCGGGATTTCCCCCTCGCCGCGTTCACGGTCACGGCCGGCGCCGCTTTTATGGAGGAATCCCGAAAAAAAATCCGGGAAAATCCGCGACCAGCCCCGCGCAGGAGCCGCCGCCCTTTGCCCTCGGGATTTTCCCTTTTTCCTTTTTTTTTTTTCCCACTTTCCCTTTTTTTCCTGTTTTTTTTTTCCCCCTCCTCTCGCCACCCTGAGCCTCTCCTGCCCCTTTTTCCCCCTCTTTTTTCCCCCTTTTTTTCACTCTATTTTTTTCATTTTCCCCCTCTTTTTCCCCTTTTTCCCCTCTTTTTTCCCTCTTTTTCCCCCTTTTTTCCCTCTTTTTTTGCCTTTTTTCCTCTTCCCCCCTTTTCTCCCCATCTTTTCCAATCCCCCCTTTTTCCATTTTTTCCAATTTTCCCCATTTCCCCCCCCATTTTATTCCCCTCACTCTCCCTTTTTTCCCTTTCCATTTTTCTCTCCCTTTTCTCCCCAATTTTTCCCATTTTCCTCATTTTTTTTCCCCATTCCCGCCGCAATTATTCCCATTTTTCTTCCCTTCCCGAGGTTTTCGGCCAAGAAACAAAAATCCCAAACCCCTCCCTCCCCCCCACTTTTGGGGTCAGGATCCCCCTCTCCCGTTTTTCCATTTTTTTCCCCTTTTTCCCGAATTTTTTCCCCTCTCCCTCTCAGAGCCGCCGCGGGGCCGTGCAATAAAAATCGCTAAAAAATAAAAATCCCTTAAAAAAAAAAATCCCAAATCCCCAATTTTTTTTGGCGGTTCCGCTCCAGCCCCATCGCTGAAAAATTCAATTTTTTTTTTCAATTTCGGGGCCGTTTCACGTCCTGGGGGTGGGAAAATCATCCCGAAAAACCCAAAATCATCCCAAAAAAACCCAAAATTATCCCCAGAAAACCCAAATCGCTCGGATTTTGCTGAATTTCGGGTCCCAAACCCCTCCTGGCGGGGAGGGAGGCGAAAAACCCCCGGGAAATCCAAATAAAAATGGGAATCAAACGGGAAAATGCGAATAAATTTGGAATCAGCTGAGAATAAAATGGAGAACTGAGAAGGAGAATTAAATGGGAATAAATCTGGAGGGGAAAAAAAAAGAAAATAGGAAAATAAAGGGAAAATTAAATGGGGGAAAGAAGAGAATAAAATGGAAACAATGAAAATAAAAGGGAAATGTGAAAATAAAAGGAAAATTAAATGGGGGGATTGAAAGTGAGAAAAATGTGGATAAAATGTGGATAAAATGTGGATAAAATGTGGATAAAATGTGGATAATATGTGGATAAAATGTGGATAAAATGTGGATAAAATTCCGAAAACATGTGGATAAAATTCCGAAAAAATGTGGATAAAATTCCGAGAAAAGGAATTTGGAATTCCCGACCCTCCCCGGCCCGAAACGCGAATCGTGCCCGGTTCGTTGGCGCGGGATTCATTAATTAACGCGGGGATTCGTTAATTAACGCGGGGATTCCTTCATGAGCGCGGGGCTGAGCGCGGCCGGGGCTCCTCTGTCATTAACGGCGTTAATTAACGGGGCCTTAATGAGCGGCGGGGGCGGGGAATAAAGAGCTCAGCCCGAAATCCGCGCCGAGATCATTTATTATTATCATTATTAATATTATATTTTTATTTTTTTATTTTATTTTACTCTATTTATTTTCTCTTATTTTCTCTTATTTATTTTATTTTATTTATTTTACTCTATTTTATTTCTCTTATTTTATTTTATTTTATTTTTATTTTACTCTATTTTATTGTATTTATGTTTTAGGTTTTTAGTTTCACATTTTCCATTTCCATTTCCATCTCCATCTCCACCGTTACTTATTGCTAATTTTTAAAAATTATTATTTAATTTATTCTTGACTTTCATTAAATTTAATCTTTACTATTATTTATTCTTACTATTATTAAATTTATTATTTACTTTTGTTAAATTTAATCTTTACTATTATTATTATTACTACTATTACTATTATTATTATTTTTTAATTTTAATTTTTTTTTTTTTTTCACCATGGAAATGCGAAATCGCGCCTGAAATTCATCAACGAAAGGAGCTGAAAATTCAAAATATCGAGGGGGAAAATGGGGAAATCCGGGGGGAAAAAAAAAGGAAATTCCGCTGGAACTGAGGGGAAAATAAATCGGATTTTCGGAGAATGAATTCCGGCGGGAAAGGCGCAGGAAAAGAGGAAAAAAAAGGGAAAAATCGGGGAGAAAATCGCTTGGAATTTCTGCCTGGCTGGGCCCCGAGGAGCCCGGCGGGGATTTAATTAGCGCGGGGATTAATTAATGAATTAATGAATGCAGGAATTAATGAATTCCCGGGGCTCGTTGAGGGGAGATGGATGAAGGCGGCACCGAGAAGGAGCAGAAAACCGGGAAAAGGAGAAAAATGGGGAATAAAGGAGAAAAAAAATCGGGAATAAAAGAGAAAAAAAAAAAGGGGATAAAAGGAGGAAAAAAACGGGAAGGAAAGAGAAAACAATCGGGAATAAAAGGGGGAAAAAAAACGGGAATCAAAGGAAAAAAAAATCAGGAATAAAAGAGAAAAAAATCGGGAATAAAAGACAAAAAAAAAATCGGGAATAAAAGAAATTCCCCGTTTGCTCGGAGCTGGAAAAAAATTCCTTTTTCCCTCTTTTTGCCGTTTTTTGTTCCTTTTTTATTCCCCTTTTTCCTCCCCATTTCCCTCCCGAAGGGACCGGGAATTTTTTGGGGGGTCCTGGAAGAATCTGGGATTTTTTTGGGGGGATCCTGGAAGACCGGGGATTTTTTGGGGGTCCTGGAGAATCTGGATTTTTTTGGGGGGGATCCTGGAAGGACCGGGATTTTTTGGGGTCCCCGGATCCTTTCGGGGTCCCCGGAGGGACCGGGGGGATTTTGGGGGCCCTGAAGGGGTTCGGGGATTTTTGGGGTCCTAAAGGGATTGGGGGGATTTTTGGGGGGCCCTAAAGGGTCTTGGGGGATTTGGGGGGGGCCCTAAAGGGTCTTGGGGGGATTTGGGGGGTCCCTAAATGGACATGGGGGGGTTTTTAGGGGGCTCTAAAGGGGCCGGGGGGCTTTGGGGGCTCCCCTGGGGCCGGGGGGGATTTTGGGGGTCCCTAAACGGACACGGGAGGATTTGGGGGGGCCCTAAAGGGTCTCGGGTCTTTGGGGCCCCCAGAGCGACCCGGGGCGATTTTTGGGGTCCAAAGCGACCCCGGATCCCTTTGGGACCCCCCGGGTTTTCCTCTTCAACCCCCGCTCCCTCCTTGGCCCCAAATCCCAAACCCCAAATTCCCAAACCCAAATCCAAACCCCAATATCCAAATTCGCAGCCCTCAAATTCCAAACCCCAAATTCCCAATCCCAAACCCCAAATCCCAAAATCCCAAATCCCAAAATCCAAATTCCAAATCCTCAAATTCCCAATCCCCAAACCCGAAATTCCCAAATTCCCGAACCCCAAATTCCCAAACCCCAAAATCCCAAATTCCAAACCCCAAGATCCCAAATTCCCGAACTCCAAACCCCAAATTCCCAAACCCTCAAATTCCCAAACCCCAAATCCCAAATTCCCAACCCCAAACCCCAAATTCCCGAACCCAAATCCCCAAATTCCCGAACCTCAAATCCCCAAATTCCCGAACCTCAAATCCCCAAATTCCCGCTTTCCCAACCCCGATTTTATTGGGATTCCAGCCGGGATTTGGGGCCGGGGTTTTTCCCTCGGTGGGAAAGGATCCCATTTATTTGGGTTTGACCCGAACCCGCAATTCCCGCCCCAAATTCCCTTTTCCTTTTTCCCGCCCCGGCTCCCGAATTCCATCGAACAAACCCCGAAATTCGCCTTTTTTGGATTTTCCGCCTTTTTTTTTAACCCCAAAATCCCGATTGTTTCCCGCCGGGATTTGTTGTTTTTAGGGGGAAAAAAAATTAAATTTTAGGGAGGATTTTTGGGGCAAAAAAAAAAAGGGAATTGGAGAAAATGCCGGCGGATTTGGGGAAGAATCCGGGAAAGCGGAAACCCCGCCGGAAAAATAAAATAAAATAAAATAAAAAATAAATTAAAAAATTAAATAAAGTAAAACAAATAAAATATAAAATAAAATAAGGCAAAATAAGACAAAATAAAATAAGACAAAATAAAATAAAATAAAATAAAAAATAATGTAAAAATAAAATAAAGGTAAAATAAAAATATAATAATAAAAAAATAAAAAAAAAAATAAAAAAAATAAATAAAATAAAAAATAAAATAAAATAAAATAAAATAAAAATAATAAAATAAAAAATAAAAATAAAAAATAAAATATAACAAAATAAAACAAAATAAAAATGAAATAAAATAAAAACAAAATTGAATTTTTCCAGAGGCGATCCCCAAACCCGAACCTTCCCATTCGGCGCCGCTTTTGGGGTCAGGATCGGGGTTTTTTTGTTGTTTTTCCGGCGCTGCCGGCGGCTGGAATTCGCTTTTTGCGGGAGGAGCCGCCCGCATTTCGCTCCTCGGGGGGCGGGCAAAGTGAAGGTCAAGTTAAGCTCGGCCGCGCCCGCGCTCTTTTCCCTTTTTTTTCCCTTTTTTCCCCTTTTTTTCCCCCATTTTTCCTCCTTTTTTCCCCATTCCCCCCCCCTTTATTTCCATCAAAATCCCCTTTTTGCACCCCAAAACCGCCAGGGAGATTTTTCCTCCAAATTCTGATTTTTCTCCCCTCTCGGAGAGTTAAAATCAAATTTTTTTCCCCCATTTTTCCCCCTTTTTCTCCGTTTTTTCCCCGTTTTTTCCGCCCTTTTTTCCCCCATTTTGGTCGCGGTGGGGATGAAAATCCGGCCGGAAAATCCCAATTAAGGTTATAAAAAACCCCGAAAACAGCGAAATTCGCGCGGTAAGAGAAGGAAAAAAAAGGGAAGGGCGCGGGGGAGGAAAAAAGGGAATTTCCCCGCAAAATAATTCGGATTTTCAGGGGATTTTTGGGGCGGATTTGGGGATTTTTGGCCTCGGGGTGAAAGGGAAAAGAGTTTGGGTTAAAAAAGAAAAATTCAGCGAAAAAATTGGGGGGGAAAATCCGAATTAAAGCGGCGGAGGACAAAAATAAAAAGCGATTTTGACGAAATTTGTCCAAATTTGAATTATTTTGGGGGGAATTAATGTGGGGATCCCCAGGGGTTCGGTGGGATGGGAATAAACGGAATAAAATGGGATTTTTCTGGGGGGAAAAACCCACGAGTTTCGGGTTTTTACTCCGGTGCCCGGCGTGGAAATTCACTTTTTTTTTTAATAAAAAAATGGGAGAAAAAGGAGGAAAAGAGAGGAAGGGACAAAAGAAGGGGGAAAAAAAAATAAAAAGGGAAAAAAGAAGAAAAAAGGAAAAAATTCCCGTTTTGAGATGAAAGGGGGGAAAAAAGCCAATAAAAGTTTAATTTAAAAATAATGAAGTTTTGGGTTAAGAGCCGAATAAAGAAATCAAAGAGCAAAGGGATTTCCCGGGGATTTCCGGCCCTAATTCCGAGCGGTTTTGGGGCGGAAAATGCGGATTTTGGGGTCACAGGGGCCGGGGGCTCCCGGCGGGCAAGAAAAGGGAAAATTTTCCTTTTTTCCCCCCAAATTTCTCCCCCGGGAGCTGCAAAAATCGCCCCAAATTAATGCGGGGAAATCCCCAAATCCGAGAGTTTATCCTCAAAAAAAAAAACCCAAAATTCGGGACAAAAAAATGTGGGAAAAAATCCAACTTTGAGGCAAAACGAATAAAAATGTGAAGGCAAAAAAAAACCCGAGATTTTTGGGGAATTATTTCGGGGGGATTTTCACTCCCAGCTCCTCAAGTTTGGGGCGGATCCGCCCGGAATTGGGGCCCGCCTGATAAAAATCGACATTTTCCCGAAATCCCCGCTTTTCGCCCCTTTAAAAAAAATAAAAAGGAATTTTGGGATTTTTGTTTGGGATTTTTGGGGTTAAAAGCGGCGGGTCCTGGTGGGGGAGGGGAGCCCGGGCTTTGTCTCCAAAATCGCTGGAATTGGAGCAAAATTCCTCCCAAATTTCAGCTTTTTTTTGGGAAATAAAATCGGGGGAAAATGGGAATGGGCGCGAATTGGGAATTGCCGAGGGTTCGGCTGCGGGAAAATGGGAAAAATGGGAAAAAAGGGGGGGGGAAATGGGAATAAATGGGGAAAGAATCGTGAAAAATGGGAATAAATGGAATAAATGGGGGAAAAATGGGAAATAAATGGGGAAAGAGTCGTGAAAAAATGAGAATAAAGGATGGAAAATGGGAATAAAGGATGGAAAATGGTGAAAAAATGAGACTAAGTGGTGAAAAATGGGAATAAAGGGTGGAAAAACGGTGAAAACGAGGATAAATGGGGGAGGAATTGTGAAAAATGGGAATAAAGGGTGAAAAGTGGGAATAAAGGGTGAAAACAGAATAAAATATGAAAACCGGGACTAAATGGGGAAAAAAGGAGAATGAACGCGAAAAACGATGATTTATTTTTACAAATTTATTTTATTTTCCATTATTCCTTTCACTTCTTAGTGTTTAATTCGGTTTTAATTTTTTTTTCATCCTTGATTTCATTTTTTGTTATGATTTTTTTTTTTCCCCTGAACTCCAGCCAGGGAAATCCTCGCAGGAAAAATCCTGTAAGGGAGGATTTGGTTTATTTTTTAATGTTTTTTTTCCACTTTTGAACTCCCTCAAGCCCATTTTTAACATTTTTTTGCCCTTTAAGCCTCATTTTTAAAATATTTTTTCACATTTTTTCTCCCCCCAACCCCAACCAGGACAAAGAACCTTTTATTCCAACACCAACAAAAACCTTTTGGAGGCTGAAAAAATTTATTTAACTCCGGCTCGGGGCGGAAAAAAAACCCCAAATATTCTTGGAAAAAAAAAAATAAAGAAAATAAAGAGGATTTATTGGGAAAAGTTCAAGTCCAGGCTTAACCGAAATCCAAATAAAGCTCGGATGTTTTTCCAGCCCTGAACATTCCCAAATCCCGAATTTTGGGGCGGAATTCGGGGGGTCCCGCCCGGTTCTGTTAATTTGGGGTAGAGAAAAGGGGAAAAAAAAAAGGGAATTTCGCCTGAACTTGGGGTGGGGAGAAGCCCCCGCTTGTGGAAACGGGAAAAAAATTGGATTTTCCCTCTTTAATCGCCGAAAAGGCGCCGGGAACTCGCGGCTGCCGCCGCCTTTTCCATCCCGAAAAAATCCCCAAAAATCGGGAAAAAACCAAAAACAAACGGGAGAATTAAATTCCAATTGAATTCCAAATTTAATTCCAATTGAATTCCAAATTTAATTCCAATTGAATTCCAATTGAATTCCAATTGAATTCCAATTGATTCAATGATTCCAATTCAATTCCATCCCCTCAGCGCTTCCAGCCCCCCACAAAATCCCGACTTTTCCGCTTTCCCCGCGATCTTTATTCCCTCTAACCCCGAGCGCGGCTTTTCCAGCCTGGGGCTCAGTTTGCCAAAGCCGGGATTAAACCGCGTCGCTTTTATGGCTTCGGAGTTTTGTTGTGGGGGTTTTTTTTTTTTTTTTTTTCTGCCTGGTTTCCTTTTTTTTTTTTTTTTTTTTTCCCGTTTTTTTTTTTTTTCAGGAATCGGAGCCGCCGGCGGTTTATGGCGGTCACTTCTGGTGGTCAAATTCAAGTGCTGGGGCCCCGCAGGAAGCGGCCGAACCGCGGCCCCGAGCGCGGCTTTCAACTCCAAACCGGCCCCAAAGCCGGCCCTAAAACCCCAAACCTCCCTTTCAAACCCGAATTCTCCCTTTCAAACCCGAATTCTCCCTTTCAAACCCAAAACCCGGCCCTAAAACCTCAAATCGCCCTTTAAAACCCCAAATCTCCCTTTAAAACCTGAAATGAGGTTTTAAAACCCCCAATTTTCCTTTTAAAACCCCAAATCTCCCTTTAAAACCCAAAACGCGGCTTTAAAACCCAAAATCTCCCTTTAAAACATGAATTCTCCCTTTAAAACCCAAAATCTTCCTTTTAAACCCCAAATCTCCCTTTAAAACCCGAATTCTCCCTGTAAAACCCCAAATCTCCCTTTAAAACCCGAAACTTCCCTTTAAAACCCAAACCCGGGCCCTAAACCCCCAAATCTCCCTTTGAAACCCCAAACCTCTCTTTAAAACATGAAATCTCCCTTTAAAACCCAAATCTCCCTTTAAAACCTCAAATCTCCCTTTAAAACATGAAATCTCCCTTTAAAACCCCAAATCTCCCTTTAAAACCTCAAATCTCCCTTTAAAACATAAATCTCCCTTTAAAACCCCAAACCTCCCTTTAAAACCCCAAACCTCCCTTTAAATTCCCAAAACGCGGCTTTAAAACCCCCAAACCCGCCCTAAGACCTCTCAAACCAAGCTCAAAACCCCAAGTCCGGCTTCAAAACCCCCAAAATCTCCTCTTTAAACTCCAAAATCTCCTCTTTAAACCCCAAACCGCGGCTTTTAAACCCCAAACCCGCCCTAAAATCTCCCAAACCCGGCTCAAACCGCCCCTTTAATCCCCCCGAACCCCCAAACCCGACCGGAACCCCCAACCCCCTCTTTAAACCCTAAAATCCCTCTTTGAACCCCAAAACCTCCTCTTTAAACCCCCAAATCCCTCTTCAAAACCCCAAGCCCCTCTTCCAAACCCCTTTTTAAACCCCAAAATCTCTTTTTAAAACCCCTCTTGAAACCCCCAAACCCGTCTTTAATCCCCAAACCCCCTCCTTAAACCCTAAAACCCCTCTTTAAACCCCAAAAATCCCTCTTCAAAACCCCCAAAATCCCTCTTAAAAACCCCAAAATCCCTCTTTAAAACCCAAAAATCCCTCTTAAAACCCCAAAAAACCCTCTTTAAACCCAAAAAAACCTCTTTCAACCCCCAAATCCCTCTCAAAAACCCCAAAAATCCCTCTTTAAACCCTAAAATCCCTCTTAAAACCCCAACCCCTTTCTTTAAAACCCAAAATCCTCCATTTTTAAACCCCAAAATCCCTTTTTTTAACCCCAACCCCCCATTTTAACCCCAAATCCCTTTTTTTAACCCCAACCCCCATTTTTTAACCCCAACCCCCCATTTTTTAACCCCAACCCCCCATTTTTTAACCCCAACCCCCCCATTTTTTTTAACCCCAACCCCCCATTTTTTAACCCCAAATCCCCTTTTTTATACCCCAAATCCCCTTTTTTTACCCAAACCCCTCTCCCACCCTCAATCCTCCCGGGGCTCGCTCAGATTTGGGGCTTTTTTTTGGGGTTTTTTATTTTTTGATTTCGGGATTTTAGGACGCGCTCCAATTCCCCCTCTGCTTCCAGCCCCCGCGCTCAGAGCTTTGAGCTGGGTCAAAAAAAACCCCAAAATTCGGGGTTTTAACCTTTTTTTTTTTCCTTTCCCCGGTTTGGAGGGAGACGTTGCGGAGGGAGGAATTAAGCGGGGGTTAAAAATAATAATAATAATAATAATTACTCCCATAAAAAAATCCCTGAAGATCGTTAGTCCGGACTCCGGGATTAATATCGCCCCATAAAAACCCCGCTCAGAGCCGCGCTGACACTTTAATTAAAAGTTTTGCCCCAAAACGCCGTAAAAAATAAAAATAAAAAAACCCCAAAATAACCAGAATTAGGAACTGGAGGAAATCCCTGCGTTCCTGCTCGGTTTTATTTGGTTTTATTTCGGGTTTTATTTGGGGTTTTATGGGGACGAAAAAAAAAAAAAAGTAAAATAAAACCCATCCCGCAATTCCCGGGATGTTTATTTGTGTTTCCAGCCCGCCCCGATCCCGTTAAAATAAAAATAAAAAAAGGGAATTTTATGGGAACGGCGAGGACAAAGCCAAAGGAAAAGGGTGGGGAAATCCCGAAATTAATGGGAATTATTGGGGCTGGCGGGCTCCGAGAATTCCCAATAAATCCCAAATTCCGGCTTCTCGAGGAGTTCGCGCAGCGCGGCCGAAATTCCCGGGATTTGGGATTTTCCTCGGGAATCTCCGGGCTTCGCTCTTTCCCCCCGAAAAATCAATTTTCCACCCCCCCCCGGCATTTTCGGGATAATTTTATTTTCCGCATCTCCGGGGGAGTTCTCGCCCATTCTTTCTCGTTTTCTCAGGAATTCGGGCAAAAATCCCTATGGGGGGAAAAGAAAATAAAATCCATCTGAGGGTTGGATGGGAGGGAAATAAATGGAATTAAACTGGGGAGAGCCACGGACCTCCCTTTTCGGGGGGCAATTCTCATTTGGGGGTGAAATTCCGATTATTCGGGGTAAAATTCCGATTATTTTGGAGGTGAAATTCCGTTTATTCGGGGTGGTTTTGTCATTTTGGGGTGAAATTCCGATTATTTAGGGTGAAATTCCGATATTTTGGGGGTGAAATCCCGTTTATTTGGGGTGGTTTTGTCATTTTAATTCGGTTTTTTATCTCAACGAACCCACGGCAACCGCCGGGGTTTTTCCTGCTCCTGAGATTTCCCAATTTTCTCTTTTTTTTTCCCTTAAATTTCCTGCTCGATCCGGGCCCAAATCGCCTCCAAACTCTTCCCTCTCTCCCGGTTTTATCGGGAATTTTCGTCCTCCTCCCACCAAACCCCAGGCTGGGAGAAATCCCAGACAAATCCCAAATTTTTATTAAATTCCACTCAAAAGTCACTTTTTTAAATTTTTTTTTTCTTCGTTCAAACCACGATGATTCCCGAGGAAATAAAAATAAAGGACGGAAAAAAAAAAAAATTAAACCCGGATTCGCGGAGATTTTTCCATCGGGGGAAGGGTTCCCAAATCCCGGTGGAAACCCAGATTCTCTCCGGGAATTTCGCTTTTCCCGAACCCCCGCAATTTTCGGGCTTATTAACGATTTCCCCAAAGAATTTTTTTCCCCTTTTTTATTAAACTCGGACCATCCTGAGCGCCCCCAATATCCGGTTGCGCTCCAATATTTCGATTTTTTCCGGGATCGATTCCAGCGGGACGGGGATCGCGGCGGATTCCAGGCGCGAGAAAAAAACGACTTTAATCAGAATTGTCTTTTTTTCCTTTTTCTTTTTCTTTTTTAATTTTAAATTTTAATTCGCGGACAAACGGCGGCATCGATCGGCAATAACCGCGCGCATGAAATATTCAATAGCGGGATAAATATTTCAGGGAGGAGGGAGGGTTCGGAATATTGATCAGGCAGCGCTTGAATTCCTTTATTCTCCTGGATAAAGCGCATCAAAATCCACTTTAAAATTCACTCCCAAATTCATCAAGAACTCATGAAAAATTCATTGGAAAAAATTCGCTTTTAAATCCGTTTTTAAAAATACATTTAAAGAAAAATTCATTTTTAAATCATTGCAAAATGTATTTAAAATTCGATTTAAAAATTCATTTCCAACCCCCGGGGAAGTTGGGAAAGTTCGCGCGCTGCCGAGCGGGAATTTTTTTTTTTTTTTTTTTTCCATAAAAAGGAGTAATTAGCGTTTGTTAGGGGCTTGTTAATTAGCGCTAATTCCCCCGGCCGGGAGCGATTTTAATTTCGCTGAATTCCCGTTTATTGGGGAAAAAGTTCCCCAGAAACTGCCGAGGTTTTATGGAGCTTTTCCAGGGATGGGAACGGCCGGAATAATAAATTAGAATAATCAGAGGAATTAAAATATTGGTCAAAAATTGGGGTTTCCCAGCCTTTGGGAGGGGATAGGAAAGGGGAGGGAAAAAGGGGGAAAAAAGGGAAAAAAGGGGGAGGAGAGAAAGAGGGGGAGAAAAAAACGAAAAGGGAAAAGGGAAGAAAAACGGAAAAATGAGAGGGAGAGGGAAGGAATAAAAAGGAGGGGAAAAGGGGGAGGGAAAAAAGTGGAGAAAAGAGAAAAGAGAAGGAGAAAAGGGAAGAAAAAGGAAAAGAGCAGGGGAAAAAAAAAGGAGCAAAAAGGGGGAAGGAAAAAAAGGGGGGAAAGGAGAGATGGAACAGGGAAAAAAACACGAGGAAAAAATTGGGAGAAAAAGAAAAAGGGCGAGAAGAGGAGGAGAGAAATAAAAGAAAAGGGGGGAAAGAGAAAAAATACAGGAAAAAAAATGGAGGGAAAAAAGAAAGAGCAAAAAAAGGGGATGGAGAGAAAAAGGGGGGAAAAGAGGAAAAACCAACAAAAAGTGGAAGAAGAAGAACGAGAAGAGAAAGGGAGAGAGAATTTTAAAAGAGGGAAAAAAGGGGAAAAAAGGGAAAAAAAGGAAAGGGGGAGAGGGGGAAAAAAAAAGGAAAATGGAAGAAAAAGAAAAAAAAGAGGAAGAAAAAAGAGCCAAAAAGGGGATGGAAAGAAAAGGGGGAAGAGGGGGAAAATAAAGAATAAGAAAGGGGGCAAGAGGGGAAAAAATAATTAAAATTTTGAGGAAAAGAAAAAGAGAGGAGAAGAAGAAAAAAGAGCCGAAAAGGGGTGGGAAGAAAAGGGGGAAGAAGGGGGAAAAAGGAGCAAGGAAGGGGGAAAAAAAAAAGATTTAAAATTGGGAGAAAAAGAAAAAGAGAGGGGAAGAATAAAAAGAGGAAAAAAAGGGGATGGAAAGAAAAGGGGAAGGAAGAGGTAAAGAGGAGCAAGAAAGAGATAAAAATCAGATTTAAAATTGGGAGAAGAAGAAGAAAAAGAGACCAAAAAAAAGGGGATGGAAAGAAAAGTGGAAGAAAGGGGGAAAAGCGGCAAGAAAGGGGGAAAGAGAGAAAACATCAGATTTAAAATTGGGAGAAAAAGAATAAAAAGAGACAAAAAAAGGGGATGGAAAGAAAAGGGGAAAGAAGAGGTAAAAAGGAGCAAGAAAGGGGGAGATAAAACAGATTTAAAATTGGGAGAAAAAGAAAAAGAATAAAAAGAGACAAAAAAGGGGATGGAAAGAAAAGTGGAAAAAAGGGGAAAAAAGGAGCAAGAAAAGAGGAAAAAAGACAAAAACCTGTGAGGAAAAAGAAAAAGAGCGAGTAAAGAAGGAGAGAGGGCTCAAAAAAAAAAAAAAAAAAAAAGCGAGCGAAGGGGGAAAGGAGAAACCCCCCGAGCTGCGCGGGCGGCGCCGGCACTTGTGGGGCCGGGAGGGCGGGGAGGGGGAAAAAAAAAAAACAAAACGAAAAAAAAAAAACCCAAATGTGCGGCGCTTTCGCTCGCCAATGGCTCGGAGCCGGCGCTCTTGCCGAAGTGCGGCCACCCCTCCTCGCCGGGGAAATGCCCATTTCTACTTTGGCACCACGTGGCGCTCGCCAGCGACTGAGCCCGAGCCCGCGTCATCCTCGCCTCCCCAAAAAATCGCTTTTTTTTTTTTTTTTAATTTTTTTCCGCCCCTCCGCTCTCCGTTTCCCCCCCCCCCCCTCCCCAATCCCCAAACCCTCCTCCCCTTCTCTCTCTCACACACACACAAAAAAAAAAAAAAAAAAAAAAAAAAAAAAAGAGAGACACAGAAAAAAAAAAAAAAAAAATCCTCCTCAACCCGAGCAGCGCGCGGCTTCTATATAAAAAAACAAAACCCCCCAAAAAGCCCCTCGGTGCGGAGGCGGCCGCGATGTTTAACTCGGTGAACCTGGGCACCTTCTGCTCGTCGCAGTCGCGCAAGGAGCGCGCAGGCGGCGGCGGCGCGGCCGGCAACAACGCGGCCGGCAACAACGCGGGCGGCAACAACGCGGGCGACTTCGGCGAGCGAGCGGGCAACCTGTACGTGCCCGGCTGCGCTTACTACGTGCCCGAATTCGCCGCCGTGCCGCCGTTCGCCCCGGGCAGGCAGTTGCCCTACCCGTACGGTGCCAACCTGGCGCAGGTGCCCCGCGAGGTGCCCTACGCGCTGGAGCCCCCCGGGAAATGGCGCGGAGGATTCGCGGGGTGCTACCCGGGCGAGGAGCTGCTAGCCCGAGAGTGCTTGCCGGCTCGGGAGTGCTTGCCGCCCGCCGACGTGCTGCTCAAAGGCGACGGCTTCCACCACCACCATCATCATCATCATCACCACCCGCCCCCGCCGCCGCCGCCGCCGCCGCCGCCGCCTCCGCCCGCGGCGCCCTCCGGGTTTTACCCCGCGCTGGGCAAGAGCTCGGTGCTGCCGCAGGGCTTCGAGAGATTCTTCGAGAACGCCGCGTTCGCCGAGGCCGAGGGCAAAGGAGCCGAGGGGCCCGCGCAGGAGGAGGAGGAGGAGGAGGAGGAAGAGGAGGAGAGCGCCAAGGGCGGCTCGGCGGCGGCGGCGGCCAAGGAGGGAGCCAAGAGCGGAGCTGCGAGTAGGTAGAGCCGGGATTGGAACGGGCTGAACCGGGATTAACGAGGCTTGAAGTGGGTTTGGAGAGGTTGAAGTGGTTTGGAGAGGGTAGAGCCGGGTTTGGAGCGGGTAGAGCCGGGATTAATGCGGGTTGAACTGGGTTTGGAGAGGGTAGAGCCGGGTTTGGAGAGGGTAGAGCCGGGATTGGAACGGGCTGAACTGGGTTTGGAGAGGGTTGAACTGGGTTTGGAGAGGGTTGAACTGGGTTTGGAGAGGGTTGAACTGGGTTTGGAGAGGGTAGAGCCGGGATTGGAGAGGGTAGAGCCGGGATTAGCGCGGGCTGAGCCGGGTTTAGAGCGAGTTTGGTAGAGCCGGGTTTGGAGCGGGTAGAGCCGGGTTTGGAGCGGGTAGAGCCGGGTTTGGAGCGAGCTGAGCCGGGTTTGGAGAGGGCAGAGCCGGGTTTGGAGAGGGCAGAGCCGGGTTTGGAGCGGGTTGAGCCGGGTTTGGAGAGGGCAGAGCCGGGTTTGGAGAGGGCAGAGCCGGGTTTGGAGCGAGCTGAGCCGGGTTTGGAGAGGGCAGAGCCGGGTTTGGAGCGAGCTGAGCCGGTTTGGAGCGGGTAGAGCCGGGTTTGGAGCGAGCTGAGCCGGGTTTAGAGCGAGCTGAGCCGGGTTTGGAGCGGGTAGAGCCGGGTTTAGAGCGAGCTGAGCCGGGTTTGGAGCGAGCGAGCCGGTTTGGAGCGGTTGAGCATGGTTTGGAGCGGGTAGAGCCGGGTTTGGGCGGGTAGAGCCGGGTTTGGAGCGGGTAGAGCCGGTTTAGCCCTGGTTTGGTAGAGCCCAGTTTAGCTCGGGCTGAGCCGGATTTAGCGCAGGTTTGGCCGAGCCGGGTTTAGAGCGAGCTGGGCCGGGTTTGGCGCGGTAGAACCGGGTTGAGCGCGGGCTGAGCAGGATTTAGAGCGAGCCGAGCTGGATTAACGCGAGCCGAGCTGGATTTAACGCGAGCCGAACCGGGTTTAGCCCTGCTCTGGCCGAGCCGAGTTTAGCGCTGCTTTCTTTGGCCGAGCCGAGCTGGATTTTATGTGGAGTTTTATAAGCGCGCCCAGGATTTTATTAGAAAGCTGCGAGGCGCTTTCTTCTTTCTGCCCCCTCTTTTTACGAGAGGAAAAAAAAAAAAAAAAACCACAACCCAGAAGCGAAGAGCGGTGGGAGAACAAAAAAAAAAAAAAAAAACCCAACAAAACGAATAAATGTAAAATGGAGATGTTAAGCGCGGCCACGTCTCTCCCTCTCTCCCCCTGCTCTCTCCTGGCGCTCGGCGGAGTCTGTGAAATTTTAAAAGCGCGGCCGAGTGACAAATATTAACTTTGATCCTGAACTTTCCCGGCCGCTTTAAAGCCGGGCTTGCGGCGGGGCAGCGGCGCAGAAGGCGCGGGGCCGGCCGCCGCCCCGAGCGCCGCTTTCAATTCAGTTCTCATTAAAACTCTCTGGCCGAGCGTCCTGGGCGCCGGCGGAAGCGGCGGGGAAAAGGCGAATTTCCCGGGGTTTTCCTCCCTTCCCGAGCCGGGCTTTTGTCAGGAGAGGATTGCCCGGCGCCGGGGCTGCTCGGAAGCAGCGAAAATGCGGATTGGAAATGTTATTTTATTTATTTATTTTATTTTATTTTATTTTATTTTATTTTATTTTATTTTATTTTATTTTATTTTATTTTATTTTATTTATTCACTTCATTTCATTTTACTTTATTTTATTTTATTTCATTTTATTTTATTTTACTTTATTTTATTTTATTTCATTTCATTTCATTTTACTTTATTTTATTTTACTTTACTTTATTTTATTTTATTTTATTTTACTTTACTTTATTTTATTTTATTTTATTTTATTTTATTTTACTTTATTTTATTTTATTTTATTTTACTCTATTTAATTTTATTTTACTTTATTTTCTCTTACTTTATTCTATTTTATTTTGCATTTTATTTTAGTTTGCTTTATTTTGCGTTGCATTCCATTTCATTTCATTTCATTTTGCATTTCATTTTGCATTTCATTCCATTTCACATTGAGCTCACACTTCATTCCACTTTATTTCATTTTATTTTTCATTTCATTTCCTTTATTTCGTTCCGTTTCCCCCCCGCACCTCCCGGGGTCAATCCCGGCCCTTCGGGCCGCTCCGGGGGGGTTCCCGGGTTATTTTTTTTTTTATTTTTTGGGATATTTCCTTGGATCCCGAGCGCTGCCGTTAATGCGAACCTCGTGCGGAACGGAATCCCGGCTGCTGCGCGGGCTCTGCCGTGGATCGCCGCCTCCCCGAACCCCGAATTTCCATCAAAATCCCCAAAATCCGCCGAGCCCCGAGCCCCGAATTTCCCCAAAATCCGCCGAACCCCGAATTTCCATAAAAAAACCCAAAATCCGCCGAGTCCCGAACCCCGAATTTCCCCAAAATCCGCCGAGTCCCGAACCCCGAATTTCCCCAAAATCCGCCGAACCCCGAATTTCCATAAAAACCCCAAAAATCCGCCCGAGCCCCTCCCCGGCGGATGCGGCCCCGCGCAAATCTCCGCTCCCCAAAATCCCAATTTCGGCGGGGATTGCGGATATTTCGTCATATTTTTGTATTTATTCCTTTTTCTTTTCTTTTTTTTTTTTTTTTTTTTTTTTTTTAATTCATTTTTCGTGCATTTATTTCCTTTTGACGTGTTGTTCTCTTCGGGGTATTTATTAATTCCTGGGGTATTTATTAATTTGGGGGTATTTGTTCCATTTTGGGGTGTTGTTCTCTTCGGGGTATTTATTAATTCCTGGGTATTTATTAATTAATTTCTGGGGTATTTATTAATTTGGGGGTTTTTATCCTTTTTTGGGGTATTTATTCCTTTTTGGGGTGTTGTTCTCGTCGGAGTGTTCATTAATTTCTGGGTATTTATTAATTCCTGGGTTATTAATTCCTTTTGGGGTTATTTCTTCCTCCCTGAGCTATTTATTCCTTTTGGGGTTATTTATTCTTTCAGGCCATTTATTCCTTTTTTGGGGATATTTATTCCTTTGGGGGGTTAATTATTCCTTTGGGGGTTAATTATTCCTTGTGGGCTATTTATTCCTTGGGGACATTTATTCCCTTTTGGGGGTTAATTCCTCTCAGGCCATTTATCCCTTTTTGGGGTTAATTATTCTTTTCGGGATTATTTTATCCTTCCAGGGTATTTATTCCTTTTTGGGGTCAATAATTCCTTTTTTTTTGGAACCATTTCAGGCCCATTATTCCTTTTGGGGATCAATAATTCCTTCCAGGATTTCTTTTTTCCGGCCAGTTAGTTATTCCTTTTTGGGGTCAATAATTCCTTTTGGGATTATTCTTTTTTTCCAGGATATTTATTCCTTTTTGAGGTCAAAAATTCCTTTTTTTTTTTTTTTTTTTTTTTTTGGGCCAAACCCCCCTTTTGGAATTATTGATTTTTCAAGCTGATTGTTCCTTTTTGAGGTTGATAATTCCTTCTTGGGATCAATAATTCCTTTGGGGATTATTTCCTTCTTCCAGGATATTTATCCCTTTCTGGGCTCCCCATTCCTTTTTGGGGTTAATAATTCCTTTTTGAGCTCAATATTTCCTTTTTAGGGTTAATAATTCCTTTTGGGGTCAATAATTCCTTTCGATATCCTTTATTTTCCATCCCATTCACCCCTTTTTGGGCTCAATAATTCCTTTATTTTTGGGCTCAATGATTTCTTTTTGGGGCTCAATAATTCCTTTTTTGGGGCTCCATATTTCCTTTTTGGGCTCAATATTTCCTTTTTAGGGTTAATAATTCCTTTTTGGGGTCAATAATTCCTTTTGGGGGGCTCAATAATTCTTTTTTGGGCTCAATAATTCCTTTATTTGTGCTCGCTAATACCTTTATTTTATGCTCACTAATTCCTTTATTTTATGCTCAATAATTCCTTTATTTTGTGCTCACTAATCTCTCCATCCCATCCCCTCTCCCCGCGGTTTCCGGTTTTCCCATTCCTCTCCCCTCCAGATATTCGTATTTTTTCCCCATCCACTCGGTTCCGTATTTTTCCCCATCCCTTCGATTCCGGATCATTCCCCCACACCCGCTCGATTTCCCGTATTTTTTCCCCATCCCCTCTCGGATTCCCCGTATTTTTTCCCCCATCCCCTCTCGGATTTCCCCGGATCATTTTCCCCACACCCGCTCGGATTTCCCGGATTTTTCCCCACACCCCTCACAGATTTCCCGTATTTTTTCCCCCACCCCTCTCGGATTTTCCCGTATTTTTTCCTCATCCCCTCTCGGATTCCCCGAATTTTTCCCCCACCCCCTCCGGATTTCCCGTATTTTTTCCCCCACCCCCTCTCGGATTTTCCCCGTATTTTCCCCCCACCCCCTCTCGGATTCCCCGGATTTTTCCCACCCCTCTCGGATTCCCCGATCATTTCCCCCACCCACGCGTTTTCCCCCGGATTTTCCCCACCAGCGCGTTTTTCCCCGGATCTTTTCCCACCCCCTCTCGGATTCCCCCGATCATTTCCCCCCACCCTCCGGATTTTCCCCGTATTTTCCCCCCCATCCCCACTCGGATTTCCCCGGATTTTCCCCCCACCCCCTCTCGGATTTTCCCCGTATTTTCCCCCCCATCACCCCACTCGGATTTCCCCGTATTTTCCCCCACCCCACGCGTTTTCCCCCGGATCATTTCCCCCACCCCGCGCGTTTTCCCCCGTATTTTCCCCCACCCCGCGCGTTTTTCCCCTGATCATTTCCCCCACCCCACGCGTTTTTCCCCGGATTTTCCCCCACCCCCTCTCGGATTTTCCCGTATTTTCCCCCACCCCCTCTCGGATTCCCCCGGATCATTCCCCCCACCCCGCGCGTTTTCCCCCTGATTTTTCCCCCACCCCACGCGTTTTCCCCCGTATTTTCCCCCCACCCCCTCTCGGATTCCCCCGGATCTTTTCCCCCCACCCCCTCTCGGATTCCCCCGGATCATTTCCCCCACCCCACGCGTTTTTCCCCGGATTTTCCCCCCACCCCCTCTCGGATTTTTCCCGTATTTTCCCCCATCCCCTCTCGGATTCCCCCGTATTTTCCCCCCACCCCACGCGTTTTCCCCCGTATTTTCCCCCCACCCCACGCGTTTTTCCCGGATTTTCCCCCCCACCCCTCTCGGATTCCCCCGTATTTTCCCCCCACCCCACGCGTTTCCCCCGTATTTCCCCCCCCACCCACGCTGCGTTTCCCGTGTCCCGCAGGCGCTCCGCGGGCGCGCAAGAAGCGCTGCCCTTACTCCAAATTCCAAATCCGCGAGCTGGAGCGCGAGTTCTTCTTCAACGTTTACATCAGCAAAGAGAAGCGGCTGCAGCTGGCGCGCCTGCTGAACCTCAGCGACCGCCAGGTCAAGATTTGGTTCCAGAACCGGCGCATGAAGGAGAAGAAGCTGAGCCGGGACCGCCTGCAGTTCTTCTCGGGGAACCCCCTCCTGTGAGCGGGGGGCGCCCCGAAAACAGGCGGCAGCAACTGCGGGGCGCTGCGGCACCGCGGCCGCTTCATTGCGCATTTAGTGAGGGTTATTGCGCATTTAGTGAGCGTTATGCGCATTATTGAGGGTTATTGCGCATTTATTGAGGGGTTATGGAGGATTTTTTTTTTTTTTTATGATTTATGGTTGTGGGTTTTTTGTTGATTTTTTTTTTTTTGTTGTTGGTGAATTTTTGGTTGATTTTTTGTTGGTTTTTTTTCTTCTTTTCTGGTTAAATTTTTGTGGATTTTTTTGATTTTTTGCTGATTTTTTGTTGATTTTTTGCTGATTTTTTGCTGATTTTTTGCTGATTTTTTGCTGATTTTTGGCTGATTTTTTGCTGATTTTTTGCTGATTTTTTGCTGATTTTTTGCTGATTTTTTGTTGATTTTTTGCTGATTTTTTGCTGATTTTTTGCTGATTTTTTGCTGATTTTTTGTTGATGTTCCTGATTTTTTGTTGGTTTTTTGTTAATTTTTTGCTGATTTTTTGCGGATTTTTTGTTGATCTTTTCCTGATTTTTTTGCTGATTTTTTTGCTGATTTTTTGCTGATTTTTTGCTGATCTTTTCCTGATTTTTTGCTGATTTTTTGTTGATATTTTGCTGATTTTTTGTTGATCTTTTCCTGATTTTTTGCTGATTTTCCTAATTTTTTTCCTGATTTTTTGTTGGGGTTTTTTTTGTTATTTTTTTGTTGATTTTTTCTGATTTTTTTCTTGTTTATATTTTTGTTGGTTTTTTGCTGATTTTTTGTTGATTTTTTTCCTGATTTTTTGTTGATTTTTTGTTGATTTTTTCCTGATTTTCCTGATTTTTTTCCCGATTTTTTGTTGGTTTTTTGCTGATTTTTTTTTTGCTGATTTTTTGCTGATTTTTTTCTGATTTTTTGCTGATTTTTTGCTGATTTTTTTGTTGATTTTTTCCTGATATTTCCTGATTTTCCTGATTTTTTCCTGATTTTTTGTTGCTTTTTTGTTAAATTTTGTTGATTCTTTGCTGAGTTTTTTCCTGATTTTCCTGATTTTTTGCTGATTTTTGGCTGATTTTTTTGCTCATTTTCCTGATTTTTTTGCTATTTTTTGTTGGTTTTTTGTTAATTTTTTCAACATTTTTTGCTGATTTTTTCCTTGGGGTTTTTTTTTGTTAATTTTTGTTGATTTTTTGCTGAATTTTGTTGGTTTTTCTTGATTTTTTTTTTTGCTGATTTTTTTCTTGGTTTTTTCTGTTAATTTTTGTTGATTTTTTGCTGAATTTTGTTGATTTTTCTTGATTTTTTTTTTGCTGATTTTTTTCTTGGTTTTTTCTGTTAATTTTTGTTGATTTTTTGCTGATTTTTGCTGATTTTTTGCTGATTTTTGCTGATTTTTTGCTATTTTTGGTTGATTTTTTCTTGGCTTTTTGTTAACTTTTTGCTGATTTTTTGCTGATTTTTTCCTAATTTCTCTTTGGTTTTTTTGCTGATTTTTTGCTGATTTTTTGCTGATTTTTTGCTAATTCTTTGTTCAATCTTTGCTGAGTTTTTGTCGGTTTCTTAAATTATTTGTGTTGATTTTTCTGTTGATTTAAAAATTATTTTGGGTTGGATTTTTTTTGGTTGAATTTTTGTCGCTTTTTGGTCGATTTTTTTTGTTGATTTTTTTCCTGTTTTTAAATTATTTTTTTCTGTTATTTTTACTGATTTTTGTTGGGTTTTTTTTGCCGGCTCTTTTGTTGATTTTTTTCCTAATTTTTTTTTAAATTTTTTGTTCATTTTTTTTAAATTTCGCTTAATTTTCCGCTGATTTTTTTTAATTATAATTTCTGTTGTTTTTTGTTCTTCTCCCCCCCAATTTCAAGGACTTGAAATCCCTGGATTTTATTTAATTTTATTTTTTCCCCTTTTATTTTTTCCCTCCCCACCCTGGACAGGTCGTGATTCCTTTTTTTTTTTTTTTTAATTTGTTATTTTATATATATATATAATTATTATTATATTATAATATTATTATTATTATTATTTTTATTTTCCTTCTCCTTCAGGCACACGGGAATTTCTAATTCAAACCCTGGAGATCCCAAAATCCCCAAAATCCCCACAGCCCCAAAAAAGGAGAATTCCCACCCAAAAATAAATTTTAAAAATTCCCAAAATCGGGAGATTTGGGGCAGAAAATCCGCTTTGTACAGAAATCCCGCCGCGCTTCGCGTTTCTATTCTGAATTAATTCGGGATTTGGGGCGGGAAAAGGGAGGAAAAAAAACCCCAAAAATCCCGGGAAAAGGTGAAAAATAAAAACCTGGAATTGCGCGGGTGGAGTGGGAGCTGCTCAGGATTCCGGGATGGAAAATAAAGAGCGGGAGCGGCCGCGCCTGGATGGGAATTTGGGAAATGGGAATGAACCGGGAATAAACGGGGAATGATCCGGGAATGAACGGGGAATGATCGGGAATGATCCTGGAATGATCCGGGAATGATCCGGGAATGATCCGGGAATGATCTGGGAATGATCCGGGAATGAACGGGGAATGAACGGGGAATGATCCGGGAATGATCCGGGAATGATCCGGGAATAGAAACGGGGAATGATCGGGAATGAACGGGAATGATACGGGGAATGATGGATGATCCGGGAATGAAACCGGGAATGATCCGGGAATGAACGGGGAATGATCCGGGAATGATCGGGGAAGAAGATCGGGAATGATCCGGGAATGAACGGGAATGAACGGGGAATGATCCGGGAATGATCCGGGAATGAACGGGGAATGATACGGGAATGATCCGGGAATGAACGGGGAATGAAACGGGGAATGATCCGGGAATGATCGGGGAATGATCCGGGAATGATCCGGGAATGATCCGGAATGAACGGGAAGAAACATATGAAACCGGGAATGATCCGGGAATGATCCGGATGACGGGAATGATCCTGGGAAATGGATGAACGGTGGGAATGATCCGGGGAATGATCCGGGAATGATGAAGTGGGAATGATCCGGAAGGAGAATGAATCCGGGAATGATCCGGGAATGATAACGGGGAATGATCGGGAATGATCGGGAATGAACGGGGAATGATCCGGGAATGACACGGGAATGATCCGGGAATGATCCGGGAATGATCCGGGAATGAACGGGGGGAATGATCCGGGAAGAATGAACGGGGAATGATCCGGAATGACGGAATGATCCGGGAATGATCGGGAATGATCCGGAATGAACGGGGAATGATCCGGGAATGAACGGGGAATGATCGGGAATGATCCGGGAATGAACGGGGAATGAACGGGGAATGATCCGGGAATGAACGGGGAATGATCGGGAATGATCCGGGAATGATCCGGGAATGACCGGGGAATGATCCGGGAATGATCCGGGAATGACGGGAATGATCCGGGAATGATCCGGGAATGAATCGGGAATGAATCCGGGGAATGATCCGGGAATGAACGGGGAATGATCCGGGAATGATACGGGAATGATCCGGGAATGATCGGGAATGATCCGGGAATGATCGGGAATGATCCGGGAATGAACGGGGAATGATCCGGGAATGAACGGGGAATGATCCGGGAATGATGGGAATGCGGGAATGATCCGGGAATGAACGGGGAATGATCCGGGAATGATCCGGGAATGAACGGGGAATGATCGGGAATGATCGGGAATGATCCGGGAGATAGAACGGGGAATGATCCGGGAATGATCCGGGAATGAACGGGGAATGATCGGGAATGACCGGGAATGATCGGGAATGATCCGGGAATGATCGGGAATGACGGGAATGATCCGGGAATGAACGGGGAATGATCGGGAATGAACGGGGAATGATCGGGAATGAACGGGGAATGATCCGTGGGAATGATCCGGGAATGAAGCGGGGAATGATCCGGGAATGAACGGGAATGATCGGGAATGAACGGGGAATGATCCGGGAATGATCGGGAATGATACGGGGAATGATCCGGGAATGAACGGGGAATGATCGGGAATGATCCGGGAATGATCGGGAATGAACGGGGAATGATCCGGGAATGACGGGGAATGAACCGGGAATGATCCGGGAATGATCCGGGAATGAACGGGAATGAATCGGGAATGATCCGGGAATGATCGGGAATGATCCGGGAATGAACGGGGAATGATCCGGGAATGAACGGGGACATGAACGGGGAATGATCGGGATAATGATCGGGAATGATCCGGGAATGATCGGGGAATATGAACGGGGAATGATCCGGGAATGATGGAGATCGGGGAATGATCCGGGAATGAACGGGGAATGATCCGGGAATGAATCGGGGAATGATCCGGGAATGAACGGGGAATGATCCGGGAATGATCGGGAATGATCGGGATGATGGAATGACGGGAATGATCCGGGAATGATCGGGAGAATGATCCGGGAATGATCCGGGAATGATCGGGAATGATCCGGGAATGATCGGGAATGATCGGGAATGATCCGGGAATGATCCGGGAATGATCCGGGAATGATGGAATACGGGGAATGATCCGGGAATGATCCGGGAATGAGAACGGGAATGATCCGGGAATGATCCGGGAATGATCCGGATCATTTATTCTTATTTTATTCTTATTTTATTCTTATTTTTACTCTTATTTTATTCTTAATTTTATTCTCATTTTATTTTCATTTTATTCTTATTTTATTGGGGTTTTTTTCTCTTCTTCTCCTTATTCTTATTCTTCTCCTTTTCCTCTTTTCCTTAATTTTATTTTTAATTTTATCCCTAATTTTATCTTTAGTTTTATCCCTATCCTCACCCTTCTTTTATTATTTTTATAATTATTTATTAATCATTTTATGACCATTTTTGGCCCTTTAATCCCTCCCCGCTTGAATTTTTTCACCACTTAAAATCAAAATAAATTTTTTTTTGTTGTTTGTTTGTTTTTTTTTTTGTTTTAACCTTTCCAGGAACTCTCTCTCCCTTTCCAAAACCAATTAAAAATAATAAAAAATAATTAGAAATAATGACAAATAATTAGAAATAATTTTTTAAAATTAGAAATTATTAAAAATAATTAGAAATTATTGGAAATAATTAGAAATTATTAGAAATAAATAGAACTAGTTAAAAATAATTAGAAATAATTTTAAAAAAAATTAGAAATAATTAAATATAATTAGAAATAATTAGAAATAATTAGAAATAATTAAAAATAATTAAAAATAATTAGAAATATAGAAATAATTTTTAAAATTAGAAATAATTAGAAATCATTTTTTAAAATTAGAAATAATTAAAAATAATTTGAAATAATTAAAAAATTAGAAATAATTAGAATTATAAATAAATTTAGAAATAATTAAAATTAGAAATAATATTAAAATAATTAGAAAAATTAGAAATAATTAGAAATAATTAAGAAATATATTTTAAAAAATTAGAAATAATTAGAAATAATTTAAAATAATTAGAAATAATTAGAATTATTAGAAATAATTAGAAATATTTTAAATTAGAAATAATTAAGTATTAAAATAATTAGAAATAATTAAAATAATTAAAATAATTAAAATATTAGAAATAATTAGAAATAATTAAAATAATTAGAAATAATTTAAAATATTAGAAATAATTAGAAATAATTTTTAAAATAAAATAATAAATAATTAAAATAATTTAAAATAATTAAATATCAGAATAATTAGAAATAATTTAAAAGAAATAAACATTAGAAAATAATTAAAATAATAATAAAAATATAATAAATAATTAGAAATAATTAAAAAATAAACAATTCGATAATAGAATAATTCGAATAATTGGAAATAATTAAAAATTCAGCGGCCATGCCGCCAAATCGGGGCGGAAATTCCGAATTTCGCCCTCAGTCAAATGCAAAGTCAAGTCCTGCAAATCCCGGCAAGTTCAATCCCGGCCGCCGCCGCCAAAAAGGGAATTTTTTTCCCCTTTTTGTTGTTTTATTTTCGGTTTTTGTTGTTGTTTTCCCCGCGCTCGGGGAGGACAAAGGAGCGGCGGGCGCGCTCTGGGGTCAAATGCGCCCATCCCGCTTTGATGGGCTCGGGGGCGAGGAAAGGGCAGGAAAAGCCCGAAATTCCAAATTCCCGAGGGCGCCGAGCCGCTGCTTAGACCCGGAGAAAAGAATAAAAACTGAGAAAAGCAAAGAGGCCTGGAAGAAATACAAATTAAAGTCAAAATAACAGCAAAAGAAATTAAAAAACCGCAAAATAACACCGAAATAAATGCAAATTAAATCTAAAATAACGCAAATTAAATCCAAGTTAAACCGAAATGCCACAATAAATCCAAATTAAATTCAAAATACACAAAGAAATTTAAAAAAACCCCAAAATAACACGAATAAAGCCAAATGAAATCTAAATAAATGCAAATTAAATCCGAATTAAACCGAAAATAACCCCAAATAATGCCAAATTAAATCCAAAAATAAATACAAATTAAATCCAAATTAAACCGAAAATAACCCCAAAATAAAGCCAAATTAAATCCAAAATAAACCCCAAAATAAATCCAAAAATAAACCCAGAATAAACCAAAATAAATCCAAATTAAATCCAAAATAAACCCCAAAATGAATCCAAAAATAAACCCCAAATGAATCCAAAAATAAACCCAGAACAACACCAAAATAAATCCAAAATAAATCCAAATTAAATCCAAAATAAACCGCAAAATAACCCCAAAATCAATCCAAAATAATACAAATTAAATCCAAAATAACCCCAAAATAAATCCAAAGTAAAACGAAAATAATCCCAAAATAAATCCAAAATAAATCCAAAATAAACCCCAAAATAAATCCAAATTAAATCCAAAATAACCCCAAAATAAATTTTGAGTTATTTCGCTTTATTTCTATTTATTTCTCTTCCTTTCCCTTTTTTTTTCTGCATTTTTCTTTATTTCTCTTTTTCTCTTTATTCCTCTGTATTTCTCTTTATTTCTCTTTATTCCTCTGTATTTCTATTTATGTACCTTTATTTCTCATATTTCTCTTTATTTATCTTCGGTTTTGCCGCCTCTGTTGGACCCAAAAGCTGAAAAAAAAAAAAAAAAAAATTCCGTTTTCAGAGGGGGGAAAAATGAAAATAAAGAGGGAGCTCGGAGGCCGGGAAAAAAAAACGGGGGAAAGCAAAATAAAGCAAAATAAATGAAGGAAAATAAGAAAAAAATCCCAAAAAGGTGAAAATGATAAGAAAAAAGTGGAAAAGAAAGGAAGAAAAAATATTGAGAAGAACAGAAAAGGTAAGAAAAGCGGAAATAAATGGGGTTTAAAAGCGGAAATAAAGCATGAATATTTAAGAATAATTTAAAAAAAAAAGAAGAAGGAGAAAAAAAAGAAGAAAAAAAGAAGAAAAATAAAAGAAGAAAAAAAAAAAAAAAAAAGAAGAAAATGGGGGAACAAAAGGAAAAGCAGACCCCCCCAAAAAAAATCCGGGAAACTGAGAAAAAATAACGCCAAGAAAAAGCAAAGATAGATATTTTTTAATCCCGGAATTTAAAAAATAAAAGCCCAAAACGGGGAGAAAAAAAGGAAAAAAAAAATACCAAAATAGAGCAAAAAATAAAAAAATCCCCAAAATCCCAAATAAAGCCAAGCCCTCCCCAAATCCCCAAAACCCGAAATAAACCCAAATAAACCCGAAAAAATAAATGCAAATAAACCCAAATAAACCCGAATAAATAAAACCCAAACAAAACCCAAACAAACCCGAATAAATAAACCCGAATTAAACCCGAATAAAAAAAACCCAAACAAACCCAAATAAATAATCCCAAACAAACCCAAACAAACCCAAATAAATAAACCCAAATAAACCCGAATAAACCCAAATAAATAAACCCGAATAAACCCAAATAAACCCAAATAAACCCAAATAAATAAACCCAAATAAATAAATCCGAATAAACCCAAATAAATAAACCCGAATAAACCCAAACAAACCGAAATAAATAACCCCAAACAAACCCGAATAAACCCGAATAAACAACCCCAAACAAACCCGAATAAACCGAATAATAACCCCAAACAAACCCGAATAAACCCGAATAAATAACCCCAAACAAACCCGAATAAACCCGAATAAACAACCCCAAACAAACCCGAATAAACCCGAATAAACAACCCCAAACAAACCCGAATAAACCCGAATAATAACCCCAAACAAACCCGAATAAACCCGAATAAACAACCCCAAACAAACCCGAATAAACCCGAATAAACAACCCCAAACAAACCCGAATAAACCCGAATAAACAACCCCAAACAAACCCGAATAAACCCGAATAAACAACCCCAAACAAACCCGAATAAACCCGAATAAACAACCCCAAACAAACCCGAATAACCCGAATAAACAACCCCAAACAAACCCGAATAAACCCGAATAAACAACCCCAAACAACCAGAATAAACCCGAATAAACAACCCCAAACAAACCCGAAAACACGAACCGAATAAACAACCCAAACAAACCCGAAAAACCCGAAAAACAACCCCAAACAACCCGAAAAACCCGAATAAACAACCCCAAACAAACCCGAATAAACCGAATAAACAACCCAAACAAACCCGAATAAACCCGAATAAACAACCCCAAACAAACCCGAATAAACCCGAATAAACAACCCAAACAAACCGATAAACCCGAATAAACAACCCAAAAACCGATAAACCCGAATAAACAACCCCAAACAAACCCGAATAAACCCGAATAAACAACCCCAAACAAACCCGAATAAACAACCCCAACCCGACCCCGACCCGACCCCGACCCGAGGGTTTTGGAGCCGGAAGGGCCGCGGGACAAAGGCGCCGTCTAGACAGGAGCCATAAAGCCGGCCCTAAACACAGACCCGAAACACAGACCCTAAAGCCAGTCAGATCCTAAACCCGGCCCTAAAGCAGACCCGAAACACAGACCCTAAACACAGACCCGAAACACAGACCCGAAACACAGACCCTAAACACAGACCCTAAAAGCCAGTACAGATCCTAAACCGGCCCTAAAGCAGACCCGAAACACAGACCCGAAACACAGACCCAAACACAGACCCGAAACACAGACCCTAAACACAGACCCTAAACACAGACCCGAAACACAGACCCGAAACACAGACCCGAAACACAGACCGAAACCCGGCCCTAAAGCAGACCCTAAAGCCGGCCCTAAAGCCGGCCAGACCGAAACACAGACCCTAAAGCCAGTCAGATCCTAAACCCGGCCCTAAACACAGACCTAAAGCCAGACCGGCCTAAAGCAGACCCTAAAGCCAGTCAGATCCTAAACCAGCCAGACCCGAAACACAGACCCTAAACCCGGCCCTAAAGGCAGACCCGAAAACACACGACCCGAACACACAGACCCGAAACACAGACCCGAAACACAGACCCTAAAGCCAGCCCTAAACACAGACCCGAAACACAGACCCGAAAACCCGACCCTAAAGGCAGACCTAAAGCCAGCCTGGCCCTAAAGCCGGTTCTAAAGGCAGACCCTAAAGGGAACCCAGTCCTAAAGGCAGACCCTAAACCAGACCCTAAACCCAGACCCTGAACCAGACCCTAAACCCAGACCCTGAACCAGACCCTAAACCCGGCCAGACCCCAAACCCGGCCCTAAAGGCAGACCCTAAAGGGAACCCGGTCCTAAAGCTGTCCCTAAAGCCAGACCCTAAACTCAAACCCTAAAGGGAGCCCGGACCCTAAAGCCAGACCCTAAACTGAGCCAGACCCTAAAGCCAGACCTAAAGCCAGACCCTAAACTGAGCCAGACCCTAAACTGAGCCAGACCCTAAAGCCAGACCCTAAAGCCAGACCCTAAACTGAGCCAGACCCTAAACTGAGCCAGACCCTAAAGCCAGACCCTAAAGCCAGACCCTAAACTGAGCCAGACCCTAAACTGAGCCAGACCCTAAAGCCAGACCCTAAAGCCAGACCCTAAAGCCAGACCCTAAACTGAGCCAGACCCTAAACTGAGCCAGACCCTAAAGCCAGATTCTGAAGCCGGCCCTAAACACCAGACTCTAAACCAGACCTAAACCGGACCCTAAAGCGAACCAGACCCTAAACCCGACCCTAAAGTGAACCCAGACCCTAAAGTGAACCCAGCCCTAATCCAGACCTAAACTGGCCTAAACCCAGACCCTAAAATGAACCATGGACCCTAAAGCCAGACCCTAAACCCGAACCCTAAATCAGATCCTAAATGAACCAGACCCAAACCCGACCCCAATCCCGACCCAGACCCAAACCCGACCCAAACCCGACCCCAGACTCCCAAACCCGACCCCAGACCCGACCCAATCCCGACCCCAGACCCCAAACCCGACCCCAAACCCAATCCGACCCCAGACCCCAAACCCGACCCAAACCCGACCCCAAACCCGACCCAGACTCCCAAACCCGACCCCAAACCCGACCCCAAACCCGACCCCAAACCCGACCCCAACCCGACCCCAGACCCCAAACCCGACCCAAACCCGACCCCAAACCGACCCCAATCCCGACCCCAGACCCCAAACCCGACCCCAAACCCGACCCAATACCCGACCCACCCCAATCCCGACCCCAAACCCACCCCAAACCCGACCCAAACCCGACCCAACCCGACCCCAGACCCACAAACCCGACCCCAATCCCGACCCCAAACCCGACCCCAAACCCGACCAACGACCCAATCCCGACCCCAGACCCCAAACCCGACCCCAATCCCGACCCCAATCCCGACCCCAGACCCAAACCCGACCCCAATCCCGACCCCAATCCCGACCCCAGACCCAAACCGACCCCAGACCCCAATCCCGACCCCTATCCCACCCAGACCCCTATCCGACCCCAGACCCCAATCCCGACCCCAGACCCAATCCCGACCCCAGACCCCAATCCCGACCCCAATCCGACCCCAGACCCCGACCCCAGACCCCAATCCGACCCCAACCCGACCCAATCCCGACCCCAATCCCGACCCCAGACCCCAATCCCGACCCCAGACCCAATCCCGACCCCAGACCCCAATCCCGACCCAATCCCGACCCCAGACCCGACCCCAATCCCGACCCAATCCCGACCCCAAACCCAGCCCGGTTTTCGCAGCCCCCGCCCCTTTTAATCCCATTTTCCCTCAATTTTTCCCCATTTCCCCCCCCCATTTTTTCCTATTTTTTCCCCATTCCCCCCATTTTTTTTTCCTATTTTTTTTCCATTTCCCCCCCAAATTTTTCTTATTTTCTTCCCATTTTCCCCTAATTTTCCCCCATTTTTTGTGCCCCTTTCCCCCCATTTTTTCTCCATTTCATTCCCATTTTTCTCCTTTTTTCCCCCCTTTAATTCACATTTCCCCCTTTTTTTTTTCCTCATTTTCTCCCTTATTTTCCTCATTTCCCCCCGGCCCTGAATCCCCAGCTCGAGTTCAAAGTTGTTTATTTTGATTTTATTTTATTTGTTTTATTTTTTTTTTCCCCCGCAGGAAAATCCTTTTGGGGCTGTAAACCGCGAATTTATGGGGCGGGGAATAAAAGGGGAAAAAAGGGAAAAAAAAAAGGGAAAAAAAAAGGGAAAAAAAAGGAAAAAAGGGAAAAAGGGAGAAAAAAGGAGAAAAAAAGGGAAAAAAGGGAGAAAAAAGGGAAAAAAAGGGGAAAAAGGGAAAAATGAGAAAAAAGGAAAAAAGGGAAAAAAAAGGGAACAGGCACGGGCGGAACCGCGCCAAAAAAAATCCCAAAAATTCAAAATATTCGGATTTTTCCTCCAAATCCCCGCGGTTGGGGCGGAAAAAAAGGGAATTTTTTGTCTTTGAACTTCGGCCGAGTCAAGGGCGGCCCCAAAATCGCGGAATTTTCCCCCAAAAGCGCCCGCGGGACCCGCTGGGAATTTTTCCTTCCCGTTTTTTTTTCTAATCGGGATTAATTCCGGGTTGAATTTCTGGCGGGTTTGTTGTTTAAAAAACTTTATTTTTCTGGTTTAATTTCTATTTTTAAATTATTTTTTATCTATTATTTTTATAATTTTTATCTATTTTTTAATATTTTTAATATATTTTTATCTATTATTTTTATATTTTTACCTATTATTTTTATCTATTTTTTTTTTACCTATTATTTTTATCTATTCTTTTTATATTATTTATACTTTATTTTTCTATTTTTATCTATTAATTACATTTTTATTTTCTGCATTATTTATATCGGATTTCACATCTTATTTCTATATTATATATATTTATATTATTTATATAATTTTTATGTATTATTTATAAACTATTTTATCTATTATTTATTATTTAGATATTATTTTAATTCTTCGTTGTCGTTCCTATTTTTTATTCCTGATTTTTTTTCCTATTTTCTATTTTTTTCTTTATTCCTATCTTTTATTCCTTTTTTAATTTCTCTTTTTTTAAAAAAAAAAAAGAAAACCTGGGGCTTAATTTTTTTTTTTATTATTATTTTTAATTCCCATGTTACCCTTAATTCCTTTTAATCCCTATTTTCTATTCCATTTCTTAACCCCTATTTTTTTAAATTCCTTTTTTTTTTCCAAAACCCCATTTATTTTTTTAATTCCTATTTTTTCCCCCTCGTTCCCAGCGCGTAAATAAATAAAGAGAATTGAATAAAGAAAGCGAGAAATAAATAAATTATTAGAGAAATAAAGAAATCGCTAAATATGGAATTAAATAGAAAAATATGGAATTAAATAGAAAAATATGGAATTAAATAGAAAAATATAGAATTAAATAAAAATATAGAATTAAATAGAAAAATACAGAATTAAATAGAAAAATATAGAATTAAATAGAAAAAATATCGAATTAAAGAGAAAAATATAGAATTAAATAGAAAAAATATCGAATTAAATAGAAAAACATAGAATTAAATAGAAAAATATAGAATTAAATAGAAAAAATATAGAATTAAATAGAAAAATATAGAATTAAATAGAAAAAATATGGAATTAAATAGAAAAATATGGAATTAAATAGAATAAATATAGAATTAAATAGAAAATATAGATTTAAATAGATAAATAAAATCAATTAAAAACACCCACAAAATAATAATAAAAATAAATCTACAGCCCCAAAAATTCAAATTACGGCCCCAAAAAAAGGAGAACGGGGGCGAGGACCCCGCGGGGATTTGGGGGCTGCACAAAGGGTTAAAAAAAAGGAGAAAAAAAGGGGAAAAAAGGGGAAAAAAGGGGAAAAAAATCCCAATTTCCGCGGATTTTCCCCAAAATGGCGGCGGCGGCTGCGGCGCAGATGGGAGAGAAGAATTCCCAAAAAAAAAAAATCAAAAAAAGAGACAAAAAAAGCGATTTTTGGAGGAGGAAAAAGCTCAAAAAAAAGACCAAAAATCAAATTATGAACGAGGAATGAACGGGGGCGCGAGGAGAGCGGGAAATTGGGGGGAAATTGGGGAAAAATTGGGGAAAATCGGGGAAAAAATTGGATTTTTTTTCCCTTGGCTGCTGCCGAGCCGGGCCCTGATCAAAACCGGCTGCGAGGGGAAAAAAAAAAAAAGAGAGAAAAAAAGAGAAAAAAGCTCCGGGATCCTCGGAGAGACGGAAAAGGAGGGGGAAAAAAGAATAAAAAATTCAATTTATTGCGGGAATTTGGGGTCAGCCCGCGCGAATTCCGCGTCTCCCTCCGAATCGGCCACAAAATTCCGATTTTCGGCCCCAAAATTCCGATTTTTCGGCCCCAAAATTCCGATTTTTGCCCTCGAATCTTGAGAAGGAATTCAGTTGTTCCCTTGGCGTTTTGGGGGAAAAAATCAATTATTCCTCTCGGATCTTAAAAAATAGCAATTATTCCTTTTAAATATTAAAAGAAATTAAATTATTCCTTTCAAATATTAAAAAAATCAATTATTCCTTTCAAATATTAAAAAAAAAATCAATTATTCCTTTCAAATGTTAAAAAAAATCAATTGTTGCCTTTAAGTCTTATAAAAATATCAATTGTTGCCTTTAAATCTTATAAAAATGTCAATTATTTCCTTTAAATCTGATAAAAATATCAATTGTTCCCTTCGAATCTTCCCCAAAAATCAGTTACCCCTTTAAAAAAATCAATTTTCTCCTTCGAATATTAAAAATATCAATTATTCCCTTCAAATCTTAATTAAAAAAATCCGATTTTTCCTTAAAAAGGGCAATTTCCTCCCTCGAGTCTGAAAACCAATCCGTTTTCCCTTTATAATCTTTAATAAAAAAAAATCAATTTTCCCTTTAAAACCCTTTTAAAAATGTCATTTATTCCCTTTAAAGGGGATTTTTTGGGGCTCGAAATTCAATTTATTCCCATTGGACCGCGGGCAGCAATGCGGGAAAAAAAAATAAATAAAATAAGAAAAATAATTTTTAAATGAAAATAAAATTAGTCGGAATAAAGAATAAAGAATAAAGAATAAAGAATAAAGAATAAAGAATAAAGAAATAAAGAATAAAGAATAATTTAATACCGCCACACCTTTGGCTGGGCGCTCAAGGTGCGAAATTCTCATTTTTCGGGAATTTTTTCCCATTTCCCGCGAGGTTTTTTTGGGAATTCCGGCGCCAAATCCCGATTGCCCCAAAAATGAGAATTTTGAGGGAAAAAAAAATCATTTTCCTCTCTCCAGATGGAGGAAAAAATGGGAATTTTGGGTTTTTTTTCCCCGATTTTCCGCAGTTTTCGCCGTTCCCCGCCCGCTCCTCGCCTCGGGTTTTATTTTATTTTTAATTGGGTTTAATTCTTTTTACACTTTATTAACCGAAGCCCGCGTTTGGCCAATAAAAATGTGACAAAACCTCCAAATAATCGGAATTTCCGCCGGGCTCCCGCATTTCCCCACCTCCGTCAGCAGCGAGGAAAAAAAAAATCACATTTTAATTTATTTATTGAAGCTTGAAAGACGGGGATTAAACCCCCAAAAAAATCCGATTTTTTTTTTTTTTTTTGCTATTTTTGGGGGGTTTTTTAAATTTTTTTTTTATTATTTTTTGGGGGATGCAGCGTCGGGGTGGGAGGTGAAATAAAAATCGCTTTTCAAGAATTTAAAATCGCTCCCCATAATTCCCTAATTCCGCGGATTTGGGTTCGCCGGCGGCGCAGGAAGCAGCGATTGTAAAATTTGATGGATTTCTGGCGCTGAGAGTTTTCGGTTTCTGAGCCAACAAATAAAATAAAAAAAAAAGGCGTTGAGGGGTTTTATTTCGGTTTTTTTTTTTTTTTTTTCCCCTTTTTATTTTATTTTTTTGGCGTCGCTGGTTTTGTTCTCCCCCCGCCCCCGGGGTCATAAATCAGAATTATTTCCGGCGCTGAGGAGGAAAAAAAAAAAATAAATACAAATTTAAGGTGATCGTTAAAGCCGCGGAACAACTTCCTAGGAAGGGGGGAAAAAAAATGGGATTTTGTCGTAAAAAATGGGGATAAAACTGGGGAAATTCGGGGGGGAGTGGGGATTAAATAGGGGGAGTCGAGGGGGGAAAATGGGATTTAAAAAGGGAAATTTTTTGGGGGGGAAATCAGAATAAATATGGGGAAATTTTGGGGAAAAATCAGAATAAAACGGGAATTTTGGGGGGGGAAATCAGAATAAAATAGGGAAATTTATTGGGGAAAAATCAGAATAAAATATGGGGACATTTTGGGGGGAAAATCAGAATAAATATGGGGAATTTTTGGGAAAAATCAGAATAAATATGGGAATTTCGGGCGGAAAATCAGAATAAAATAGGGAAATTTATTGGGGAAAAATCAGAATAAATATGGGGAAATTTGGGGGGGAAAATCAGAATAAAACAGGGGAAATTGAGGGGAAAATACGGATATAATGGGATTATTAAAGCCGCCAAACAGCTTCCTAGAATTGAATATTTGCCATGGAAAAATCGGAATAAAAATGGGAAATTTTTGGGGAAAAAAAAAAAAAAACCAAAACCGAGGAGCGCTGGGGAAATAATTAAAAAACGGGGAAAGGAATAAAATTAAATTAATTAATTGGGATTTTAATTTGGGGATTGGGGGCAAATTCCGCTTTTTTGGGGCCTTTTGGGAGGCGAAAATTCCATTTTTTTTCGGGTTTTATTGGACAAAATCCCCTGAAGTTGCCCCAAAATTTGTCCCTTAACCCCAGCGAGCTGAGGATGGGAAAAATCCGATTTTTTTTTTAGGGTTTATTGGTAAAAATCCGCCCGAATTTGGCCCAAAAAGGGAAAAATTCTGATTTTTCCCAATTTTTTTTTGGCCTAAACCGCCTCAAAACTTCTCCCGCATCTCCAAGGGGACAAAAAAAAGGGAAAATTCTTTTTTTCCCCCATTTTTAGCCCCAAAAAAGCGGCGGGATTGGGCCGGAATTCCCGGGAATTCCCTGAAATTCCCCGCGCTCCCTTTAGGGTTTTTTTCCCGGCATTTTCGGGATTTATTCCCAGAATTAATTTTTTTATCCCAGTTTTTAATTTGCCGGAATTTCAACCAAAATTCCTCCCCTTTATTCCCCATCCAAAAAAAAAAAAAAAAAAAAAAAAAAAAAAGCGAATCCCGAGGAAATCCCAGCTCGTAATTGAGGAATAATTTGATTTTTTTATTATTTATTCTTCTCTGAACCTGACCTGAAACCTTCCAAAAATGGCAAAATCCGCCCCAAATTCGCATTTTCTAAAAAATGACATTTTCAGCGCTTTTTTTTCCCCTTTTCCCCACCCATTTTTGTGGCAGTTCTCCAGCGTGGAGGAGAAAATTCAAATTATTTCCACGGCTCTGGGCGGATTTTTTGTATTTCCGTCCAAGCGGGAGGAGAGGGCGAAAAAAATCGGGAAAAACTCCGGGATAAAGAGCGAAAAAATGGGGGGAAAATTCAATTTATTGTCCAGGCAAACAGCGCGGCGTCAGATTTTTATTTCTCAAAAATGAGCGGAAATTCAAAATTGAAAAATTCGGACTAAAAATCAAATCGTGGGGGGAAAAAATTAAATTAAAAGAGAGGAGGAGATGGAAATAAAAATCAAACTACGGGGGGAAATGGAAATAAAAATCAAACCGGAGGGGAAAAATAATAAAATTAAAGGGGGGAAAATGGTAATAAAAATCAAAGCAGCGGGAAAAAATAAAATTAAATGGGGGAAATAAGGAAATAAAAATCAAAGCAGCGGGAAAAATAAAATAAAATTAAAAGGGGGAAATAATGGAAATAAAAATCAAACCGTGGGGAAAAAATCAAATTAAATGGGGAAATAATGGAAATAAAAATCAAACCGTGGGGAAAATATAAAATTAAAAGGGGGGAAATAATGGAAATAAATAAAAATCAAACGGCGGGGAGAAAAAATCAAATTAAAAGGGGGAAATAATGGAAATAAAAACCAAATCGTGGGGAAAAAATCAAATTAAAGGGGGAAATAATGGAAATAAAACTGAAACCGTGGGGAAAAATTCAAACTAAAGGGGGAAATAATGGAAATAAAAATGAAACCGTGGGGGAAAAATCAAATTAAAGGGGGAAATAATGGAAATAAAAATGAAACCGGGGGAAAAAATCGAATTAAATGTGAAAAATAATGGAAATAAAAATGAAACCGTGGGGAAAAAAATCAAATTAAACGGCGGCGGGAGGGGAAAAAAAAGCGAAATAAACTCGGCGCTCGGGCCGGGCTCTCATTTCGCCGCCCATAAAGAGGAAAATTCGCTCCCAAACTCCGCTTTTATCCCGCGCGCCGCAAATTGAGGCGGAATTTTCGCGGCCCCATAAACGCGAGCGGTTCCGCTGCCAGCCCCCAAGGGAGGCCATAAAATCGCTTTTTTTTTTTGGTTTTTTTTTCCTTTTTTTTTATATATTTTTCCCCCTTTTTTTTTTTTGTTCCGCGGGAACCAAATGGCGCCGGAATGCGCCGGGCCCGAAAGGGGATTTGGGGATTTTTTGGGGGGATTTTTGGGGGATTTTGGGGCCATTTCACGGGCGGGGATTTTACGGCCGCGGCTTTGGGGGAATTTGGGAATTTGGGAATTTCTTTGGGAAGGCGCCGTGGGAAGCGCTTTGCCCCGAACCGTCACAAATCGCCCCGGACGGTCAAGTTCCACTTCTCGGGTTTATTTTTTCCCCTCTACCATTTCTTTCTTTTCTCCTCCCCCTCCGTTTAATTTTATTTTTCCTTCGTTCTTTCTCCCTTTTTTTATTAATTTTTCCCCCCGTTTTTTCCTCTTCTCCCCCGCTTTTTGTTGGTTTTTTTGTGGGTTTTTTTTTTTGCGTTTTCTTTTTGTTTCCCTTGGAAGTGACTCTGAACCCGCCTCTTTCTGCCCCGTAATGATCTTGAAATTCCCGGCCTATTTCCCCTTTTTTTTTTTTCCCCCATTTTTTCTCCATTTTTCCCCATTTTTTCTCCATTTTCCCAATCCCCGAACGCTGGGGAAAATCCCCCCATCTCAATTCCGGCGCGATTTAGGAATGGAAATGGAAATAAAGGCGGAGGCCACGGTGAAAACTCCAATTCCGGCGATTTTCGGCATCAAATTTGCACTGGGAAATTAAAAATTAAAAAAAAAAAACCCAAACAACTTGAGCTGCCCTCGAAGGGAATTGCGCAGAAAAGGAAAAAATCAGGGAAAAAAAAAAAAAAAAACCCAAAACTTTACTCCGTAACTCGAAGCGGGATAAGAATGAGAATTCAATTTAAAAACGGCAAGGAGAAAATGAAAATTAAATTGCAATTAAATTAAAATCCGAAGAGATTTAAAGATAATTTTAACATGTTTTTAACGCGGAGAAAAAGGGTTTTTTTCCCCCAGGTTCGCGCCGTCCCAGTTCCTCCTCTTTTTCCCAAATCCGAGCTTTCCCCCCCCCCATCTCCGCCGGAGTTTTTCCTTCCCCTTCCAACAGATTTATCCCAGAAACTCCAGACATCCCGGGAATGAGAGCGGATAATTAAAAAAAGCTGCTCGGGCAGGGCAAGGGGAGGCGAAGCTGCTGCGCGGCTGGGAAAGGGAAAAAAAAATAAAAGAGAATTTCAAAAACAAAACCACAACCCAAAAAATAAATAAAAAAAATTTTAAAAAAAGAGGGAAAATAAACCAAAATCGGGATTTCTCCGTCTTTTCCCCCCAAACCGCACCCTGCACCGAGGACGAGCCCCGGACAGGAATTTTCAGGTTTTTTCCCCAATTTTGTTTTCGCGTTTTTTTCTCCTGAAGGGCCCAGAGGGAGCGCGGCCCCGGCCCCGAAACACCGGGAATAAAACTCCATAAAAATCCATAAAAATCCGCAATAATCAATAATAATCAATAAACCCTCAAGGCTGCCGGGGAGCGGCGGCTGCGGGGAGGAAGGAGCGGCGAGGAAGAGGAGCGGAATCGATAATTAATCCATCATTAACCCATAATTAATCCACAACTCCTCGACAATTAATATCCAACCACTCCATACCTTAACCCCCTCCTCTTTCACCCCGCAACCCCCGATTTTTCCCCATAGAATTTTCCTTTTTTTAAACCCCAAATCGGCAACAACAACAACAAAACCACAATTAATTTTGGTTTGTTTTTTTTTTTTTTCGCCGCTTTCCACCCACCCGGGCGGGGTGGGGTGGGGGGGAGCGAGTGCGGGGTTGGAAAATTGAAATTTTTTTGCGTTTTTTTTTTTGTTTTGGAGGGATTTTCTGGCTCCGACGGGGCTGGGCGAGCGGGCGAGCGGGTGTGGGCGAGCGGAGCTTTGTTGGGCGAGCGGGCAGATGTCGCTGTTGCTCCACGGAGCCGCTCGCCCCGGTGGCGACAACTTGACCCCCGTGACGTTCTGCGGCGTCTGAATCACCAAGGCCATTTTCAATCCTCATTGGCCTGAGCGTCACGTGGCGGTGAGGGATGGAGGGGGAAAAAAATTGGGAAAAACGGGAAAAAAAAAAAAAAGAAAAAAAAAAAAAAGAAGGGAGGGGAGGGGGGGGGTTGAAAAGCGATGCGTGGGTAATTACCAGGATCGAATTTTTTTAATTTTTTTTCTTCTCTCTCTCTCCCCCTCTCTCTCTCTCTCTCTCTCCTCCTTCCCCCCCTCGCTAAAAAAAAAAAAAAAAAAAAAAAAAAAAGATGTCAGCCCCCGGCTGGAGCATTCCTCCCGCCAAGCGCTGCCGCGGAGGAAAATGTCATGTCCCGACAGCGGCGCGTTCCTGATGGAGCCCCTGGGCCGCTCGGACGCTTTCGCCGCCGGCCCGGGGCTCTTCGGCGACCTGGGGCCGCTGCGGGGCTGCGCCAAAGGCGGCGAGGCGGCGCTGGCCTCCTTCCCCCCGTACCTGGCGCAGCTGGAGCCCTGGGCAGAGCCCAAGGGCTCTTGCCGAGCCGAGCCGCTGCCCAGCTGCGCCTTCCCCGCCGTCAAGGAGGAGGGCGGCTGCTGCCTCTTCGCCGCCGCCGACAAGCGCCCCCAAAACGGCCCCGAGCCGCTCGCCTTCCCCCCGCCGCCTCCAGAGCCTTGCCTGGGCGAGCGCGAGGTGCCCGTGGCCGGCTACTATCGCTACTCGCCACTGCCCGGCAGCCCCGAGCCCCCGCGCGAGCGGCCCGAGCGCGGAGCCCCCCGAACCCGCGGGGAGCGCCCGGCATCGAGCGGCAGCAGCGGGAGGAGCTGAAGGCGGAAAAGAAGCGAGCGGAGGAGGAGAAGGAGCGGGATAAGAGCGGCGAGGCCGGCAGCGCAGACAGCTCCGACTGCGAGGGCAAAGGTAGGGGACAGGGGGGACAGGGGGGTTTGGGGCTGAGGAGAAGCGGGGTGAGGCGGTTTGGGGGTGAGGAACGGCGGTACTGGGGATTTGGGGGTGAGGAACCGCAGGGTTGGGGGGTTTGGGGGCGAAAACCCGAGGGGTTGGAGATTTGGGGTGAGGAACCGCAGGGTTGGGGGGTTTGGGGGCGAAACCCGAGGGGTTGGAGATTTTGGGGTGAGGAACCGCAGGGTTGGGGGGTTTGGGGGCGAAAACCCGAGGGGTTGGGATTTTGGGGTGAGGAACCGCAGGGTTGGGGATTTGGGGGTGAGAACCGGCGGGTACTGAGGATTTGGGGTATGAGGAACCGCGGGGTTGGGGATTTGGGGGTGAAAACCGCGGGTTCGGGATTTTGGGGGAAAGGCCGCGGGTTCGGGATTTTGGGCAAGAATCGGGTTCGGTGCTTTTGGGGCGAACCGCGAGTTCGGTGTTTTGGGGCAAAGATTCGAGAGTTCTGTGATTTTGGGGCGAGGGTCTGCAAGTTTGGCTGATTTTGGGGCGAGATTCGCAGGTTGGTGATTTTGGGCGAGGATTCGAGAGTTCGGTGATTTTGGGGTCAGGATTCTCAGGTTCGGTGATTTTAGGGCGAGGATTGCGGTTCAGGATTTTGGGGCCAGGATTCTCAGGTTCGTGAATTTTGGGGCGAGGATTCGCTTGTTCCGAATTTGGGGGCGAGGATCCCGCGCGGTTCCTGAATTTTGGGGGCCAGGATCGCGGGGTTCCGTTAAATTTTGGGGCGAGAATCCCGCGGTTCCAGGAATTTTTGGGGGCCAGAATCGCCGGGCTTCCTATTGGGATCGGATCCGCGCGGTCCGATAATTTGGGTTGAGTTCATGGTCGCGGGCTGTTCCGGGCGCGCTCCCAGAAATTTGCCTTGGAATAATCCCGGCTGCTTGGTGGGGAAAAGAAATAAACCCCAAATTTTCTGCCTCCGATAGCGGTGTTTTTAAAAAGTGTTCATGTGTTTAAATATCGGAGAGGAGAAAAGGGAGCCAGGTGGGAAATCCGCGTTTCGGGAAAAGAGGCCGGAAAATTGGAATTCGTGATTTTCCCGGGGGTGAACCCCCATTTTCGGCCCCTTTTTTTCCAGGGGAATTCTTCATTTCCGCGCGCGAGGCGAGAATTGGTTTCCTCTGGCGTTGGCTCGGGTTCAAAAAGAAAATTAAAAAAAAAAAAAAAGAAAATAGGAAAAAAAAAAAAGAATTAAAACTAAAATAATGGAAAAGAAAAGGCGCGGAGCGCAATCCGCAGCTCCAGGCGGGAATTGCGGCTCCTGCCAGGGCTGGGAAGAGGCTCCGGGAGAGAAAAAAGCGCTTTTCTTTAATTATTTATTGAACTTTTAATTTGTTTTGTCTCGTTTGCGGAGGCAAAAAAATGTTTCTGTTGTGCCGAGCAGATGTTTCGGGTTTGGGGTTTTCCCCGGGCGAGGCTCGCACGGAAAGCTGCTCGTTCCTCGCTGGAGAGGCGGAAAATTTGGGATTTTGGGGGTTTATCCCCCTTCTAATCCCCACCCGGGTAAATCCAGAGGCGGATTCAGCCAGCGGGAATGGTGGGAAGGCGTGGATTTGGATTTTCTGGGGGGAAAACCCCCCAAAAAATCAGGAAAATCCCGCTCGGATCTAAGCCTGGCTTTGCCTGTGCTGTGGGGATTAAAATATCCCAAAATCCCGCACGAAAAATCCTGGCCCCCACCAAAACCTCTCCTCCCGCCCAAATCCGGCCTTGACGGGAGCAGAACTCAGAAATTCTCTTTATTTTATTTTTTTTTTTCCCCCTTGAATAATTCGCATTTCTGGTTTGGCATCCGGAGGGGAAACGATTTTATCTGCGGGCTGAGCTGCGATCACACCCAAAAAAAAAAAAAATGCAAAAAAAAAAAAAAAGCCAAGGAAAAAAAACCCCACCAAACAAACCAAAACAAAGGGGGAAAAAGCAAAGTCAAGGTTATCAAAACGCCGCAAAGTTAATCTGCACAAAAGCGCCGGGAGAGGTTTTGGTGCGAGATAAACCCCCCCCCAAAAAAAAAAGAAAAAGAAAAAGAGAAAAAAAAAAAAAGGTTATTTTTGGGCTGGATTCGCGGTGTGGGCGGAAATGTAAATAAATAAAAAGGGTTCCGCCGGCGCGGGTTGGATTCGAGGGGGATGCGCCGCGGCTGAGCGCGTTTGGGGCTTTTTTTGGGGTCGTTGTCAGCGAAATTTGGGGTTGGGATTCCCCGAGGCGCTTTGGGGCGGATTCGGGCGATTTCTGCTGCCGAGAACCCCTCGAAGCCGCGAGTGCCCTTCCTGTCGAGCGAGGACTTGGGTTTGATTTTAAATTTAAAAATCCTTTTTCTGCTGGAACCCCGGCTTTTGGGGCAGGGCACGGCCGAGGTGCCGGGAGGGGAATTGGGGAATTTTCACGGAATTTCCCCAAAAGGCGGGGCCCGCGCTTTGCTCCGCTCCTCCAGGATTTTTCCTCGAGGTTTTTTTCTTTTTTTTTTTTCTCCTCATGACCAAATTCAAGGATTCGCCGGTGTTTATTTAGGGACGAGGGAGCCTTGCCCCAAATTCCCCCAAATTCCCCCAAATTCCCCCAAATTCTTCCCAAATTCTCCCCAAATTCCCCCCAAATTCCCCCAAACTCCCCCAAATTCTCCCCAATTCCCCCAAATTCCCCCAATCTTCCCCCAAACTCCCCCAAATTCCCCCCAAATTTCCCCCAAATTCTCCCCAAATCCCCAAATTTGCGCCCTCGCGGCTCAGCCGGGAAAACCCTGCGGCGTCAGGAGGCCAAAATTCAATTATTTCACCCCAAAAGATCCCGGGGTGCGCCGAGCAGAGATTTGGGGATTCGGGGGGATCAGGGCGGCGGCGACCCCCGCAATTCCTCCCGCATTTTTAATTAGCGGGGTTTAATTGCCCTGCGGGAGGCACGGCAGCTTCACCCCGCGACCTCTGCGGCTTCCACGCCGCTTTATTCAATAAAAATACATTTTTTTACCGCCTCCAAACCCCGTTTCCCTCCCCAAACCCCGATTTATCTCCTCCAAATTCTGTTCTTCCCCCCAAAACCCCGCTTTATCTCCCCAAATCCTGATTTATTTCCTCCAAACTCGGTTATTTTCCCCCAAAATCCCGATTTTTCCTCCCCCAAACCCCCATTTCCTCCCAAATCCTGATTTATCTCCTCCAAAATCGATTCCTCTCCTCCAGACCCAGATTCCCTTCCCCAAGCCCAGATTTCCCTCCTCCAATCTCGATGTTCTCTCCCAAAAACCTCATTCCTCAAAATCCCATTTCTCCCCCTAAACCCCGATTTATCCCCTCCAATCTCAATTCTTTCCCCCAAATCCCCATTTCCCTCCCCAAACTCCGATTTTTCTGCTCCCAACTCGATTCTTCTCCCCAAAAATCTGATATATCTCCCAAAAATCTGATTTCACTCCCCAGAATTCCGATTTATCTCCCCAAAATCGGATTTATCTCCCCAAAATCGGATTTATTTCCCCAAAATCGGATTTATCTCCCCAAAATCGGATTTATTCCCCCAAACCCGGGTTATCTCCCAGCCCCCTCCCCAAACCGCAGCCTCGCGTCCCTTTTTTAACCCTTCCAGCGCCGCGCCCACGCCCTCATTTAAACCCCATTTTTGGGTTGAAAAATCTTTCATTAAACCCCATTTTTGGGCTGAAAAATCCATCATTTAAACCCCATTTTTGGGCTGAAAAATCCTTCATTTAAACCCCATTTTTCGAGCTGAAAAATCCTTCATTTAAACCCCATTTTTGGGCTGAAAAATCCTTCATTAAAACCCCATTTTTCGAGCTGAAAAATCCTTCATTTAAACCCCATTTTTGGGCTGAAAAATCCTTCATTTAAACCCCATTTTTGGGCGAAAAATCCTTTTTTTAAACCCCACTTTTGGGCCGAAACCCTCTTCATTTAAACCCCATTTTTGGGCAGAATAAACCTTTATTTAAATCCGATTATGGGCCGAAAAACCCATTATTGAAATGATTTCGAGACGGGAAAAAAATCATTATTTAACCCCCATTTCCGTGCCGAATAAACTTTTATTTTCAAGGCCATTTTCCAGCCGGGAAAACCCCGTTTTTCAACACCATTCTTTCTTATTCAACCCCAATTTCGAGGCAGAAAAAACCTTTATTTAAACGCGAATTTAGGACCTAAACCCCCTTTCTTTAACCCCGATTTTCAAGCCGGAAAAAAATTCATTTAAACCCGCTTCGGGGCCTAAAATCCTCTTATCAAACCGCATTTTCCAGCCCGAAAATCTCTTATTTAACCCCGATTTTCGAGGCAGAAAAAAATTTTATTTCTCCCCGCCTGTGGGCCGAACCCCCCTGATTTAACCCCAATTCCGGGGGGCGCCGCTCTCTGCGGCCGAGACACTAAATAAATCCTTAATTTAACCCAAATTTCGAGCCCCAAAACCCCCTTTTTAACCCTGATTTTCCAGCCGAGAAAACCCTTCATTTAAACTCTATTTGGGGGAAAAAAAAATACTTAAAATAAGGGTTTAATAACTCGGGTTTTGGGGAGATAAACCCCGAATTCCAGCCGGGGAAAAAACCCCCTCGTTAAACCCAATTTCCAGCCCGGAAAGAAACCCTTATTAACCCCGATTCCAGGCCAGAAAAAAAATCGTATTAAACCAAATTTTCGAGCCCAAAAATTTCCTTTTTTAACGCGATTTTCGGAGCCTGCCGGCGCTGTTGTTTTTGGCAGCCGCGGCCAAAAGAAATCCCTGATTGAACCCCCCATTCCCAGCCGGGAAAATCCTTCATAACCCCCGATTTTCGAGCTGCAAAATCCTTTATTTAACCCCGATTCGAGGCCAGAAAAAAACCTTATTAAACCCCATTTCCAGCTGGAGAAAAAACCGCATTAAACCCCGTTTGCAGCCGGACGAAAGCCCTTATTAAACCCCATTTCCAGCCCGTAAAAACCCCTATAAAACCCCAATTTTAGAGGGCGAGAAAAGCCCTTAAAACTCCCAATTTTCCAGCCTAAAATGCCCTTTTTTAACCCGATTTCCGAGCCGCCCGGGGGTCGCAGGGAGGGCTGACGGCGCTGTTGTTTTTGGCAGCCGAGGGGGGGGGACGTGGCAGAAAATCTTTATTAAACCCCAATTCCAGCCGGGAAAAAAACATAACCCCCCCATTTTCGAGCCCGAAAAACCCCTGAAAAACCCGATTTTCGAGCCGCAAAACCTTTTATTTAACCCCGATTCGAGGTCAGGAAAAAACCCTTATTAACCCGAATTTTCGAGCCAGGAAAAACCCATATAAACCCCGATTTTCGAGCCAAGAAAAACCCATATAAAACCCAGTTTTCGAGCCAGGAAAACCCCATATAAACCCCAATTTTTGAGCCCCAAACCCCGTTTTTAATGCGATTTTCGGGCCTGCCTGGGGGTGACGGCGCTGATGTCTTTGGCAGCCGGGGCGCGGCCCGAGGGCGCAGGGGACGGTGGAAAAAAACCTTTATTAACCCCCAATTTCCGAGCCTGAATAAACCCTTATAAATCCACATTTTCGAGCCCGAATAAACCCTTATAACCCCAATTTTCGACCCCAAATCCCCCTTTTTAACCCCATTTTTGGACCCGGCTGGGGGGGCTGACGGCGCTGGTGTCTTTGTGAAGAACCCTTATTAACCCCCAATTTCCGACCCTGAATCAACCTTTAAAACCCCGAATTTTCGACCCAAACCCCGATTTTTAACCCAAATTTGGAGCCGCTGACGGTGCCGGTGTCTTTGGCAGCCTCGGCGCGAGGGGGGGGACGGTGGAAATCCTTTATTAACCCCGAGTCGGGGCCCCCAAAAAACCCAAATTTAACCAGAGTTTCGACCCCAAATCCCAATTTTCACCCCAAAAATCCCATTTTTTGCACCGAACGGGGGCCCTGACAGCGCTGTTGCCTCGGCAGCCGCGGGCTCGGGGGCAATGCGGAGAACCCTCATTGACCCCGGACTCGGGGCTCCCCCAACCCCCTATAAACCCCAGTTTTCACCCCAAAACCCCCATTTTTTGCCCCAAACTCGTCTCTCTGACGGCGCTGTTGCTTTCTCAGCCGCGGGCGCGGGGGCAATGCGGAGAACCCTTATTAACCCTTAATTTCCAACCCTGAACCGACACCATTAAACCCCCCTATTCTCACCCCCAAACCCCCAATTTTGGACCCAAACCCCCCATTTTTCACCCCAGACTCGTCTCCCTGAGGCCGCCGTTGCCTCGGCAGCATCGGCAGCTCGCCCCGCGGGCTCGGGGGGGATGTTTGAGATCCCTTATCGACCCGGGACTCGGGGCCCAAAAATAGCTATAAAAATCCCGTTTTTCGCCCCGAACCCCCCGATTTCCCCCCCCAAACTCGTCTCCCTGACGCCGCCGTTGCCTCGGCAGCATCGGCAGCTCGCCCCGCGGGTTCGGGGGGGATGTTTGAGATCCCTTATAAACCCCCAATTTCCAACCTGAGTAAATCCCTATAAACCCCATTTTTCACCCCAAACTCGTCTCCCTGACGCCGCCGTTGCCTCGGCAGCAGCAGCATCGGCAGCAGCTCGCCCTGCGGGCTCGGGGGGATGTTTGAGATCCCTTATCGACCCCGGACTCGGGGCCCAAAAATAGCTATAAAAATCCCAATTTTCACCCCAAAACCCCAATTTTCACCCCAAATCCCCCGATTTTCCCCGGACTTCGGGTTCCCTGTCAGCGGTGTTGCCTCGGCAGCAGCAGCATCGGCAGCTCGCCCCGCGGGCTCGGGGGGGATGTTTGAGATCCCTTATCGACCCGGACTCGGGGCCCAAAAATAGCTATAAAAATCCCAATTTTCACCCCAAAACCCCAATTTCCCCCCCCCAAACTCGTCTCCCTGACGCCGCCGTTGCCTCGGCAGCATCGGCAGCTCGCCCCGCGGGTTCGGGGGGGATGTTTGAGATCCCTTATGGACCCGGGACTCGGGGCCCAAAAATAGCTATAAAAATCCCGTTTTTCGCCCCAAACCCCCCATTCCCCCCCCACTTTGGTGCTCGCTGACGCGGCCGTTGCCTCGGCAGCAGCACTGGCAGCAGCTCGTGGGCCCGCGGGCTCGTGGCTGACGGCGCGCAGCGGGCGCAAGAAGCGCTGTCCCTACACGAAGCAGCAGACGCTGGAGCTGGAGAAGGAATTCCTGTTCAACGCGTACCTGAGCCGCGAGCGCCGCCTGGAGATCAGCCGCAGCATCGCGCTCAGCGACCGCCAGGTCAAGATCTGGTTCCAGAACCGCCGCATGAAGCTCAAGAAGCTGAACCGCGAGAGCCGCGCGCGCTGCGGCTTCGCCTGAGCCGCCGCCCAGCGGCCCCGCAGCGCTGCCAGCGCATTCACCTTTCGTGCATTTTATTGCATTGCTTTTTATTTGATTTCGGTTTGGTTTATTTTATTTTATTTTATTTTATTTTATTTTATTTTATTTTATTTTATTTTATTTTATTTTATTTTATTTTATAATTTTTTAAATTTTTTTTAAATTTTTAATTTTGTTTAATTTTGTTTAATTTTGTTTTATTTTATTTTATTTTATTTTATTTTATTTTATTTTATTTTATTTTATTTTATTTTATTTTATTTTATTTTATTTTATTTTATTTTTATTTTATTTTATTTTATTTCATTTTATTTCATTTTATTTTTATTTTGTTTTATTTTATTTTATTTTATTTTATTTTATTTTATTTCATTTTATTTATTTTATTTTATTTTATTTTATTTTATTTTATTTTATTTTATTTTATATTATTTTATTTTATTTTTATTTTATTTTATTTTATTTCATTTTATTTTATTTTATTTTTTTGATTTATTTTATTTTTATTTTATTTTATTTCATTTTATTTCATTTAATTTTAATTTTATTTTATTTTATTTTATTTCATTTTATTTTATTTATTTTATTTTATTTTATTTTATTTTATTTTATTTTATTTTTATTATTTTTTTTACTTTTAAATTTTTTATTTTTTTATTTTTATTTTATTTTTTTATTTTATTTTAATACTTTTTTAAAAATTATTTTCTTTAATTTTATTTTATTTTATTTTTTTTAAAATTTTTTTAAATTTTATTTTAATGTTTTAATTTTTTTTTATTTTTTTTAATTTTTTTTTGGTGTTTAGTTGCTGGTTTCTTTTTTTTTTTTAGTTTTTTGCGGGTTTTGGTTTGTTGGTTTGGTTGTTGTTTTTTTTTTATTAGTAGGTGGTGGTGTTGTTTTGGTTTATTTGGTTTATTATTTTAGATTATTATTTTAGTTTATTATTTTAGTTTATTTTGGTTTATTATTTTGGTTTATTTTATATTATAATTTTATTATTTTATTACTTTAGCTTATTTTAGTTTATTATTTTGGTTTATTATTTTATTTTGTTGTGATTTATTATTTTAGTTTATTATTTTAGTTTATTTTGGTTTATTACTTTATTTTATTTTATTTTATTTTATTTTATTTCATTTTATTTCATTTTATTTTATTATTTTCGATTATTATTTTCGTTTATTATTTTCGGTTATTCTTTTACTTTATTATTTTCGATTATAATTTTAGTTTATTTTAGCTTATTATCTTAGTTTATTTTAGTTTATTATTTTAGATTATTATTTTAGTTTATTTTGGTTTATTATTTTAGTTTATTGGTTTAGTTCATTTATATTATTATTTTAGTTTATTATTTTCGCTTATTATTTTCGTTTATTATTTTACTTTATTATTTTAGATTATTGTTTTAGTTAATTATTTTTAGCTTCTTTTAGTTTATTATTTTAGCGTATTTTACTTTATTATTTCAGATTACTTTGCTTTATTATTTTGCGTTTATTTTTATTTATTATTTCACTTTCATTTTACCTTATTTTACTTTATTACCTTGCTTCATTATTTTACATTATTATTTTATTTTTTATTTTATTTGTTATTTTACTTCGTTATTTTGCTTTTTAATCTGATTTCACTCTTTCATTTCATTACTTTCATCCTTTTATTTCATTCTTTTCCTTATTTCATTTCGGGTTTTTTTTTAAACTTTATTTCATTATTTTGACATTTTTCTTTATTTCATTCTCTTGGCTTTTTATTCCATTTATTTTATTTTATAACTTAATTTTATCGTTTCATTTTATTTTTAATTCATTTCAAAAATTCTATTTCCTTCTTCCATTTCATCCTTTCTCTTCACCTTTCCCTCTCCCTCTCCCGTTTCCTCATTTCGTTTATTTCCATTCATTATTTCATTATTTTCTCTCATTATTTCCCTCCACCTCCCATTTCACTCTTTAACTTCATTTTTAATTTTATTTTATTCTTTTCACCCGCTTTCCCCCGCGCCCACAAAACAAAAAAACACGAGGAAAACGGGCCGAAAAAAATAAAATTAAAATTAAAAAAATTAAAAATAACCCAAACCCGGAGGGACCTCGAGCGGATTTTGCGCTCTGAGCGCCACGAGGGAAAAAATTTCCTTTTCCTCGGAGGGAAAAGGCGGAGACGGTGACGAAAGCGGCGGAAAACGCCCCAAAATCCCGACCTGAAGGAATATTTAAATTATTTCCGAGCAGCACAAAGCAGGAGGACTTTTCCCCCAGGTGTGGTTTTTATGTTTAGGGGGGAAAAAATCCAAACGCGCTCCAAAGTTTGGGGGTTTTTCCCCCAAATCCCTGACTGTTGGATAAGAAAAAAAGCGGAAAAAAAGCGATAAAAAAAACATATAAAAAAAATTAAAATAAAATAAAATAAAGGGTGGGTTTGCTCTGCGCGTCTGTAAATTCCGATTGTGCAGTTCCTGCCAGGGAAATAAAATAGAATAAAATAAAATATTTAAAGGGGGAGGATTGAGGAGGGAAAGGGAGGGAGAAGGGGGGGGGAATAAAAAAGGGAGGAAAAAAATAATTAAAAAAATCAGAGAGCAGCGGGTGATGTGAAATCAAAAAAAAAAAAAAGGGGGGGGAAAAAAAAGGGGGAAAAAAGTGAATTTCTCGTGGCTGTGGTATTTAAATCTCTCCTGTATGTGTTACCCTGTGCATGTATCTTCCTCGACGGAGCCGAAATAAATTTCATAGAACCGTGCACGAGTGGGTTCCTTAAAGAGCAGCAAAAAAAAAAAAAAAAAAAAAAAAAAATTCCTTATTTTTAATTATTTAATTTTTTTTTAAGGCTTGGGAGGGGAGGGGGGGCTGGAGGAAAAAAAAAAAAAAACGCTTCTCCCCCACCTCCCCCCCGCGTCTCTCCATATATCCCGATTTTTTTATTTTTTATTTTTTTTTTTATTTTCCCCCCCTCAAAACTCATCCTCCCCAAACCTTCCAGGAGCCTCTCCCCTCTATTATTATTTTTTTTTAAATGATTTATTTCATTTTATTTCACCCTTTTTTAAAAAATTTATTTATTATTTAATTTTTTATTTATTTAATTTATTATTATTTTTTTTAAAATCTCAAACCATCCGCGCCTTCCCCCCCCCCACCTATAAACCTTGATTTAAATATTATCCAGGTGACCACAATAAGTCAAGGTCATAAAAACAGTAATGTCAGGAGGGTCTGGGCGAGCGCTGGAGGTGGATTTTATGATCTGCAAATATAATGTGCCGCCGCAGTAAAAGATGCATTTAAAGGTGCCGGTGCCGCAGCCGGAGGAGGCAGAGCCGCCGCGGCCACCTTGGGATGCGCAACTCCCTCCGCCCAGCCGCCTGCACTTCACATTTTCCCACCTTTTTTAATTTTTTGGCCAGCTTTCCCTAGCTGGGAATACAGAAAAAAAAAAAAAAAAATCATCCAAAAATCCGGGATTCGCCAGGACGGCGGCGGTAAGGTAAGAGCGGAGATTTTTTAATTCCTTATTTTTCTGGGATTATTCGCGTGTTTTGCCTCCTCCGTGCGAGGGTTGTGGTTTTTATTTTATGTTTTTGGGTTTTTTTTTGCGCGGTTTCTGCGGGATATTCCCGCGTTTCCAAGCGCGGTTTGGGGTTTTTTATTGCCAATGTTGGGGGTTGATTTTGGGGTTTTTTTTGGGGAGGGCTCCGCGCCCGGCAGCGGAATTTCCGCGGATATTCCCGGTTTGCCAAGTGGGGTTTCATTTCTGGCGGGGGTTCCGCGCCCGGCAGCGGAATTTCCGCGGGATATTCCCGGTTTTCCAAGCGGGTTTTCATTTCTGGCCGGGGCTCCGCGCTGCCCTGCGCAATTTCCGCGGGTTTCTGCTCCCCCTCCAAAATTCGCCCTCCCCTCGCAAATTCCCGGTGCGGAAAAGAATCGGAATTTCGGGATCGGGGGCGCGGAGCGGAACGCGCGAGGTTTGGTTTGATCTTTTCTTTTCCCTATTTCCTCGGAAAAATGGGAATTTCGGGGCGGGATCGGCGCGGGCTGAGCGCATTTCGGGGCCGATTGCGGCGCCCATTTTGGGGCGAATCCCCCCAAAACTCCCTCAAACGCCTCTTCCCGGACGAGGAGGGAATATTTTAGGGCTATTTCCATATTTTCGGGAGATTTCCCTTCTTTCCCCCAAATCCCAGCCGCGAATTTCGGGGCAGGGGCGCGAATTGAGCCCGGCAACAAAGGGGGCGAAAAATCCCATTTTCATTTCATTTTTTCCCCCCCTTTTTTTTTTTTTTTTTTTTTTGTTTTTTGTTTTATTTTTCCCCCTCACTTCCCCGTCCTCCCTCCCGGCTCCCCTCCTTCCCGCGGGGTTTTTTTTTTGCCCTTTTCCGCCCTTTCTGACAGAAATCGCGTGGACGCCAGCGCAGCTGATCTGTGGTTTAGGTAGTTTCATGTTGTTGGGATGAGCTTTTAGCTCGGCAACAAGAAACTGCCTTAATTACGTCAGTTCGTCTTCATCAAGGGCAGCCCCCGCAGCTCCGCCGGGCGCCCTGAAAAAAAAAAAAAAAAAAAATAAATTATAATATATAAAAAGATATAAAAAAAGAATAACGCACAAAATCCCCGAATCCCGTCCCCAAAATCCCCGCTCCTGGCGCCACCCAAACCCGCGCCCACCCCCGGCGGGTTCGCCCCTTTTTATTTTAATTTTTTACCCTTTTTTTTTTTTATTATTCTTTTATTATTATCTTTTTTTGTTGTTGTTGTTTGTTTGATTTTTTTAGCCCGTTTTTTTATTTCCTTTAGGGGTTTGGCCCTTTTTTTCTTTAATTTTATTTTATTTGGGTTTTTGACCCCTTTTTTATTTGGGATTTTGGCCCCAATTTTCCCCCTTTTGTTGCCGGACAAAGGCGGCGCTTTTTGCGCTTTTCCGCCCCAAATTATCGGCGGTGATTGGCAGAGCCCCCAGCGAGGGGCGATGCCTTTAAAAAAAAAAAAAAAAGGAGAAAAAATGAAATTATTATCATTAAAAATGATAAAAATAATAAAAAAAATTTGAATCCCCCCCCTTTTCCTCGCTCAGCGTGGCGGTTTTTAAATCCCTAGATTTATTTAAAATTCCTTTTTTGAGCCCGGAAGGCGATTTGGGGATTTTTGGGGGTTTGGCTGAGGAGAGGTTTTGGGGAGCGCTGATTATTTTTTGTTGGGTTGTGCTGATGATCTCTTAAAAAAAAAAAAAAAACAACAAACCAAAATTCTCGGCGTTTCCAGGAGGCGAAAAAAGCGGGGAAAAAAAAAAAAAAAAAGAAAAAGAAAAAAAGCCAAATTTGGGGGATTTCTCCTCCTCCTGCTGCCGGTGCCTCCAACCAGGGATTAAATTTAAAACCGCCCCAATTTTCCACAATTTAATCTGGATTTCTGTGGAGCCGGGATTGGGAATTCCTCTGGAATAAAAACAGGGGAAAAAAAAAAACCTCAGGAATTGGGGCCGGAGGACACCAGGATTTTATTTTACACGATCAGAGGTGATAAAAAAATGGATTTTCCTCCTTAAAACGCCGGGAAAGTTGGGGAAGTTGCGGCAGCTTTCGAATGCCGAACCCAAAAAGTGGAAAAAAAGGGAAAATCGAGGAGAAAAAAAAAAGCGAAAATCGCCGGGCGAGGGGAGCGGAGCGCGCTGGAAACGCCAAAGGCGGCGGCGAAATTTCCGAGGGGGAAAATCGGGAATTGGGGAGGAGAATTCCCTCGGGTTTGGGGGGATTTGTCCCAAAAGTGCGGAGAGGCGCGGAGGAAGCGAGAGCAAAACGCGGAATATTCGGGATTCGCGCTGCGGGGCGGCCGGAATTGGGATTTTTGGGGTTGGTTTGGAGGCAGAAATGTCATTTTTGGGGTTGGTTTTGGGTGCCGGAATGTCATTTTTGGGGTTGAAATGTTGAAATGTCATTTTTGGGTTGGTTTTGGGTGCTGAAATGTCATTTCTGGGGTTGGTTTGGATGTTGAAATGTCATTTGTGGTGGTGTTTTTGATACAGAAATGTTATTTTTGGCGTTGTGTGGATACAGAAATGTCATTTTTGGGTTGGTTTGGTTGCAGAAATGTCATTTTTGGTGCTGGTTTGGATGCTGAATGTCATTATCTGTTGGTATAGAAAGTCATTTATGGTGCTGGTTTGGATATAGAAATGTCATTTATGGTGCTGGTTTGGGTGCTGAAATGTCATTTTTGACGATGTTTTGGTTGCAGAAATGTCGGTTTCGGGGTTCTTTTGGATGTTGAAATGTCATTTTTGGGGTTGGTTTGGGTGCTGAAATGTCATTTTGGGTTGAAATGTCGAATGTCGATGTCATTTTTGGGTTGCTTTGGGGCTGAATTGTTTTTGGATGACGAAATGCCATTTTTGGTGTGGTTTGGATGCTGAAATGCCATTTTTGGGTAGTTTTGGATGCTGAAATGTCATTTTTGACGTTGTTTTGGTTGCAGAAATGGTATTTTCGGGGTTGTTTATTTTGCAGAAATGTCATTTTGGGCGTTGTTTAGTTTGCAGAAATGTCATTTTTGGCGTTGGTTTGGGTACAGAATTGTCGCGTTTGGTGTTTTGACTGCTGGATTGTGAATTTTCGGTGTTTCCCCCAATTTTGGCTTCCCCCCCGCCAAGCCGAGGCGAGGTCTCTGCGGCTGGAGTTGCTCTCGATGGCAAAAATCGCGATTTTCCCCTCAAACCCGGGGGCTGGGGCGGGGGCTGAGGTCCCGGGGAGAATAAAACGAAGGAATTCTCCAAAAATCTGCTTTTTATGCTCTGCTCGCTGTTAAAAAATGCTCGGTTGGAAGCGCGGGGAAATGTCGCTGATTTTGCTGTTTTGTTGGGGGGGATTTTCATCATCCTGGGGGCAAAAAAGCGGAATTTAAAAGTCGCTAAAAAGGTAAAAAGAAGATTAAAAATTAAAAAAAAAAAAATCAAAAAAAAAGAAGAAGAAGGAAAAAACGACCTCACACTGCTTTCAATTAATATTTCAACAGGCACAAGGTTGATTACTGGTAGGTTTAACCGTAATTATTTGATATTAGTGCTGTGATAATTGAATGATTTAAAGGTTTCATTACATTTATGACGAGTTTCGCCTTCTCGGGATTCACAATCGGCGGATTTCTCCCCCTTTTTCCCTTCGAACAGCGTGAACCAGACAAACCAATTTCTATTCTCTGCATATTAAGATTGATTTTTATTTCCCAGACACCCCTGGAGAGAGCGAGAGGAATAAACCAAAATAAAATAAAATAAAATAACTTAAAAAAAGCAGCAAAATTTAAAATACGCTCAGCCGCCGCAACCCCAGAAACGCCATAAAAAGGGAAAATCTCCCCCACTGGTTTTTAATTATGAAATCAGAGCGGCGGAGGGCGATTTATGGCTCCGAGATTTTCCTGGGATGCGCCGATTTTTTTCCTGGAAAACCGGGAGCGCCGCTCCCCGCGGGTTCGAGATTTTCCCTTCGTTTTCCCCGCGGTTATTTCGCTTTCTCGGGGCCAAACCTCGGCCATGGCTCCGATTTTTGGGGGCGGGGGTTTATTTTATTTTTTATTTTATTTTATTTTTATTTATTATTTTATTTTTAATTTTATTTTTTTAAATGTTATTTATTATTTTATTTTATTTAAATTTTATTTTCCCTGCGTGGCCGCGCTCCCGGCAGGTGGAATCCCAAAATCCCGGAGGTTTCCCGAAGCCCTGGGCTGGGATTTCTCCTCTCTGAGAAGGAGGAAAAAAAAAAAATCAAAACCCACGAAAAAACAACCTCTAAAAAAGGGGGAAAATATCAGAAAAAAAAGCGCCAGGGTGCGGAGAGGTGGCGCGGGGGATTTGGGGGGATTTGGGGGGAATTTGGGGGAATTTGGGGGAGCTGGGCTGGATTTTGGTGCCGCTCGCGCGGATCGAATCAATCCCGGTCCCTTTTGGGGCGCGGGAATTGCGGGAACCCCTCAAGGTCTTTGCCGAGAGAGGAGCCGGGGGGGGAAAAAGAAAACCAAACCAAAAAAAAAAAAAAAAAAAAAAAAAAAAAAAAAAAAAAAAGGGAAAAGAGGCTGGAAAAGGGTCTGGAAAACGCCGGGAATGGCTGGGAAAAACCCGCGGGGGGGGGGGACCCGGGATAAATCCTTAAAAAACACGGAAAAAACCTTAAAAAAAAATTAAAAAACCCTAAAAAACCCCTAAAAAATCCTAAAAATACCCCGAAAAACACACTAAAAAACACGAAAAGAAACCCTAAAAAAACCCTAAAAAAACCTAAAAAAACCCCTAAAAAATCCTAAAAAAACCCCCGAAAAACACACTAAAAACCCGGTAAAACCCGCCAATAAAACCTTAAAAAAAAACCCTCTAAAAATCCCATCCCAAGGAGATTTTTTGGGGTGGCAAAATGCGGCGAGCGGGGGCCGGAGCGCGCCCTTCCCCCGCCGCTTTTCGCGGGGCGCTTTTGGGCGCTTGGCGCTTTTTTTGGGGCGGCGCTTTTGGGGCGCTTTGGCCTTTGGGGCGCTTGTTTTGTCTCCTCCGAGGGCACCGGGCGCTGCCCCAACACCTTTGGGGCCGGCAGACAATGCGGTGGCGCAGACACAACTCGCGCCCCTGGTTATCTATGCTAATTACAGCCTGTCTGGCCGAGAGCTAATAAATGAATAAACGCGGCGGCGGAAAAGGACGCAAAAATGTTTCTCCAGGCGCTGTTGGCCTCGCCTCTCTGGGTTCAGGCTTGTTCCCCGCTCCTCTTTTCATTTGTGGGTTTGCTTTTTGGTTTTTAGGTTTTTTTTTTCCTATTATTTGTTGTGTTTGTAATTTTAATTTTTTAATTTTTTTTTTTTCAATCTTCCTTATCTTGACACGAAAAAAAATATATATATAATAATTAAAAAATCCCCAAGCGAATCTGGGGAGATAAACGCGGATTTTGCGCCTCTCTGCTGGGGTTTGGGGGAGCCGGCGGAGAGTTGAAATTTTTTATTTTTTCTTTTTTTTTCGGTGGTGGTGGGGGATTAAAAAGAGCCCAGCCCGCGCTTAAAGAAACGCTCGGGAGCTTTAATTGCAGCTCGGAATTTATTGCGCGCCCGCGGTAGCTCCAGCGCTGGAGGGGCAGGAATTGGGGCCCGAGGGAGTCGAGGGGGGCGCAGGTAAAAAACCTCCCGCAGCGGAATTTTCCCGGCGGAAAAAAAAAAAAAACAAAATAAAATAAAAAAAATCGGGATTTTTTCGTTACCTCCGTGGCGTTCCCGCGGCGCTTTCCAGCGGGGAATTATCCCGGGGCAGCTTTTCCTTTCCGTGGAATAAACAAAATTTTGGTTTTTTCGGTTTGTTTTGTTTTTTTTTTTTTTTTTTAATCCGAAGGGGTTTTTAGCCAGGAGGGAATGGCAGCGCCACGGCCGCAAACGGATTTTATTTTTTCCCCCCATCCCGCATTTCTTTACTCCAAGAGACAACCCCGGGAAAATCAGGGAAATATTCCGCAGCCTCCGCCTCCTGCACCGCGGATTTCCCCCCTTTTTTTCGGGTTTTTTAAGGGAAAGGAAAAGGAGGAGGAGGAACAAAAGGGAGCGAGCGAGAACTTGGGCAGGAGGAGAGGAGAGGAAGGGACGGGAAGGGGACAAAGAGAGGCAGGAAAAGGGAATTTCCCCGGATCCAGGGTGGAAAAGCGGCCGGCGGCTCCGGGGGGCGAAAATCCCGATTTCGACCCAAATGCGACCTTGACTGTGGGAATGGAGCGGCGGCTCCGCTCGGGGATTTGGGGATTTGGGGATTTGGGGATTTGGGGATTTGGAGCCCTCCCCGCCCTCCCCGGGGGTCCCGGGGGTTCGGGGGTCCCCGCTCGGCGCTGGGAAAAAGGGAAAGCGCCCAAACTGCCCCCAAAAATCCCGGCGGCTCCGGCTGCCTCTGCCCGGCCGCAAAAAAAAAAAAAAAAAAAAAAAAAAAAAAAAAAAATAAAAAAATCTCAAAAAAAAATCTCAAAAAAAAAAATCTCAAAATAACCAAAGCGGCCAAAATTTCCCCCCAAAGCAGCCTGAGCCTGGCCGCGGGCGGGTTCGCGCCTTTGATTTTCCTCTCCTGCCCTTTTAAATATATTTTTTTTTATTATTTTAATTTTTTGTTTGAATCAGGGTTATGTTTTTGTCCCCGTTCCTCGCAATCGGGGCAGAATTTCTCGGCGGCGCGGAGGAGAAGGATTTGGCAGCCGGGAGGCAGAGCCCGGCTCGGGCGCGGCTTATTTTTTTTTTTTTTTTTTTTTTTTGAGGGAAAAAGGCAAAATTTGAGCTCCAAAAAGGTGCCAGAATTGGGCAAAGACGGGGCTCAGACAAAGGCTGCGTTCTCTGCCTCCGCATCCCCGCTCTTCTTCCTGCTTATTTTTTATTATTATTCCTATTAATTACTATTATTATTTATTGTTATGATTTTATATCCGATTTTTTTTTTTTTTTTTTTTTTTTTATCTCCGCCAGGAAATAATAAATCTCAAAAACCCCGCGGGCTGCCGGCGCGGAGCTCGCTCGGCGCTGTCGGAGTTTTCTTTTTATATTTTTTTATATTTTTTCTTTCTTTCTTTATTTATTTTCCCTCGCGGATTCCTGAGGGGAGCTGAGCAGGGAAAGATCCGGGATTCGCCCTCAATTCCCGGGAATATCCCCCCCCCCAAAAAAAAAAACCTCCGGGGCGGAATTCCGGCGGGGAAAAGGGGAAAATTCCCGGCGGGATTTTCCCCCCCAGAACTTCGCCCCCTCCCGCGGCGATGCCGCCGCCGCCTTTCGGGAGAAGTCGGAATTTTATAGGGATTTGATATGGATTTTATAGGGCTTGCTGGAATTTTATAAGGCTTTTATAGGGCTTTTATAGGGCTTTTATAGGGGATTTTCCAGGGGTTCCACCGCGGTGAGTTTTATGGGGTTCCGGGGGGGGAACTCTGCCTTGAGCGGCGCCTTTAACCCCAAACCGGGGTTTTAACCCCAAAATCCCTATTTTTAACCCCCAAATCCCTATTTTTAACCCCAAACTCCCTATTTTTTAACCCCAAACCGAGATTTTAACCCCCAAAATCCCTATTTTTAACCCCCAAATCCCTATTTTTAACCCCAACCCCCCTATTTTTAACCCCAACCCCCCTCATTTTTTACCCCAAATCCCCCACTTTTTTACCCCAAACCCTCATTTTCACCCCAAATCCCTCCTTTTTTCACCCCAAAGCCCCTCTTTTAGCCCCGGCCTCGCTCGCCCAACCTCCCACCCCAGCCTTTAATTCGCTTTTCGGGCGAAGCATCCCCGCTTTTTGCCGCCTCCTCCCCCGGGGGACTCGACCGAGATTTCCAGGGGGATTTCGGACCAAAATTCCCGCTGCGGGGGCGGCCCGGGGAGGGCTCGATCCCGCTTTTTCCACGTGGAAATCCCGGGAATCGGCGCCTTTGTGTGACACCGGCTCCATCCCGTGACCTTGCCGGGCTCCGCACTCCGCCCCGCGCCCGGCTCGGGTCCTTCCCGCTCCTCCCCGAGCCTTTTCCCGGCAGAATTCCCATTTTTTTTTTTTTTCATTTCCCCCCAGCTGGAAAATCCCCCCGGAGCTGCCTTGCCCGTGCTTCTCCCTCTGCCTCCTTTTCCTGCCTCCCCCTTTTCCTTTTGTGAGGAGTTCACCCCGAAATATTCCAAGGAAAACGGGGAATATTCCGGGTTTCGTCCCCTCGCCGGGGAGAGCAGGGGGAAGGAGGGTTTTGATGGGAGAAATAAAATGAAAATTGGGATTTCGAATGGGGTTTTAATGTCGGGGTTTTTAACCCCGCGTCAAGGTGAAAAGAGCGGCGAGCGGCGGCCGGGGATTAGCGGGGAAATGCGGTCGGGAAGGCCAAGGAGGACGCGCCGACCCTCTGGAATATTTTCCTTTTTTTTGGGACTCGCGGGAGCCTCAGAACGCAGCGAGGTTGAAATTCGGGGAGGGGGCAGAAAGCCGGAGTTTCCCCGCACGAATTGCTGTTTATTTTTGCCGAAAATCCCGGTTTTCCCGGCAGCTCTGGGACATCCATCCTTGGGTTTTTGTTTTTTTTTTTTGTTTGTTTGGTTGGTTGGTTTTTTTCGGGGTTTGCTCCGGGCGGATTTCTGGGGGGTTCGGGGGGGATTTTCCTGCCGGTTCCGCTGGGTTTGGTTTTTATTTTTCCCCGTCCCTGCCTCGATCCTTTTCCCCTCGCTTTTCCTCAGCCCTCTCCTCCCGCTGCTCGCGGATTTCTCGGGCGGAAAATGGGGGAAAATCGCGGGGTTTGGGGTCCCTGGGGCTCGGCGGTGACTTTGGGGACGCCCCCTCCCCGCTCCGCGCTTTTCCCTCCTCTCCCCAATTTTCCCCAATTCCCTCCCAGCTTTGGGAAACCCGAGGGGACGGAGAAGGCGGAAAATCAATTTATTATTTTTTCCCCCCGGGGGTTTCTGTCTTTAAAAAAAAAATAAAATTAAATGCTGAGAGAGAATTCATTTTTAAAGAGGTTTAATTTTTATTCTTTTTTTTTTTTTTTTAATTTATTTTTTTGCTTCCAAAGAAATCTCCCCAGTCCGTTTTTTTGGAGGTTGCGCTGGGCGGGAGCTCCTCACCTACCTGTCTTTCCTTACAAAAGCAAGGTTATTCCCTCAAAAAAAAAAAAAAAAAATTACAGCCATAGATTTTTTTAATTCCGCCGCTCGCTTCGGTGCAAAAAAATAAAAAGCCCCAAAACAAAACCACGAAAAAAAATAAAACAAACCCAAAAAAACTTTCCAGGCGTCACCAGAAAGAAAGAAAGAAAGAAAAAAAAAAGAATAAAAATAAAAAAAAATAATTAAAAAATAAAAAGGCGAAAATAAAAATAGAAACCTCATGTGCCCAGCACGCGTTGCTGCTTCCTCCGTGTCCCCCCCGCGAGCTGCGAACTCCGTCCTGCGCTTTTATTTAATGAACGACACATTTATGAACAATCAAATGATCCTCGTAAAAATTTTATTGAAGGACATAAAAAACATCCCCGGCTCCTCCTCGCCCAGCGCTGCTGCTCTGCCTCGAGGAAGCTCCGCTTTCCCTTCCCGGATTTCGAAATTTTTTTAGATTTTTTGGGGGTTTTTTTTTGGGAGGGGAAGTGGAATGGAGGAGGGGAGATATAATAATAATAATAATAATGATGATGATGATGTTGATGATGATGATGATTATTTATTATATCCGTCCCCCGCTTTTCTTTCCAGCGGCCCGGATAATCCATAATTGGATTTTTTCGCGGCCGGAGAGGCTCCTGGCTCCGCGCAGCAGCCCCGGCGAGGACGCGGCGCTGCCAAAGATGACAAAAGCCGCTTTTTTCCCCCTTTTCCTTTTTCTTTTTCTTCTTTTTTTTTTCTTTTTTTTTTTTTTTTTCCTCGGCTCGGCTCTCCTCTCCCCCCTCCCCGCGGGCGGGGGTCTCAGCTCCAGCTCGCCCCTTCCCCTGCCCGAAATTGGGATTTCACTCCCGCCGAGCCGCGCTGGGGAGGGGGATGAGGGAGAGAGAGGGGAGGGAGGGGGGACAGAGATAAATTGCGTCGAGAAATAGTTCCTGGGCTGTTCCAGGCTTTCCTGCACCTTCCACAATTTACCTTCCACCTTCCCCGCCGCTCGCTCCGGCCTCGGGCGGGATCTCCCCCCTCCCAGCCCGCGGGGCTGAGCATCCCCGGCCGCCGAGCCCGGCAGCCTCCTCCTCCTCCTCCTCCTCCTCCTCTCCTCCTCTTCCTCCTCCTCCTCCTCTCCCCCATCCCCGCCCCCGTTTCCAGCCGCTCCGTTTATTTATTTTTTTTTTTTTTTCCCCCCTCCTTTCCTCAAGGAAAAGCCGGGTGGCGTTAATGGGTTTAAAAAAAAAAAAAAAAAAAAAAAAAAAAAGCAGATAGCAACAACAACCACACGCGCGCGCACACACGGAAAATAATAAAAAATAAATTAAAAAAAACAGGGATAAGAGACGGGGAAAAGAAGAGGAAAAAGAAGAGGGGGGGAAGAAAAAAAAAAAAAAAAAAAAAAAAAAAAAAAAAAAAAAAGCAGCCCTGCGGATTGATCCGGGCGATATTTTTGGGTAAATACAATCACGTGAGGGCGGGCAGCCAATGGCGCGGTGGGAACGGCTGAAAAAATAATTACCTGCCCTGATTGTTCTATGAGCAGATAAAAAGTACACATACACTTCCTACAATAACCCGATGAATGCAAAAGAGGGGGCGAGGAGCGAACCATGTCGGCCTCGGGCCCCATCAGCAACTACTACGTGGACTCGCTGCTCGGCCCGGAGGGCGACGAGCTGCTCGCCCCGCGCTTCGCCGGCGCCGCCGCCGCTCGCCCCGGCGCCCTCGTGCCCTCCGACTGCTCCGATTTCCCCTCGTGCAGCTTCGCCCCCAAACCCGCCGTGTTCGCCGCGCCCTGGGCGCCCGTGGCCGCGCAGCCCTACGCGCCCCCCGCGCCCCCCGCGCCCGGCCCCTTCGGCGCGCCGCCCGCCGAGCCGCACAGGTACGTGCGCACCTGGCTGGAGCCGCTGGCCGGAGCCGTGTCCTTCCCGGCCTTCGCCGCTCGCCCCTACGGCCTCAAGGACGCGCTGGGCCCGCGGCGAGCCGAGGGCGGCCCCGCGCAGCCCCGCGCAGCTTACGCGGAGCTGCTCTACGCGGGCCCGGCCGAGCTGCGGGCGGCGCAGGGGCTGCCCGAGCGCGCCGAGCAGGCGGCGGCCGAGCACAAAGAGGACAAACGCGAGCTGGAGCCCGGTAAGTGCCGCGCGAGCCCTGCCCCCGGCGAGCCCCGCGCAGCGCCGGCTAGCCACGCGCACGCCCGCGCAGCCCCGGCTCGCCCCGCGCAGCCCTGGTTGGCCGCGGGTTGGCCACGGGCTGGCCAAGGGTTGTCCCTGGCTGGCCAAGGGTTGGTCCGGCTCGCCACGGTTCGTCCGGCTCGCCCCGCGCATTCTCAGCTCGCCCCACGCATCCCCAGCTCGCCCCGGGGTCGCTCGCCCTGAGCATCTCCCGGCTCGCCCCACGCATCCCGCGCATCCCCGGTTCTCCCCAGCTCGCCCTGGCTCTTCCCAGCTCGCCCGGGTTCTTCCCAGCTCGCCCGGGCTCTCCCCAGCTCGCCCGGGCTCTCCCCAGCTCGCCCTGGCTCTCCCCAGCTCGCCCGGGTTCTTCCCCAGCTCGCCCGGGCTCTCCCAGCTCGCCCGGCTCTCCCCAGCTCGCCCGGCCTCCCCAGCTCGCCCGGTCTTCCCACTCGCCGGGCTCTACCCAGCTCGCCCTGGCTTCCCCAGCTCGCCGGGGTCTTCACCAAGATGCCACACACACCAAGCGCCCACACAACGCGGAGCGAACCGCGGACGCGGAGTCAGGGGTTGGCAGCTTGGTTAAAAAACGAAAAAAAAAAAAAAAAAAAAAAGGGGGAAAAACACCAGGAAAAACCGATTATTCCGCGGGTTTTCCGCTGCCGGTAAAGGAAAATTCCCTCGGTTTCGCCCTCTGCGGCCTGAGGGTTCTTTGGTTCGGGTTCTTTCCTGAAATTCCCCCCTTTGGTTCTCGATTTTTTTCTTGGTTTTTTTTTTTTTTTTTTTTTTCCTTTTTTTTTAATATAATTTTAATTCCACTGGCGGGATTAAAAAAAGAAAAAATAAATCGCTGTTCGGTATTTCCCCGCTCGGAGAGAGCGTGACCCCAAAGCTCCAGAGCCGCTGGGATGTTCTGGTTTTGGTTTTTTGGTTTTTTTTTTTTTTTTTTTTTTTTTTTTTGGCGAGTTCGCTCAGTTTGGGGCTTTTCGAAAATCCGACTTTTATTCTTTATTTTTTTTTTCCCTCTTTTATAAGATTTGTTTATTCCACCGAGGGAATAAAAAATCCCCCTTGATTTCCCCCCTGGACGGAGCGTGACCCCGAAGCTCCGGAGGTTTGGGGGATTTGGGGCGAGTCCGCTTCATTTTGGGGTTTTTCTGGGATTTTTTAAATCCCCCCCTTTCATTTCTCTCTGTTTTTCCCCTTTTAAATTTTTTTAAATTCCACTGAAGGATTAAAAAATTCCTCCCTAGGACAGAGCGCGACCCTAAAACTCCAGAGCCCCAGGAAGGGATCTGGGTTTGGTTTTTTATTTTTGGCGAATCCGCTCAGTTTTGGGGCTTTTTGGGGGTTTTATTTTTAAATTCCCCTTTTTTCCCCTCTCTATTTTTCCCCCTTTAAAAAAAAAAATAAATTAAAAATTAAAAAATTCCAACCAGGGAATAATAATTAAAAAAAAAAAAAATCCCTCTTTGATTCCTTTTCCACTGCGGGATTAAACCCAAAATAATATTAATAATATCAATAAGAATAATTAATAATTCGAGGGGAATAACGCGCGTGTGCCTGAGGAGCTTCTTGGGCTCCCAAAAAATTCCCACTTTCCAGGAACAGGGAAGAGTTCGGGGATGCCTGGGAGCGAGCGCGCGGATGTGGGGGCGGATTTTGGGTCGGTTTTATTTTTTATTTATTTTTTTTTTTTAAGGGAGGGGAAGGGAACATCTCGGGGTGAAGGCAGAGGCGCCCCTTTTATCTCCCGGAAAAATCAATTTACAGCTCCGGCGGCGCGGTTATTCCTGGGTTATTCGCTCCCCCCCCTCCTAAAAAAAAAAATAAATAAAATAATAAAAAAAAAAATAATAAAAATTAAATTTCCACGTGGTGAAAGGTGAGGGAGAAAAAAGGGGCAGAGCAGAAATGAGGAGGAAAAATTAGGGGCGGCTGAGGAGGGAGGAGAGAACTTTAAAAAACCCAAAATAAATTAAATAAAAACAAAATTCCCAAACTCCAGGAAGCAGCAAAAGCCCCGGGGGCAGCGGGCAGGTAACGGGGAGGGCGAAAATCGCCTGAATTCACCCCAAAATCCCCCGGGGGCCATGTGGGGGATTTTGGGGGATTTTTTGGGGGGATTTTGGGGGGATTTTTGGTGATTTTGGGGTGATTTCCTGGGATTTTTGGGGAGCCCGCAGCTCTGCCCGCGCCAGGCGGCGCCGCCTCCTCCCCGCGCTGCAAATCGGGAATATTTTTGAGGGAAAATTTGGAGAAATTTTGAGGTGGAAAAAACCTCCCCGAGCTGCCACAACCCTCCCCCCCAAAAAAAAATAAAAAAAAAATAAAATTTAAAAACCCGCGTGGGGGGAAAGCGACCCCCGATTTAAACCGCTTTAAAAATCAAATTAAACCCTCCCAAAAATCCGATTTTTTTGCGAGTGCCGGAGATATTAAAAGCCCCGAGGCGGCTCTGCAGGTCCGGGAAAGCTTCTGGGGAAAGTCTGGGCGAGCTGAGGTTGTAAAAAGAGTTTATGGGCCAATGAAATGGTGGGAATTTTGACTTTTTATGACTGCGTTCCTCGATTACCGCCAGCAGCAGCAGCCGCCGCCGCCCTGTGGATCACTATTATTATTATTATTATTATTATTATTATAATTTTAAACCCAGCGCGCCGCTTTTATTTTAATTTTAATTTTTATTATTGTTATTATTTTTTTTTAACCGATTTTTTTTTTTTTTTAAATAAAAGAAAATAAATGAGAACAGCAGCGAAAAGAGAAAAGGAAGTGACCCCCTCCAAAATAAACAGATTAAACCCTCGCGAAGGTCACTTAAAATATTTAGTTAAGAGCTGAGAATTAAACAGGTTCTGGCTTTAGGGCGTGGAGGGGGAGGGAAAAAAAAAATTAATATTTAAAAAATAAAACCCGCCCGATTTTGTACATTGATTTTTTTCCCCCTTATAAAAAAAAATAAAATTTAAAAAAATATTTAAAAATTAACAAAAAAATTATATATATATATATATAAAAAAAAATCTTCTTTCTCAGACAACCCCGTGGCAAATTGGATTCACGCGCGCTCCACGAGGAAGAAACGCTGCCCTTACACAAAATATCAGACCCTGGAACTGGAAAAAGAGTTTTTATTCAATATGTACCTCACGCGGGACCGGAGGTACGAAGTGGCGCGGGTGCTGAACCTCACGGAACGCCAGGTCAAAATCTGGTTTCAGAACAGGCGAATGAAAATGAAGAAAATGAATAAAGAGAAAAGCGATAAGGAGCAGCAATAATAATTTAAACAAACAAAAAAATAAAATTAAAAAAAAAAAAATTAAAACCAAGTTTGGCGGAGAGGGTGGAGAGCGGGGAAAAGAAACGGCGGAAAAAGCGAAAAGAAAAAAAAAAAATGGGGGGAAAATAAGGATAAAAAAAAAAGGGATTTGTTTCTGGCTTTGTGTGTGGTAGAGTTGGCGGGCTCGAGGCTTTTTTAAAATGCGATTAAAATCAGGAAATCCCCCCCCAAAAAAAAAAAAAATCCAAGGCGCCCGGGGGGTTTTGGGGTTTCTCTTCCTTTCTTCCGCCTTGCTCTGCCCTCGGCGAAAGCGGCACGAGAAGTACTTGAATTTTTATTTCGCTGTTTTTTTTCTTTTTAATTATTATTATATTTTATTCCTTAAATTAAAGCTTAACCCGGTATTTTGAATTTTTTTTTTTTTTTTTGGGGTGTGTTTTTTTTTTTCCCTGATTTTTTTTTTTTTTAATCTCGCGAGTGAATATTTTGTACAAAAATAAATTAAAAATGAAAAAAAAAAAAAAAGGGAGGAAAAAAAAAAAAAGAGGAAAGAAAAAGGACAAAAAAAAAAAAAGGACTGGAGGGGTTGGTGGCTCGCGGCGCTGATGTTCTGTCGCGGTGTTGAACGTTTCTGCTGTAAAAAACCCATTTTTTTTTGTGTATTTTATTCTCGTCTCAGACCCGTTCTGTATTATTTGTTCTGTTGCCTATTGTAGAGCAGCTCTGTAAATATACCTTAAAAAAAAAAAAAACAACAAAAAAACAAAAAAACCCCACCCGAAACCGACAAAAAACGACAAAAAAAATAAGAAAAAAAAAAAACCAACTCGGCCTTGGAGGTGTTTTTTTTTTTAAAAGCAGCCCCGGGGCTCGGGCCGAGAATTCCCGAGAGGTTTGGAATTTTTTTTTATTTTTAATTTATTCTTTTTTTTTTTGATTTTTTTTTTTTTTAATCCCGCCTTTTGCTTTTTTTTTTTTTTCCTTTTTTTTTTTTTTTTTCCGCGCCCCGAAGGCGGCGGTGAAAAGCGCTGAGGTAAGGGATCTGCGCGCCATCAATTCCGAGACGGCGATAATTAATTGCGCTAATTTATGGCCGCGGGCGAGCGAAGGATGAGCTCGGGGGAAAAAAAAAAAAAAAAAGGGGAAAAAAAAAAAAAAAAGGGAAAAAAAAAATAAAGGATGAATGGAGGAGGTTTGGCACCGGCGGCTTCTGCAGAGCTGGGATGAGGGGGGGAAATGAAAAAATCGGATTAAAGATGAGCGGAGGGGGAAAAAGAATTTAAAAATCGGATCACAAATGAGCGGAGGGGGGAAAATTTAAAAACCGGATTACGAATGCGCGGAGGGGGGGGAAGAATTTAAAAATCGGAGTGAAAATGAGCCGAGGGGGAAAAGAATTAAAAAATCGGAGTGAAAATGAGCCGAGGGGGGAAATTAAAAAAATCGGATTAAAAATGAGCCGAGGGGGAAAAGAATTAAAAAATCGGATTAAAAATTAGCGGAGGGGGGGAAATTAAAAAAATCGGATTACAAATGTGCGGATGGGGGAAAGGAATTAAAAAATCGGATTAAAAATTAGCGGAGGGGAGGAAATTAAAAAAATCGGATTACAAATGTGCGGAGGGGGAAAAGAATTAAAAAATCTGAGTGAAAATGAGCGGAGGGGGGAAAAGAATTAAAAAATCGGATTAAAAATGAGAGGAGGGGGGGAAAATTTAAAAAGCGGATTAAAAATGAGCGGAGGGAGGGAAAGAATTAAAAAATCGGATTACAAATGCGCGCTGAGCACGAGAGAAAAGGCGCGGAGAAATCGCAAATTTTGGGCGGAAAGAGCGAAAAAAAAAACAGCGGAGCCGCCACCCCCCCACCCCCCCACCCCCCGTTTTTAATTTTGCTAATTTAATTTTGGGGGAAAAATAATTTTAAAAAATAAAAATAATCGAGGGGAGGTTGCGGAAAGGTGAAAAAAAAAACCCAAACGGGGGAGGAAAATCCGGGTCCGTGCTCGGCCCCTCCTCCCCGGCCGGGCTGCGGCAGAAAAAGGGAATTTTCTGGCGAAACTCGCGAGTTCCAGGAGCCTTTCTTTAATTAGAGCGGGGCCGGGCTCGCCCTAATCAGGAGCAGACCCCAAATCCCCTCCCTTATTCCCCCCCACCAAAAAAAAAATAAATAATCTGGAAACGATTATTCCCGCTGATCCGCTAAAATATCGCTCTTTGATAGCTCCGTGCTTCGCAGGTTGTAGTTTAGTTTTATTTATTTTTGAATTTTATTTTATTTTTTTTTTAAATCTGGGCCGTCCTCCCCCGATTTTTGCCGCTTTTTCCTCGTTTTTTTTTCTTTTTTTTTTTTTTTTTTTTTTGGTCACCGGAGAGCACAAAAATCTTTTTTTTTTACGATCCCCGTTTTGTGCCAGAGGAGGTGAATAAAAAAAAAACAAACCCAAACCACATAAACCTTAACGAGCGCGCCGTGAAACGCTCAGGGTGGAAAAGATTTTTCTTTTTTTTTTTTTTTTGTAAGCCGAGCGGAAGATTTATGGCCGAAAAAATAAATAAAATAAAACAGGAGGAGGAAAAAAAAAAAATAAAAGGGAGTAGGGGGGGAGAATCTTTCTAAGAAAGGCGATTTTTTTAAAGGAAATGATGATTATTGTTACGAGGATGATTTTCCGTTCTCCGCCCGGAATAAAGAATCAAACCGCCGCCCGCCCCGTCGTTAATTAACGCCATTAATTAAGGGCTGGAGGGCGAAATGACCGCGAGCAGCGCCCGAGGCCGCGGGGCGGGGGCGGCTCTGGGGCCGCGGGAGGGCCGGAGACCCCGGCCCCAAATCCAGACCCCAAATCCCGGCCCCAAATCCAGACCCCAACCCCAAATCCCGGCCCCAAATCAGACCCCAACCCCAAATCCCGGCCCCAAATCCCGGCCCCAAATCCAGACCCCAAATCCCCGCCCCAAATCCAGACCCCAACCCCAAATCCCGCCCCAAATCCCGCCCCAAATCCAGACCCCAAATCCAGACCCCAACCCCAAATCCCGCCCTAAATCCGACCCCAAATCCAGACCCCAATCCAGACCCCAACTCCAAATCCAGACCCAACCCCAAATCCCGGCCCTAAATCCAGACCCCAAATCCAGACCCCAAATCCAGACCCCAACTCCAAATCCAGACCCCAAATCCAGACCCCAACCCCAAATCCAACCCCAAATCCCGGCCCTAAATCCAGACCCCGGCCCCAAATCCCGGCCCTAAATCGAGACCCCAAATCCAACCCCAACCCCAATCCAGACCCCAACCCCAAATCCAGACCTCGCCCTAAATCCAGACCCCAAATCCCGGCCCAAATCCAGACCCCGACCCCAAATCCCGCCCCAAATCCCGCCCCAAATCCAGACCCCGACCCCAAATCCCGACCCCAAATCCCGGCCCAGACCCCAATTCCTGTTCCCCATCCCTTTCCCCCCTCCCCATTTCCTCTCTCCCCCCCTCCTCACCTCTGTCCCCATTTTCTCTGCCCCCATTTCTGTCCCTGTCCCCCTCCCCATTTTCTCTCTCCCCTTTCCCCATTTCCCCATTTCCCCATTTCCTCAATTCCTTTGTCCCCCTCCCCATTTTCTCTCCCTGTCTCCATTTCTCTCTCCGTCCCCCTCCCCATTTTCTCTCCCCCTCCCCATTTTCTCTCCCCCTCCCCATTTTCTCTCTCCCCTCCCCATTTTTCCTGCTCCCATTTTTTCTGCCCCCATTTTCTCTCCCCGTTTCCTCTCCATTTTCCCTCTCCCCCTCCCCATTTTCTCTCCCCTCCCCATTTTTCCTGCTCCCCATTTTCTCTCCCCTCCCCATTTTCCTCTCCCCCCCCCATTTTCCTTCTCCCCCTCCCCATTTTCTCTCCGTCTCCATTTCTCTCTCTGTCCCCTTCCCCATTTTCTCTCCCCCTCTCCATTTTTCTTGCTCTCATTTTCTCTGCCCCCATTTTCTCTCCCCGTCCCCCTCCCATTTTCTCTCCCCCTCCCCATTTTCTCTCCCCGTCCCCCTCCCCATTTTCTCTCTCCCCCGCCCTCCGCCGCCCCCTCCCCGGTTTTAGGGCCCCTTTGTCTGCTCCGCTCGGTGTTTCCCTTTGTGGGGCCGCGCTCTCCGGTCATGGGCAAGGCCCGCGGCCCCTGCGCCCCCCTGCGCCCCCCTGCGCTCCCCTGCGCCCCCTGCGCTTCCCCTGCGCGCCCCCCTGCGCCCCCTGCGCCCCCCTGCGCCCCCTGCGCCCCCTGCGCCGCCCCCTGCGCGCCCCCTGCGCCCCCTGCGCGTCCCTGCGCGCCCCTGCGCCCCCTGCGCGTTCCCTGCGCGCCCCCTGCGCTTCCCTGCGCGCCCCCTGCGCCCCCTGAGCCCCGCGCCCCCTGCGCCCCCTGCGCGCCCCCTGCGCGCCCCCTGCGCGCCCCCTGCGCCCCCTGCGCGCCCCGCTGCGCGCCCGGCCGCCCCCGCCGCTTTCTGCGCACCAAAACCCCCACAACCGCCCTAATCACCAGGAACGCCCAAATCCACAACCGCCCCAAATTATCACAAACCGCCCTAAATCACCAGACTGACCTAAATCTCAGGAACCGACCCCGAAACCCCCACAAACCGCCCTAAATAACCAGGACCGACCCCAAATCACCCAACCGCCTAATCGCCACAAACCGCCCTAAATCACCACAACCGCCCTAAAATCACCAGGAACCGACCCAAAATATCACAAACCGCCCCTAAATCACCACAAACCGCCCTAAAATCACCACAAACACGCCCAAAATCGCCACAAACCGCCCTAAATCGCCACAAACCGCCCTAAAATCGCCACAAACCGCCCAAAATCACCACAAACCGCCCAAAATTCACAGAAACCGCCCTAAAACACCAGAAACGCTCCAAAATATCAGAAACCGCC